>VDFB02193867.1:516417611-516771477 GCA_007258455.2 Sequoia sempervirens | reverse complement strand
AGAGTGGAAATGAATTTAGATGCCAACAATGCAACCTAAATTCCCTTTTTAAGAATGCAAAATTTAACACCTAGCATGCAAATGAATTATGCAAACCCCAATGCAAGCTAGATCTATGATGATGAAAGGAATCCAAATTAGTCAATAAAGTATTCAAAAATCAAGTTCACCAAAATGAACTGAATATTTTTGGCACCACAAGACTCCCTAACTCTTCTAGGGTTTTTCACCTAAAAGGAGAGAGGTAGGCCAAAAATGCTAAAGGGTTCATTCAATCTAAGATGTGTATGATTTTATTTAGGCTAAATGAGATGATCTAAGTGCAATCACTAGTACACAAACAACAATATATGACTAAATAAACTACTAAAAATTTCATATAAATGACTAACTTTAGTCACGTGACTATTAGTGGTTTATTTGTAGTCATTTATAACACCACTAAATTTATGACTAAACAATTTTAGTCATTTATTTGAATCATTGATTTAGTCATTAATTTGGTCATTGGTTAGTCATTTATTTAGTCATTAATTTTAGTCAACATTGACTATTTTTAGTGGTTTATTTGTAGTCATTTATAACACCACTAAATTTATGACTAAACTATTTTAGTCATTTATTTAGTCACTGATTTGGTCATTGATTTAGTCATTAATTTAGTCATTTATTTAGTCATTAATTTAGTCATTGATTGTTGTTAACTGGTCATTTATTTAGTCATGGTAGTTATTTATTTAGTCATATATTTAGTCATTATTTATCATTAATTTAGTCATTACTTCAGTCATTAATTTAGTCATATATTTAGTCATTAATTTAGTCATATATTTAGTCATTAATTTAGTCATATATTTAGTAATTAATTTATTCATTACTTTAGTCATTAATTTAGTCATTACTTTAGTCATATATTTAGTCATTTTATTTACTAGTTTCCATTAATTGGTAGTAAATATAGTCATGAAATGAATAATTTATTAAGTACCATAAATTTTATAATGCAAAACTAACAAAATATTAAACTTGAACTAAAACATAAAAGAAAATAAAAATATTACATATACGAACAAGCTACAACATGCTAAAATTAAAAGATTGATTCGACATCATGATAAATAAAGGTAATGTGCAATAAAAAATTTAATGCAAATATATATAGACAACTTTGACATTTTTTATTATATTTACATATATACTCTTAGACAGCTTTGACATCTTGTAACTTTATATATATATTTATCAAGTTACAAGATGTCAAAGCTGTCTAAGAGTATATATGTAAATATAATAAAAAATGTCAAAGTTGTCTAAGAGTTTCCAACTCTTTCAAATACACCATGATAATTAAGATCCCTAAACAACACATTCGAAATACTGCATAAAGCAATGAGCCAAGATGTCTAACATTAATTATCTAGTACATGATAAACATGTTCAACTATGTCATTTTCTACAAATATTTTAGTGGTCATCATGTGAAGGTTCCCTCTTTCTCTTTCAAACAAACAATTCCATCTATTTTGTCTTCAAGTTGACTCCCTAACTTTATCCCCTTCTTTGAGTTTATCAATACATTTCTACAAAAAGAAAAGAAAAAACACATTATATTACATAGGTAATGATTACCCTTGTTTGCATAATAAAACAACCATTATTTACATAAATAGTACTTGCATGTGTGTGTTAAAATAATTGCAAAAGGGATATTTCAAAAATAATTGCAATGATCAATCTAATTTACTAAAAAACTATTACAATGTTACTATTAGCTTCATGCTAATCAGATACAAAGACCACAAATATAAACACTACATTACCATGCATGCAATATGAGAGCACTACTAACATAACCCCATGCATTCAAAAATTCAAAAAAAATTGGATTTAAAAAAAAAAGGTAAAAAATTGTAGAACAAGAGATAAAAACTATATTTTTTGAAATTGAAAGGCATTTCCATAGCCTAGAGATATAGAGAGCAAATAAAATAAAGAGTTTAACTAATGAATTCTAAAAAATAGATTTATGTAGTTTATATTCATATCTTTGATTACATTGCATTGCACACCTTTCAAACTCAAAGCATTACTTCACATTGCATAACTAATAACTAGATGTTGATAGATGACAAAATTTCAATTACAATAATATAGTTTTTACAAAGTCAACCTAAGCAGTTATGCAATTACTTCACATTGCATAACTAATAACTAGGAGCAGCGTCCAATTGCATTTTCTTGTCATGGAATTCTATGAGACTACATTTCTTTGAGGCATTTTTTCAAATAGTTCACTGCCTTGTCTATGCTACCGCATTTTCCATACATGTCTACCAAAGCATTTTGTCAAACCGTTCACTGTATTGGAAAAAATCTATCAAAAGCATAATACTAAGCATGAGACCATAATAGTATGAGGCTCCATAAATCTTTCCCCATCCCTAAATAAAAATTAGCACTATCGACCTAACAATGCCTCATTGGTGGAACCCCCATTATAGCCTTGCCATGGCCCGATTAAAGTAGCTCATAACCTAGTATCGGTGTAACAATACCCTATTGGGATGACTCCTAAGGCACTCTCCCCGATAGACCGACATAGTCAACAAAAGTAAGCACATCACTATGACACATGAACATTGGTGGAACAAATGTTTGCATTCCCCCGATGGCCCGATATAAGTATGGATTATCAAGTGCATAATGTATATAGGTGGAGTTGGGGTGCATCGGGGTGACGTTATCTGGTGTCCCACCTATAGA
The DNA here is from genome assembly GCA_007258455.2 of Sequoia sempervirens. Classification (NCBI taxonomy): domain Eukaryota; kingdom Viridiplantae; phylum Streptophyta; class Pinopsida; order Cupressales; family Cupressaceae; genus Sequoia; species Sequoia sempervirens. The sequence goes on along the minus strand of VDFB02193867.1, from coordinate 516,768,714 downwards.
CCTAAGGAAATTTGTTCATCGGTGGAGAAGGTGGCTATCAATGGAATAAGAATCATAGTCTCACCGATACAGTGATAAAAATTATTCTAACTGATGTCACATCTTGAGGCATCATTGAGATATTTGAAATTAATGTTCTCCCTCAATGACAAGACTGAAATGGGTGGTGCATTTAGGGAGCTCTAAAATGGAGTAGTTGTAGGTTTTAATTCTTGAAGTGAATGAGAGAAGTGTGTGGAGTCAAGTGGAGGCGATGACTGATGTATTCCGAGCATTTATGGAAAGGAATGTGAATGAAGTTATTAAATTATTTCATTTCATTAATTCATTATATTTTTGAGGCATTACTTACTCAATGCTCCTCTACTACGATGAACAATATTTGTGAAAACGGTGTACAGGAGGTGGTGGCTTTGTCGCTGTAGAGGTGATGGATGTTGGTTTCATGCTTAAAATGAAGAAATAACTCTCACACTTTTATGGAGAACCATCAGTAAAGAGACTGATGGGGTGTTTCCTATACAACGATGAATGATTAGTGCAGTTAGTGCAACTAATTCTAGGAAGAGGATTCAACCAGCTCACACATAGGTACATAACTAATTTGGACATTTATTTTCTCATAATGGCTTGGGGCTTAGATTTGGAAGAGCTAATTGAAGTTGTGAAAAAGGTCATGAAGACACTAGTGCATAAGGATTATTTGAACAACTTGGACTCACTATTGGAATGGATGATTTTGGGAGTTGGGATGGATATTAGTGAGGGAATTGAAAGGGAAGAGGATGAAGAAACATTCAAATACGTACCCTTTGTGAAATGGCCAGAAGGAAAATGTAAATCCTGATGGAGAGAAGGAGCAGTAGGCGGGTGGGAGGCTTTGAAATTGATTGTGGAATTAATAGAGGTTGAGGTAGTGATAAAGAAGGAAAAGGCTGAAGTGAAGTGGCTAAAGTTGGAGCAGCGACCTTGGAGGAAGAGGAAGAAGAACGAGACCTCTATGGAAACTATGGTGAGTAGCTCGTCTGCAACTCTACAGTTAACATGATCCTCTGCCATGAATTTGAGTTTTTTGGCTATTTGTAGTTAGTTTTTGGGGGTTTTACAAAATTGTGGGCAATGAAAAAGAGTTTTTGGTTTGCAAGGTAGTTAGTAGTTAATCGTAAAAGACGGTGAATGTAATTTTTAGTGAAAATTTTGATTCTCAAATAGTCGTTAAGTACTAGCAGTGAAGTCACTGCAGATAAACTATGAATTTTGAAAACAATGAATATATAAACTCTCCAGCCATACAACTATAATCTCAAAAAAGATTGTAAATAAAGAAATTAATAGTTTGAATGCAAGTAATTTATGTCAATTCTCAAACATTAATATTCTCCAGTTGTCACCTAAACCTGATTTAATAAGTAATAAGCACTTACTGGTAATCATGCCTGCCCACCAAAGTGGCTCATATAGGTAAGAATAACCTCCCACTCCTGCATTAATTTTTTCATGGTCACTGTTAGTATGTAAAAATAAATTTGGAAAGAACAAAGTTGCAAAGATAGAATAGAATGAAGACTCTAAAGAAGCTATTTTCACATTGTAGCTTTCTAACAATCCAACATAACACTGAAGCTTAGTGTTTGATTTTTGTTCAACAAAAAAACAAGAACTTAGCCATGGGATAGAACATTGAAATCAATTTGTTTTTCAGAATAAGTTAGCATACTCAAATGTGAAAGGAGATGAAAGCATAATCAAAGAAATGTGTTAAAAGGGCACCTCCATTTATGTGCAGTGCAGGTGGCAATTGTCTAAATTTTGAAGTTCAATATTGAAATTTTATTTAAAATTGAAATATAAATGTCCTTAGTTGATCATAAGTAACTAGTAGATAAAGCTAACTAGTTCAAGGTATTCATTATCATGTTTACACATTCCCTAAGTATCTACTAAACCAATAAATCTTGCGTAGAATGTATATATTTCTAATTTGAAGATCATATTTACAGTCATGGAGAGTTACATGAGGTATAGGTCAGGTCTCTAGTTGATATATAATTGGTGAAAATATAAGGTCTTAAGTTGTCTTGCCCAATAATCTTTATTCAAATATTTAAATGACATAAAAGATTGAGGCTTATCCTTTGTTGTTCTCAAATTCTCAATCAAACCATCTTAACCATATCATACTTAAATTCTGTTGTCAGGACCAAAAAATGTAAGTTTTGAGAGTCCCACTCAATCTCAAGGCCAAAAGCATAACATCTGGCTTAAAATAGGTACATATCAAAATCTTCAAATAGTACAGTGATATCTTCAACAAAACCCTAAGTACTTAAATCCTTCCATGGTTTTTTGTTAATGTAATTAAATTATCACAGATGATCTAAAAGGTCAAAGGGCCTTCATTTTTCTTGTAAGTTGTAAGTCCTAAAAACAAGTTAGTCAGTCATCAAGGTAAATACATGACTAGAACATGGGTGAGGTAACAGTCATCAAGGTGATTACATGAATGGAACAAGTGTGAGGTAATAGAAGGAACAAGTGTGAGGTAACATAAGGCATTATACCTCTGTCCTCATCACCCAAATCAAGATTTGAGGCAAGCAGATGAATGTAGCCTACTCACTCCTTTTGCAAAACAAACTTTAATCTATACTTTCTTTATAAATGTTCTAAAAAAGAATGTCAAATGACCACCAAAATAATTTCAACTATCATAGTTATATGATTTTTCATCAACACCATCTCATCAAAAAACCATCAGTTATAATTTAATCCTGATTAAGGAAATACATACCTGGTACATCCTCTTCAATACAAGGAAGGTGAACTCAGTCACTTGTTCAAGCCAACAAGTACTCCACAACCTCTCTCCTCCTAGCAAGTAACACCCCATTGAGTTCTCTCAATGGATCCTTCTTCCCATCAAGCTTCACTATGATGGGAAGTTTTTGATGCAAAGCAATTTGGCTTTGAACAAATCATCACAAAACAAGCTAATTCAAACAACCAACTGATTCACAAAACTCTTCCAAATCACTCCTTTGCAAAAATTCTTCAACTCATCTAGTAGGTCTGCAGACCCAATTTTTTGACTTTATCTCACAATGAACCACTCAACAATCAATCAAAAATTTTTAGATGGGAAAACTCTCATCTAACCTCTGTAACTAAAAACCCTCACTTACACTAGCTTGGGGTAGGGTTTATTGAAAAATGACATTACCAACCTATCACAGCTCTGCCACCACCTCCAACACTCTTCATTATGCCTGGACATGCTTACAATATGAATTGGTCTATCATGACCTTATTAATGACTTCTAGACTCAAAACTCAAATTGACCTAAGACCTCCATGAATCAACATTTCACAAATACCTCGGTGCTCCTGCACCATTTTTTAAATGTTGAATTCAATAAGAAATAGAGTTATTTAGATATACAAGTCAAAATAAAATACATTTTTACATTTATGATTGGTATTGCAAACTCTTTTATGAAGGCTCGGACTAGGGTTTTCCTAATTGGTGCCTCTAGATTCCAGGTTAGAATATTACAAGACTTAAATAGTGTACATACCAACCTCCACTTTACTGTCACAACGACCTTTGTTGTTAACCACCTCAATCCATCAAATTGCCATTTGCTAGGAGTCACTAGGAGGTCTCTAGCGGATGATAAGGAATATGTCGGCAAGAGGGGGTGTATGCAGCTTTGTTAACCCACGAGGTTTTTTTTTCATGGAGTAAAACCCACCTTAGGCTTGAAGCCATATAAGCTTCGATTACTCCATGGGGACACGTCCCCTACCTTGGTACCCCCATCCCAAAAATGTTTTAGGGACTTGGGGGACCTGAAAACACCTGAATTGTTTGATAGAATTCCTCAAAGAGATGTCATCTCATGGAATGAAATGATTGATTGCAGAATGTACAAAAAATGGATTTTTCAAGGAACATCTCAAAATATTTGAATTAATGAAGCACTCTGGAACACATCCTAACATTGTAAGCTTTGCTTGGGTTCTGGGTGCATGTAGTCATGCAAGTTTAGTGGATGAGGGCTGCACATACTTCACATGTTAATAACCCTTATTGCATTACAATTTACATATATAGTTGATCATTAGGTGTGCATGGTTGATCAACCATTAATATTTTTAGTTGGATCCAAGAAATGCTACAACTTATGTTCTCTAAAACATCTGTACGAGGTTCAAATAGTAAAGAGATTGTTGAAAGATAGATGAATGAAAAAGATACCTAGATGTTATAGTTGGATATGCTCTAGTAGACAATATATACAAGATGTGGAATTGTAGACAAAACACTTGAATTATTTGATAGAATTCCTCAAAGAGATTTCATCTCATGGAATGAAATGATTGATTGCAGAATGTGCACAAAATGGATTTTGCAAGGAACCTCTCAAAATATTTGAATTAATGAAGCACTCTGGAACACATCCTAACATTGTAAGATTTTCTTGGGTTCTAGGTGCATACAATCATGCAGGTTTAGGGGATGAGGGCTGCACATACTTCACAGGTCAGTAACCCTTATTGCATTACAATTTACATATATAGTTGATCATTAGATGTGCATGGTTGATCAACCATCCATATTTTTAGTTGGATCCTAAAAATGCTGCAACTTATGTTCTCTAAAACATTTGTACGAGGTTCAAATAGTAAAGAGATTGATGAAAGATAGAGGAATTAAAAAGATACCTGGATGTTATAGTTGGATATGCTTTGGTAGACAATATATGCAAGATGTGGAATCATAGACAAAACACCTGAATTATTTGACAGAATGCCTCAAAGAGATGACATCTCATGGAATGAAATGATTGATTGCAAAATGTGCACAAAATGAATTTTGCAAGGAACCTCTCAAAATATTTTCCCAAATTTAAAGATCTCTAATGTTTAAGGCACATTTTTCCCAAAACAGCCTGACACATTTTCTGCCCATGCCCTGTTGTTCTTTATCACCATTTTGCTTCAATTTCTTGGCTCTAAACCAAATCATGATTATTAGAAAAGCAATCCCAATCTTCTAAGTACACTTGTCTTCATGTTGGGCTGTTTTAAACAAGATTTGATTGAGTTTGAAACACCCATTCATCTCTATTTGGTTCCAAACAAAATTTTCCATATCATTTGAAACAAAACCCCTAAACTCCATCTGCTTCATTCTAATAGAAATAGCTATAATAATTCACACACCAAGGGTTCTATCGGCTAGACGTGTCTTCTGGTTCCAGTGATGCATCGATGGTTTTGTTTTTTCATCGGCGTGAGGATCTTCTATTAGCAGGACAAGGTTTCCTATTCTTGCGATGGTCCGATGGGGATGTCGTCGGTGGAACGATTCTATTTTTTCATTGGAGTGAGGATATTCCATTGGCAGGAAAATGTCTCCTATTCCCATGATGGTTCGATGGGGATGTCGTCGGTGGAATAGTTCTATTTTTTCATTAGTGTGAGGATCTTCTATCAGCGGGATGAGGTCTCCTGTTCCCATGATGGTCTAATGGGGATGTCAGGATCTTCTATCAGTGGGACGAGGTCTCCTGTTCTCGCGATGGTTCGACAGGGATGTCATACGACATCCCCATCAGACCATTATGGGAATAGGAGACCTTGTCCCGCCGATAGAAGATCCTCACACTGATGAAAAAATAGAACCATCGATTGTTCGCTGGAACCAGAAGACACTTCCGACCAATAGACCGATAAGGTGGAGGTAGTTTGTTCCATTTTCTATAATGTGGTAAGAGTCATACAGGTAAATGCTATGTCAGGTTGGGGAAATCTTCTTGGAGGTTCTAAATGATTTGCCTCTTTTTTATAAGACTGTGCTGGCAGTGCCAACTAAATCACTGTTGTTTGGTGGGATTCCAAACCCATAAAATGAGGGGAAGTTGTGGAAATCTCATAGAGAGAACCTACAAGCTACCATGATGATTTATTCGGGCAAATTTATATCAGATTTTTGCTTAGCATGGCTTAAGACATGTGCAGATGATATTCTCTCTGCAGATAGGCTTGGGGGAAAGTATTTGCTTAATCTTGTGAAAAGTGGCAAGGAACTTGTAGAGAATGAGACATTGATCAAAGAAACATTGGACAGTATGGATGCATTTAAAGGGAGCTTGGAGTGGCTAAAAATGGTTTTTGGTTCAAATGTTAAGTTTCCATGCCAATGCATGTGTGAGATTGTTTTGAAGCACTCAAAGAGTCAGTGGGATGAACTTTTTGAAAGCCTGTTTGTTATAAGTAGGATGAAACAAATAATAGCTAATGGATTTGTAGATTTACGTGAGAAAGTTAAGGTTGGTAAATGCCTTGAAGCCATAGTTACATCTCTGGAAAGTTACAAAGATGTTGAAACCCATTTGGACAAATTAACTACTAGTGAGGGCTGGCTTGTCAAGAGAGGGGACCTAAAGAGTGTCAATTTACCTAGGTTGAGTTTTTGATTTATGATGACAAATGATGAAGACTGGTTTGGTTTCCTTAACGCTTATTTTGGAACTGAGGTTAGTCAAATAAAAGATACCATAGATGAGTGGTCCAAGAATATTCTGGAAGACCTCCTAAGTTTTTTTCATGCACATAAATCTCCTTCAAGGATAAATGATTTAGAACCTTATTTGCAAGAGCAATGCTTCCATTTTATCTCAACATTGATTGTTGAGATTGAAGAACATCTTGCACATTTTTCAGAAGCTCTCTATCAAGAAATGAAAAATGAGGAGATGCCAGAAAAAATGAACAAGGAGACACTAGAATCGACAATTATAGTGGAAAGGGCACTTTTCTTAGGAAGGCTTTTAGTTGCTCTCAGTTTTCATTCAACTTCCCTTCCACTAGTTCTTGGCTCGTCTCAGCTCTGGTTTGTCGAGAACAAAGCTTTAGTTTGAGGGAAAGGATCTTTGACTTTCAGATATTCTAGTACTGATTTTGATTACCCTCTTCTAGACAGTTCTAGAAGACAAATACTAATGAGAGGGGTTGGTTTGAAGCCTAAATCATAGGATAAAAATAATAGCACCAAATTGAATAAACTGAGAAGAAATATGCACAATCTTTGTATCATAGCTCATAGCATGTGGATATTGTGGATAACTGAAGAGCTTTCAGGCATTCTCACAAGAGATCTAAGGGAGGATGATTCTTTATCCATGACATCTCCTTTGAAGGCCTGTATTCTCATTTGCATTGCATATTTTGTTTGTTGTGGCTATGGAGTTGGTTTCATTTCCATGATCCATCTAACCACTGATCTCTTCTTGCAGTTTTCATGAGATTTCTTCTAGTTCTGATTTAATTCATCATGGTTTATATCTGGATATATTAATAATCGAATGAGAATAAAGCATCTAGAGTAAAAAGCTACATTTGATTCTTTCAGTCACTTCAAACTCTTTATTTCCCAATAAATGGAAAAGACTAACATGTGTCCTTTCAACCCTTCCAGTCCATATTAATCATGGAGATGTAATCTGTAAGTATGTAGAAATTTATCAAAGGGGAGCCAAAAAGTTAGAGATTTTCATATGGCCTATGAATTAGCTCTTGTTGTTGGTGTCATTTGGGAACTCCTATTTTTGGGAATTCAGTAAGAGTTCTCAAACAAAGTAGGATGACATCTACTGTACAACTGAACATTTAAATGGAATTTGAAGCATGATTTTTTTTAATTTGCTTCCTTAAGGCAGCCTCATAAAATGCCATTTTTCTTATTGTATATCAAACTTCCTATTGCTTCTTTTCTTTTACTATTGCAAGTCACAATTTTAATGTTGTATGTTTGCTTTGTCTCTTGTAGTTTTTTGTTACATGATTTCAAGGATTACCATTTATTAGTTTGTGATTTGTAGGGTTAGGAAGAAACTGAATTGAAATAAGAGCATGAGGGTGGAGGTCAACTAGAGTTAAGGTTGGTAAATGCCTTGAAGCCATACTTACATCTCTGGCAAGTTACAAAGATGTTGAAACCCATTTGCACAAATTAACTACTAGTGAGGGCTGGCTTGTCAAGAGAGGGGACCTAAAAAAGTGTCAATTTACCTAGGTTGAGTTTTAGATTTATGATGACAAATGATGAAGACTGGTTTGGTCACCTTAACACTTATTTTGGAATTGAGGTTAGTCAAATAAAAGATACCATAGATGAGGGGTCCAAGAATATTCTGGAATACCTCCTAAGTTTTCTTCATGCACATAAATCTCCTTCAAGGATAAATGATTTAGCACCTTATTTCTAAGAGAAATGCTTCCATTTTATCTCAACATTGATTATTGAGATTGAAGAACATCTTGCACATCTTTCAGAAGCTCTTTATCAAGAAATGAAAAATGAGGAGATGCTAGAAAAAATGAAGAAGGAGACACTAGAACCGATAGTTATAGTGGAAAGGGCACTTTTCTTAGGAAGGCTTTTAGTTTCTCTTAGTTTTCATTCAACTTCCCTTCCACTAGTTCTTGGCTTGTCTCAGCTCTGGTTTGTCGAGAACAAAGCTTCAATTTGAGGGAAAGGATCTTCAAATTTTAGATACTCCAGTACTGATTTTGATTACCCTCTTCTAGACAGTTCTGGAAGACAAATACTAATGAGAGGGGTTGGTTTGAAGCTTGAATCATAGGATAAAAATAATAGCACCAAATTGAATAAACTGAGAAAAACTATGCACAATCTTTGTATCAGAGCCCATAGCATGTGGATATTGTGGATAACTGAAGAGCTTTCAAGCATTATCACAAGAGATCTAAGGGAGGATGATTCTTTATCCATGACAACTCCTTTGAAGGCCTGTATTCTCATTTTCATTGCATATTTTGTTTGTTGTGGCTTATGTAGTTTGTTTCATTTCCATGACTCATCTAATCACTGATCTCTTCTTGTAGTTTTCATGAGATTTCTTCTAGTTTTGATTTAAGTCATCATGGTTTATATCTAGATATATTAATAACTGAATGAGAATAAAGAATCTAGAGTAAAGAGCTACATTTGATTCTTTTAGTCACTTCAAACTCTTTATTTCCCAATAAATGGAAAAGACTAACATGTGCCCTTTCAACCCTTCCAGCCCATATTAATCATGGAGATGTAATCTGTAAGTATGCAGAAAAGTATTAAAGGGGAGCCAAAAAGTTAGAGATTTTCATAGGGCCTATGAATCAACTCTTTTTGTTGGCGTCATTTGGGAACTCCTATTTTTGGGAATTCAGTAAGAGTTCTCAAACAAAGTAGGATGACATCTACTGCACAACTTAACTATTGTTCCACTGCATTGTAAACATTAAACCCCTACCATCCCTGCACTCCTTTCATTGTACTCTACATGGTTGATATAAGAAGAGCCACTTTTCACTTTATTATTGTTTATCCTTTTTCTTTACGTGCTACTCTATTTTTTACACTCAACTTCAAAAGTGATTTGCATGCCCCCTCAAAAAGTGGAAGCTAATTTTAAGAGTTCAAATTCTGAAATTTGTATAGACAACTCAATCTACATGTCCCTTAATATCATTTTTATAGATAAAAATATGTTCTCCTATGAACTATGCAATTTTATAGTGGAAACTTCGAAAATAAAAGATCACTTTTAACATCTCATAACAGAAAAGAAAAGAATAAATAGACCTCGATTCCAAGTTCTCTATATAAATCCTTAACTTCTGCAACACAAGATGGATTTGCTTTTCCATAATTAGCCTAAAAAAGAAGATAATCATTGTTATTCAACAAGCAGCTAGTAAAATTATTAAAAAGAATGGATCATATGGATCATATGGCCTGACCGTGTACAAATTTGAAAAGTAAAATTAACTGAAACCATGGAAAGTGACTTACCACAATATTTTGCACAAATCATGTCCAATGTGGAAAAATGGGCAGAGGTTGCAATCCAAAATCAGGCGTGCTTTACTTCTCCATTTTGGTGGGCTACCTTGAAAATAAGGTTTCGACTCACAGCTCCATTTTGGCGGGCTACATTGAAAATAAGGTCTTCATGGAGGTTTTAGAGTATGTTTATTAAAATGAAAATTATGCTTATAAAAAAGAATTTGGTCCTTTTTCCTCTTAGATTATTTGGTTGTTTATTCTTAGTTTTTGTTTTTTCTCTTCATTTTGCTTATTCTTTTATTTTTCAAGGTTTTTGGGTTTTAGTTTTTTAGGTTCTCTTATGGTTTTCATTAATTTTTATAATTTGGTGGTTTTTTGTCAATTTAGAAGAAACTTTGGTGTTCATATGATGACACCACAAAACAAAATATTTATATCACAAAAAATATTTATTAGTAATTTTATTTGTAATATTTTATTATTAATTATGGCAGGCTACGATTGAAAATAAGGTCTTGATGAAGGTTTTAGAGTATGTTTATTAAAATGAAAATTATGGCCAAGATTTTAATAATGAGAACATTTATTTAGTTATTTTTTATTTGTCTAATATTAGTCATTTAGTTGTGATTTTACCCGATGACCAAATTAGTCATTTATTTTCCAAATACTACTAGTGTTAGTCACGTAGTCATTTATTTTCCAAATTCTACTAGTGAATTAGGCTATGAAATTGATTGATTGTAAATGTGAAACCTAAGAATATGACTTCTTTGAAAACATATTGTGTAATGCAACAATGAATTAGGAATGAATGCAAAACTTAACAAAAATGAATGAAACTTGAAGTGTGCACTTGAAACTTTGATGAAGAATGGAAATTTATTTTGAAATGTTGTTGATGATGTTTTTCAAGCCTGGTGGGACTCATTCACCATTCTGGGTGAATCAATCCCAGTTCTGTCAAATTGTATCAGAACCCGTTTCTGCCAAAAGAGTATCTAAAAATGTAAAAATCCAAAAACTAACCCTAGGGTGGGACTTATTCGCCACCCATGGTGAATGAGTCCACTTTTTAATTTCTAGACTTTCAAAGGTGGATTCTGAAGCTTCCGATCTGCACTTTGATGCCCTACAGGTGTCCGCTTTTGAAACTCTAATCTATAGGTTTGAAAATGAGATTTTGTTGATACTTTGACTTGTTGAATGAGAAGAAGACTTTAAAAACCTTGAAAATTGATCTTCAATGATTTCCAAGCTCCCAAAAGACTAATTTGCAAACACACAAGACGAAAAGAAGAAATGTTTGATTGTTAGGGCATGGGGGTTTGCCTTGGTCAAACCCTGTTTAGGTAATTAAACCAAAATGACAAAAGAATGGAATGAAACATGCAACGATGTAGTAGATTAAATTTCCATGTTGATAAATCTTGAAATTCTACAACAAAACATGTAGAATTTTCCCTTGGATGTCTTAGGAAGCTCAATTAATGACTTGCAATGTGAAAGCCTTAGTTTCTTGACTTGAGATAGAAGATAGATGATGAATGAATGATGTGAATGAGTTAATGGATGAATGGATTGTAAAAATAATTTTAGAGAGGTTATTTTATAGGAAATTCATCTATTTTACCTGTTAATACCTCATCATAGGCCGACATGAAGCAAAATTAAACTCAAATTTCACTTTTTTCCCACTCAAAGGTCAAAATGGAGCCAAATGGGACTCATTCGCCACATGTGGCAGATGGGTCCCACTTGGATGGGACTAATTCACCATGCATGGAGAATGGGTCCCACAGGGGCCAATTTAATAGCTCAGATGCCAAGAGATAAGGAAATAAGGTTTAAAATGCAACCTTGTCAGGTATTTGATCAATTTAAGCCTTAGGATGCACAATATGGGTCAATATGGGACTATTAATGATGATGTGAATGTAAAATATGGATTGGGACACAAAAATCAATATGAAAGTGTGATTAAATACACTTTACAACACTAAAATGAGGTCCACATAGCCTAGGAAGGCACAAGAACCAACGTGAATGTGCAAGACACATTACAACACTAGTTTAACATTAAGTTTAAGTTAAGAACCTTCTAGATTGATGTAATAATGTTATTAAATACATTTTATAATGTTGAATCAGGGAGAAATAGGTTAATTAAGTCTAGAAAAGCGTGAAAGTCCTTTACATGACTTTACAATAGCTTTACAAGATGTCATTAAAAACATGTTATTCAATTTATAAGGGTCCATGACTAAGTGTGGATGCATAAAATGCCTCAAAACACCTGAATCAATCCCTCATTAAGCCAATTTATCATGAATTAATCCCATGCCAAGAAAAGGGTCCTTTTTTCTACAACATAATGACATATGTGCCCATTCAATTAGGTTTAAACTTCCCTTTGTTATCATGGTCCTGGTTGGTATTGTGTTGATTCTCCTTAAGAAGAAGGTAACCAAATTAAAATTATCTAGCCTTTATTTTCTTTTTGTATCTATGATGGATCCAATTTATAGGCCTTCAAATTATTCAATGTGTTGAGGTACCTTTCATCAAGTAGTTAAATCTCATGCAATCATGTGATTTGGTATTCTTTATTATTTATGACGTCACACAAAGAGATGAACAATGATGGTAGTTTTATTTTGATTATGAATATGGTTTCTATTCCAAATTCTAATGATTATGGGGTGGAAATTTTATGTGTGTGTATACTTGTATGATATTCTCATAGAGTGGGATTGAGTTTTAGGTTCTAATCATAATTAATATTATTGACAATATTATTGCTGATTTTGATCATGTTTTATTAGATGCCTCTATTTGATTGTTACCTTGTGGGCAGTATGGATCATACCAACTTTTTTTACTATATAATTATACACATAAGGTACATAACTCATGGTTTTTCAATTATTTACCATTATCAATGATTATGAAAAATGGATTCCATAATGGCAACTAACATGATGGAGGATGAACTTTGAAATCTATTGGCTAGTGATGCAAATGAATGTAATGGATTCAATTGACTTGGTGAAATAAGCAATAGTGGTGATGATGAATTTGTGGACACTAAATAAGGGTGAGTTAATATTTCCAATGATATTTCTATCCCATGTGTAAAAGGGCCAAGAAGTTGTAATTTACTATAGTGCTTGAGATAGTCCTTTTATGAGATCACTATGTTTTTGACAAGGTAGACATTTATTGACATATTGACATAAATATGTTTCTATTATAGGCCAATACCAATATATCTTGAGAATATTTTTAGTGAGTAACACACCACTAGTATAGGATTTGAAAATACCGTCATTAACTTCCTTGATTGCAAGGGTAGCCTATTTTGGATTTAGCCATCATAGTAAAGTACCATCAAAACCCCTTTGATATAGGGTGTCACCATGGAGGGTGAAGGGGGATGAATGTTGTAGGAATGACTTATGTTGGTTATTGTAGAGGTTAAGTGGAAGGTTTTGGTTGTGTATGTAGGTGTATATATCATGATACTAGGGGAGCTATGATAAATAATCTCACATATTAATTTAATATCAAGGAGATTTGAAACCAAAAATATTTCATATTAGTTTTATATTAGAGGTGTGAATATGTGGGAATCAAAATTTTATCAACTAAGATATCTCATTATTGACTATTATGTGGCATATAAATAGGGGAACCAATGGTGGTCATGGCATCAAATCGTCTATTATTGAGGTGGGGTACATATTCACATTAAATATGAACAATATACTAATGAAATTTGTCAACCATTATTTATAGGGGATAATTTTATCATCCTTGGTCTATTATTCTTCACTGACCTACCTTATGACTAATCAAGGATTGCCATAGAAAATTATGTATTTGATGCTCTAATCTTCGATGGTATTAATACTTGTAAGAAAGACCTTATATTCTATGAAATTCTTAGTACATAGAAAATCAAGACTACAATATTTAGAGATGAGATCACCTATAGCATGATAAATAAGATTCTCACTCCTAAATCATGATGAGCTATCAAAAGAGAGCTTCCAAGCAAAGGAATCATAGATTCAAGATGTACTTATCAAGGAAGCCTACAATCAAGGGATGAGTTTCAATGAGTGATGCATTAGCTAATTGATCTAGTATATTTTTCATTTGAGTACTTTTTGGTCCACATACTCAATGTCAAATTCATGAAGTTTTATGATTCATTTAACCAATTTTACTATTAGGGAAGCTCTATATGTAGATAATTGAATATGTTTATTTTGAAAATGAGTTGAATGTGATGATTAAGCATGTAGTGTTAGATATTCCATGATAAAAATATGATGTCTAGTTATTATTATTCCTTAGCTATTTAATTAAGCTCTCATGTTCCCAATGCACAACTAATGTAGTAGGTTACTTTTTCAAACCTCATTCATCATGTTGTGCTAGTAATTCCTTTAAGGTAATTTATGTAGTTGAGATGTAGATGAGAAATGATTTTTTTGTGGGTATCATGAACATAGGTGGATTAGTGATATATTATTTGATTTTATTAAAGGTGTTTACACCAAAATTGTCATAGTGGAAGCTAGTAATTTTCTTAAGAAAATGGGAGAATGGTTCTTGCTTATCTACTAGCTATGTAATCATTTTATGGATAGCCTATAGATTTCCCTAAGGGATATGGATTCGCTTAAGATTCTTTGGGGGAGGATTTTTTGTAATTTTTTAAATTTAGTGTAATCCACTTATATACCATTCTTGGAGATAATGAAGCCTAATAGTTTTCTTGATGTGATCCCAAAAATATTTTTTTGGACTGATCCACACCTTGTATTTTCTTGAACACTAAAAGATTCTTTCTAGGATCTATGAATGTTCATTTATTATTTTTATTTACCCAAGAGTTCATCTCCATGATATCACATAGAATGTCATGGAATATCACTATTATGAATCATTAATACATGGCTCTAGTGTTTTTCGTCCCAAATAGAATAACCTAATAATAAAAGGTACACCAAGGAGTAATGAAATTTGTTTTGTGTTCATCTTGAAGAGTGATTTGTATCCAATTGTATCTAGAGAAATTTTGTATGAGTGATGGAATTTCATAACCTATACCAAGCCATAAATCATGTTATTAGTAGGGAAAATAAAATCATCTTTTGGATAACCATTGTTTATATCTATAAAGTTAGTACATAAGTGGATATCCTTACATTTCTTGCTAATAGAGATGATATTAGAGATGTATTTTGATTATATTATGGGAATGAAGGCACCCTCTAATAGTTTGTGTAACTCTTCTTTGACCAAAAGAGTGATCTAGGGAAGCATTTTTTGATTTTTTTTATTAATTGGCTTGGCATCATATGTACCACAAGATGATAGTTACCAAGTATGGGTCTAAGTAAATTATTTATTTACATGACCAATAAAATATATCAATAGTATTTTTTCGAATAGAGACAATGATTTCTTTTACTATAGGTTTTAAGGTAGCTACAATATACATGATCTTTGGATTAGTCTTTGTTCCAAGATTTATCTGTAGTGAGTCTTCAACCAAAATTATTGTCATGCCGAAAAATTTCTACTTAAGACATGAACACAACCTATAATTTTTTTGAATGTGTAAAAAAACCACATGTATTAACCGCACTTACACTCAAAAGAAATAACTTCACACAACAAGCAAGGTTAGAAAAGCAACCTCACTATTGATACACCACCCAACAGTGGGGTGAGAGGGTAAATTATATTAAGTTTGGTACATATTCTTAGGCTATAGTATAACTATGTTAACTCGAAGGGTTACTTTTAATGTTTGTTCTATTTCCTCATAACAATATAATTGTTTTACAACATTAAAATCTTGAGATTATGAAATAACTCCATGTACCTCGATTAACCCGTAAATTCTAGTTTCAAATTTACTCAAATTTAATGCCTTTAAAGGATCAGATATAATTCACGACTTGCATTTTGCTATAAAACATCGCTAACTTTGCTACCACCACCAATTAATCTATTTTGAATATTTTCCATCACACACACCTATATTTGGTACTATTGAGCATTATTATTATTATTATTATTATTATTATTATTTCCTTTTATTGATTATAATAATACTTGTCATTTTAGGAAAATAAAAAAAATTCTTGAACAAACTTATCAACATTCATCCATATTTTTATTTCACATTATATCGATGTTGGCATCTTTGTGGTATTCATTGGGTTGCTCATGCTAGTTCCATCTATTATCATTATTAGTAGTATTCCCAATTTTAATTATGCTTCTAAAGTGGTTATTTTTACCATTTCTATTCATAGTATTAATACCAATATTATATTGTCTTTTAATCATATTAACATTAATATTATCCTTAATATTAATCATATTTATCAACGTTGATATATTAATCTTAATTTCATCCTAAATATTAACATTAATATCCCTTCTAATATTGTTACCAATGTCTTAATTTCTATCAATATTAATGTTTATTTGAATGCTAATACCTCTAGGTATTAAATGCTCTTATTGATAACACTATCAATGTTGAAATTTAATGTAATTTCAGTTTCATTAATTTCCATATATATAATAATATACATATATATTATATGTATATTTTATTAAGTGATATCACAAGGAAGCTTTTATTAAAATTTACCCTTACAATGGAAATGTAGTAACATTCCTATTAGACATAACATTTATTCTTTTTTTATATACCTTAAATTTCATTTATCTTTAACAAACTCTTAATTAACATAGGAAAAAAAAACTCTTAATTAAACATCTCATAGAATAACTCAAGCAACTTATAAGAATTCAAGTTTCCATTTAAATGTTCCCAAGGTGATCTAAATAATATGTAAGGTTTCATTGTGAAATGTGACTTTAAGTCACAACTTAAATTGAGGGGTTCTAGTGCCATTGTCCCCCACCACATATTAATTAGAAATTAAATATGTTTAACTTAGATAAACATTAATTAAAGTTATACACTCACTCTCAACCATTGGATGAGATTTAATTTTAACCATTAGATCCTAGGGATTCTCTTGCTAACCCTAAAGCATAAGGATGGTTCACTTAACCTATTTTCTTTTCATCTTCATTTCATGTGGTTGGAGGTTTGGAGGAGAACATGGAATGAAGAGAAAAACTCTTTCCAAATCCTTCATTGATATTATTTGAAGGTTTCATCCCTCCATTGAAGCACTTGCATGAAACCCTCTTGTTTTGTAACTGTTTATTTTTTAATTTTCTCATTTGAATGTTTATTGTGTTTGCAGGTAACAAGTTCCTACGATATCTCCATGGAAATACAATTTTTTTAATAAATTTATACTATTTACTCTAGCAACATTCTATACATATTCCTATTTAAACTATTATACTTATTATTAAATTATTTTTTCCTGTGCTTCCTTTTGCTATATTTAACAACCAAATATATGGTTTTCTTCCCATGTGTCAAACACAAACTCAAGGAGGCTTTCATGGAGGGTCAAAGGAGGGAATTTTTGGTGGTAAGAAGGCCAAGGGTCATTCTAAGGATGTGGGAGATAAATTTTAGGAGGTGGCGGAGGATATCCAGGGTGATGGGATGGGGAATTTTGGTGATGGTGGGTCCCCTGCTTCTATCAAGGGGAATTATGTGGTCAATATGGATTATTTTTCCTAGGTTTCGATGTCCAAGGATAGGGGAAAGTCCAAGATTTTACTTGATATGTTTCAAGAGGAGGATCCTCCAGCTGGATTGCATCAGGGCAAGGGAGTGTTTTGTGGGGCTATGGATTTTTTATAGGTGTCTGGTTTGGTGAAAGAAGGGGATGATATTTCGTTTAACCTACTAATGTGGCTTGTTCAAGAGGTGTAGGACCTCCACAATAAGTATGACACTATTTCCCATTGCAACATTTCCACTCTATGCAGTCTTAAGGAGGACTCCATCTCTGAGCTGGCCAGGTCTTTAAATTCCAGTGTTGGTTGTGTGGTGGACGAGCTTGTTAATTTGAAGAAAAGCATAATAGGCAGCTCTAAAAGGACATGGACATGATGATTAATATTAGCAAGGAAAATTTGAAGGCTTCGGCTGAAGGTATGGTCTTCCTCAACCAGAAGGCAAAGGAATGGATGGGTAGAGGACTGTTTGAAGAACATGTGAGCAAGGATAGGGGGGAGAGTGTTGTAATGGAAATGCATACCACATATTTGGATGCTGGACTGAGTGTGCGTACTCAGAGTAAAACCAAGAAGTGAAAAATGGTCCCTGGTCAAGATGTTGAGGATATCATGGAGATGCATGATAGGCTGGCGTCTAAGGATATGGAAGCAGAAAAAATGCTCAAGGAACTTCTCTAATGGCTGTTTGTTTTGTTTTGCTATTTTTTTCTTTTTGCTATGGTTTTTTGTTGATGGTTTTTTGATGTTCTAGTAATCAACTTGTTTTTGGCGTGTTGGGTGGGCAGTCTATTGTTTCATCTTTTCTACCACTGTTACTTTTTGTTTAGGGTTTCAGGCACCCTTCAAAACTTGTTTATCGTTAATTAAAAACAATAGTATTTTTTACTTATTTAACTCTCTTGTTGTTGTTCTCACAACAAAGAAATTTCTTTTTTATTCATTCATTTATTAAATTATAATATATATGTATTTTTTATATAAAAAATGGATTGGTGAAGGGGGCGAACAAACCTATGGGTGAGCTGCCCCCATTATGGGGCCACAACTTCCCATAGTGGTTGCACCCCTTGGGAAGGGGAGGCACTACCTTCCCCATCCCCAACCATGCGGTTGGGGTTTGGGGAGGGTCGTGCCCCTCCCTCCCCTCTTTTTTTTTAAATTTTTTTTACTGTTATACTTTTTTTGTAATAAATTTTAATTATTATATTTTTTAATATATATTTTAAATATTTTTAAATATATTTATTTTAATATATATAAAATATGATGAATTCATAATATCCATATTTGTTTCATTTTCTATATATTTTTATTTTTTATATTTTATTTATTTGAGAAAATATGTTTAATATGTATATATATTTAAATATATATATTAATAGGAATATATATTGATAGTTTTTTTTTTAAAAGAGAATACTTTTCATGATCTCATAACATGTAAACAATATAAAATTAATATGTATGTTTTAATAAATAAATTTTAGGGTTTCATGAATCCATTATGAATTTTGGGGTTTAACATATTCTATCCATACAAACTTATTATATATGTATATATTTGGTTGTATCCTTGTTTGACAGGTATACATTACATTCCTCTAGATTTTTAAACAAAAAAAGAAAGCAATATTATTATTGAGTAAAATAAAACCTATTTAAATTTCAATGGAAAATATACTAGAAATGTAACGGCCTGTCAATTAGGACCAAGCCGAAACCTGACCAACCAATTTTTTTTTTTAACAACTAACTATGCTAACAAAGTGACAGCAACCTGTTGCAACTGCACACCAGGTGCACAAACAAGTGTCATAAGAACAAAATGACACTACAGAACAACTACACAAGGCCACACCATTGCACAAGCAAGGTGATAACAATAGAAGACTTACCAAGATGGAACAACTCACCATGGGAAAAAATTGGGGAGAGATTGACATCTCAACGACGAGTGACTAAAATTCACAATAGCTCTCTCTCACCAGACTACAAGAGGATAGGATGAGGGAATCATCGACCTCCAACCCACATCCAACCAAGCTGACCAACACAAGGTCAAGTGACTACACACAAAGAGGATCACTAGATCAACTTCTAGCTAACGATCTCCGATCGTACCTCTAAGATGCATAAGCAGAAGACTAATGGTTCAACAACGCAAATCAATGCTACAAGGAGCAAACAAGATAGCTCCATAAATTTTGCTCTGGAACTTTCAGCGTCGGTGCTCTAGAACTTTATGCACTAGTGCTCTAGAACTTTTTTCTCTAGAACTTCCTTTCCCCATTCCTATCCAAATGCAACTGATCCCATGCAATTTCATTCCCAATTTCTCCCACAATGAACAAATCAATTTTCCAGCAAAAGATGGTTTTTCCCTCACATTTTCTCTCCCAAATTATGCTACAGCAAAAATGAATTCTCTTTTTCCTTTTTAAAAACTTATTTTTCCATTTCACTTTTAAAAAAAAAAGCAATGTTAAGTATTACCTTTTTAATATATATTATTTAATATCATTTCCTCTTTTTTCCAATTTATAATTTACACAATCAATTTATAGCATAAATCAACATTCAACATAAAATCACAATTTAGGTCTTTAAAAGTGCAATTTAAAATTAAATAATAAAAATAATACTTATAATTTCCTAAATGAACATAACCACACAAATTATGCGATTACGGTCAAACATAATACACATAAGCCCAATTAACCCTTTTAAATATTAAATTCCCCCATTTAATCATAAAATGCATTTCCTATATTAAAATTTATGGAAAAATGCAATTTAACTCAAAAGTTTAGACACTCTTCACAGGCTGACCACATAGGGGATTAAGGTTTTCCAGAGCATGACCAATCACAATATTTGGGGTTTGCACTAATTAATCAAGGACAAGTCATACTCAATTGGGTATGACGGTAAGGGTTTAGGTCAAGGGCTGGCCAATGTGCTATCTCTTGTTAACCATTGTCAGGGAAGGTATGCTCAGACCTATGGAGCCAGGTGGAGTTGATACCTGGTACCTGTGAGCATACACCCACAACGGTGTACCTGTGCATATACATATATACATAGCCAAATCACATAGTACATCCTGACTGTAGTTAACTACCATATATATCAATTAATTGTTCTAGCATAGATAATCATGCTAACCTTTCACTTAATCAATATTGTCTAATCTCATTATGAAAATATTTAACATTTAGAATACCAAATAAAAATCAAAATGCTATCTTACCCAAGCTGGGGTTATAGAGGTATTACATCCTCCCTCCCTAAGATTTGACTTACTCCTAGAAGTCACGTAAACTCAATATGCAGCCATGTCACACATTACTACTCAAAATCTATAAATCAACATTTAAAAAAAAATTGCATTTCATCCCAAAAATGAGAAATATAATATGCATCATTTATCACTGAATGAAATAGAAAGGACATCCATATAAAGTTCACCTTTCTAAGAATCATTATCAATATATTGACATATGCCTTACTCATAAGGTCTCAACATGAAACAAAGTAGCATGGTTAATCTTGCTAACATCACATGTGTCACAATTCTCAAAATAAGCATTTATTTTAACATCCACATTCATACAAGGATAGGTTAAGATACACATTGATTTCCACTAAGAATAGGGTAAATAAGATGTATAAGCACTCAATTCTTCCCAAAACACCATTGTTTGCAACAATATTTGTTTTCCACACACTTCCAATCTCACACATTAGAACATATTTGGCATCATTTTCAACAAAATATAACAATTTACACTTTCTAAAGCATACTAAGCCAACTTTTGAACTTTTCATATGAAACCATATCCAAGATGAAACATGCATTTATACATACATACATACTTACATAACTGGGAATCACATCACAAGGCTACACAAGGGTCCATCTGGGCACCGGTAAGCAGCATACTAAACCATGATACATAAACCATCAACCAAGAGACAATATCCACCTCACATAATCCATACCTCACACTCAGTGGTTTGATGGTGTTAGGCCACACACACATGGTGAAACCATCCAAAAAAGACCACAATGACCTATCTCTTGTTGAATAAGGTGGTTAGCCTCCAAGAGATAGTCATCACACATAGGTGGGTAGTGGGTCCTAGCTATGTAACAGCCTCACATACCCCCATCCTCAAAGTTCCATGCGTCTACTTCCTCCTATACACTCAATTGAGTCCAGCTCTCCCGTTCTCAATGAGGAATCATATTACAACACAAGACCAACATTTGAAAACAACAAATAGAAAACTAGTTTAGCCACCAAAGATCATAAATAAATATCAAATAAAGATTCAATTTCAGCAATAAAGCAAGAAATGCACACAATTCCAACACTAAATCATATGTAACCATGAGGGCTATGTGAAAATAAGATCACAAGGTGTGGCTAAACCATCACAAATGATATAAATCAATTATTTTCCGGTCCTCAAAATCAAAATAAAAGTCATCAATAACCAAAAGAAGATTCATAATCTTTGAAATGGCACAATACATAACTATGTGACTAAACTAGCCACCAAACGAGGAAGGAGGGAACAATGTTTGACTTTAGTAATAGCCCCTCATGTGGTTCAGAGTGGGCATGCCAACCACATGACATGGGGTGAACTCCTTGGTTACACCCCGTATCACGTCGTCATGCGACATGGACTCACCAAGTGGCCCACCCACTCCTTGGTTGCCCGCATGGGTTGTGCACCTCAACCACATCTCGCATCATGTCTTAGTGCGGCATGGTCATATTCCAACCAAAGAAGGCACATATTGGTCGTATGTCACATGGCAGTGCATTTGTGGCTCCGCAGAAGTAGTCACACATAGAACACACCTTGCATAGTGATACCTCATGGAAAAGGCACAAGTAGGTACTCTCCATAGCCAGAGGTATACATGGCTAGGACATACCCATATGCCAACTGACCCAAACACTATTGAGAGAAAACATGAGTGTCCCTCTACAAGTGTACGAGGCCCCATTACGCTCATCACACAAGTAGGCTACTATAACACAATCTCATAGTGTGCCTTCATGTGTCTACACATGTTGCATCATGTCCTCAAGACCAACTCGTTCCCATCAACAACACAATATATATAATGCATATATGAGTATATCAATATGGGGCTACTCAAGCCTCACCTCTCATGTAGACGAGGTTGGCTTGCTAATGCTAGCTCAACACCCTTGCAGGAAGCCAGACAATGCCTGCTCAACGTCTCTACGAATGGCTAGGCAATACTAACAAACCAATGTTGTTTAATCTACATCTAACCATTGTAGAGTGCTTAACATTCTTGTCTCTTAAGGTTGATGACAATTAGATTAATACAATCATCATGCACAAGTCAATCTCACTCAACTATGATGTATGAATAAGCATAGTATACACACCATAGGAGTTTTAATTGACTTTTAAACAAAAATCATACATACATACACACACATACATACACAAACACATACATACACACACCTACATACACTTAATATTTTAATCACCTCAAAATGAATGCATAATATTGATATATGAGTATATCAATATGGGGCTACTCAAGCCTCACCTCTCATGTAGATGAGGTTGGCTTGCTAATGCTAGCTCAACACCCCTATAGGAAGCCAGACAATGCCAACTCAACGTCTCTATGAATGGCTAGGCAATACTAACAAACCAATGATGTTGTACTCAAAACTATGGGGATTAGGCTAGCACATATGGATCAAGTACCTTGATCCATCATAAGGGGAAGTAGTGAGTAATTTCCTTGGGATTGGTTGAGATGAGACCGCTCTACATTGCAATATGCATACACTGCACACCCCACCCAAGGAACTTTGTGGCTGCTACTATCCCATCACGGATTGAGGGACTAGAGAACCAAAAGAAGAGATTCTATGAAACTAACTTTTGGATACTCTTAAATATATATAAATTTCAACCACAAGTGGGTTGGCCCTCAATTAGGTAACAAACATACAAGCACACATAATGGTATGGTTAATCCCACACCTAAAATACAACATATTCCCCATAGATGGGTACACAGTATCACCATCCCATGGGCACACAAAGCAAGTACGGGGTATTCACAACACTCAACATGAGCACTAATATAGGATGTTCACATAATAGGAAGTACCTCTTTTTTTCAATTTCCTCTTACCAAAATAAAACTATTATCCACTTCTAATTATGCAAGGTCAATACAAACTTTCCCAAGAACGTGTACTCCCAATATCCATACAATCTTCTCTTTTCAAGATGATAATGTCATTAGACATAATTTTATAATTACAACCTTTATCACATACAATATATCATAGTGCTACATGGAGTAAATCAATAATGCCATAACAACTCTCACATTCGCATTCACTATTATTTAGTGGTAAATCACCTTACTACAAACATATGTTAACCACATTTATTTCCTATACATGATGCAATATCATTACAATGTTTACTCAAGACAAGGTATGCAACATTATCACCTCAACATACATTTAACATTTTGCATTTACCATTAGCATGCCAATGGTTTCACTATTCCCTTTTTCTCTAAAATTTTACTTAATGCAGAATGATTTTGTATTTATATTCATACATGTTCCATGATTATGAATGCAACTTGGGGACTTCATTCCTTTACCCAAGGTTGATCTAATAAAAAAAACCTTCATGAATGTATAAGCATTTTCTCATAAGAGACAAGCATACCGTGTATTTCAATACACCACACACTCAAAGATAGGCATCTTCATTAAACCAATGAGAAGAGAGAGAGGGAGAGAGATATTTACAATTCTAACACATAAACGAATGCAAACATGGTTTCATCATCACATAATCACTTTCACACAAATGCATCAATCATATGAGAGCATGCAATAATATCTATGAACTAACAACATGATCATTCACTTTCTATTACCATATTTTATAATCTCAATACAATATAACATGCAAAAGCAACTCCAAAACCACATAGGGTCAATCTAGCAATCATTAACACAAGGAGGTAAAGCACAAGAAGACATGTGCTAGAAACTTTGCATGGTGATGAAAAACAACAAGACTCAAGAAGAGAATACACACAAATGGAACTTCTTGGCACCCTCAAAGTCAAACAAACCTTCCAACAACACAAACTAAGAAACCAAGAAAGGGTAATTCTAGGCAACACATGTCACTTGCAACCTACCAACAAGCTTAGGTCCAACATGCCCACCTACAACATAGGATATAGGGAAGTAATTAATCTCAACCTTGAGAGACTCTCAACCAAGGGAATCACTCCAATCCCATAGGGTAAGGCAAGGCCTAGGAGGCATCATTCCTCCATAACACAAGCCAGGGTTGGGAAACTCAACCCTCTAAAATGTCATACTAAGGCACTGAAGGAAAGAGGTCCTATGAATATCTCACCACAACAAGCACTTGGAACACACACATCAAGCACACTACAACCACATGGGCTACAACCACACTCAGGAACCACTCAAGGGTCACAATCCTTTACACAATGAAAGAGCGACACATTGAGAAGGAGACCAATTAGAATACACTTCTTGGTAGGCTTGAGGGTCTAACTAACCCTCAAAAAAACATTCCTCGACAAGACATGCAAGGGGCAGGAAACAACAACACTTGTTTCCATCCACCACACACAACACACCAAGTAGGTAACAACCATAAGCAGAGGTCCCAATGTTGCAATATGGGCTCTGATACCAAATGTAACGACTCGTTGGTTTGGACCAAGCCCAAACCTGACCAACCAACTTTTTAAATTTTTTTAACAACTAACTACGCTAACAAAATGATGACAACTTGTTGCAACTGCACACTAGGTGAACAAACAAGTGTCATAAGAACACAATGACACTAGAGAACAACTGCACAAGGCCACACCATTGCACAAGCAAGGTGATAACAACAGAAGACTTATTTCAACGTGGAACAACTCACCACGGGAAACAACAGGGGAGAGATTGACATCTCAATGATGAGCGACTAAAATCCACAATAGCACTCTCTAACCAGACTACAAGAGGATGGGATGAGGGAATCATTGACCTCCAACCCACATCTAACCAAGCTGACCAACACAAGGTCAAGTGACTACACATGAAGAGGATCACTAGATCAACTTCTAGCTAACGATCTCTAATCATAGCTCTAAGATGCACAAGCAGAAGACTAATGGTTCAACAATGTGAATCAACACTACAAGGAGAAAATAGGATAGCTCAAGAATTTTTTCTCTGGAACTTCCTACTCCGGAACTTTCTACACCGATGCTCTGAAACTTTTTGTGTCGGTGCTCTGGAACTTTCTGTGTCGGTGCTCTAGAACTTTCTTCGCCTGTGCTCTGAAACTTTCTGCTTTAGAGCTTCCTTTCCCCATTCCTATCCAAATGTAACTGATCCCATGCAATTTCATGCCCAATTTCTCCCACAATGAACAAATCAATTTTCCAACAAAAGAGGGTTTTTCCCTCACATTTTCTCTCCCAAATTATGCTACAGCAAAAATGAATTCTCTTTTTCCTTTTTAAAAACTCCTTTTTCCATTTCACTTTAAAAAAAAAAGCAATGTTAAGTATTACCTTTTTAATATATATTATTTAATATCATTTCCTCTTTTTTCCAATTTATAATTTACACAATCAATTTATAACATAAATCAATATTCAACATGAAATCACAATTTAGGTCTTTAAAAGTGCAATTTAAAATTAAATAAGAAAAATGATACTTATAATTTTCTAAATGAACCTAACCACACAAATTATGCGATTACGGTCAAACAAAATACACATAAGCCCAATTAACCCTTTTAAATAT
This sequence comes from Sequoia sempervirens, assembly GCA_007258455.2. Classification (NCBI taxonomy): domain Eukaryota; kingdom Viridiplantae; phylum Streptophyta; class Pinopsida; order Cupressales; family Cupressaceae; genus Sequoia; species Sequoia sempervirens. The sequence continues at coordinate 516,742,263 of VDFB02193867.1, read as the reverse complement.
TAAATTCACCCATTTAATCATAAAATGCATTTCCTATATTAAAATTTATGGAAAAATGCAATTTAACTCAAAAGCTCATACACTCATCACAGGCCGACCACATAGGGGATTAAGGTTTTCCAGAGCGTGACAAATCACATGCCAATGGAAGAGAGCAAGATCTCCACCCATCCATTTTGACATCATCAAGCCACTCATGGCTCTAGCCAACCCCTGAGCAAGGAGGGATCACTAAAACCCACAACATATAAACAACCCAACTTCCAACAACAAGTGAAAAATAAAAAATAAGTTACATAAAATCCTCATACAAGAAGTTTATCAACTACCCACTAAGTATGGGATCACCCACAACTTTCCAAGATTAAAACCACCCATTTCACAAAAGAACCCAACAATCCCTAGCCATTTCCAACAAGATTTTAACAAAATAAGAATTACAAATAACCATTTCATCAAATAAAAGAAAGCACAAATATTTATCCATGACACAAATAAGGTTCAAGAAACTTATCTCTCCATCTTGCCCATTCCATTTTTCTTGTTTTCCTTCCTCTTCTTCCTTTCAAACCCCCACTTTTTCTAGCTCCTCTTTCTTGTTTTTTACCCAAAAAAGTGCCAAATCTTTTCTCTCCCCTCTTTTTCTCTCCCCTAAAGCATAAGAATAAAATGATTTTAAAAACTAAAACGCTGACTCAAATCCCGTCACTTTTAAAAAAGGGAAATAAAAATAGTTCAAAATTCATGTTTTACCTAATTTATGGGCTTCAAATGGTGTTTAATCCTTAGGTACATCCTTAAGGCTTCCAAAAACACAAATATAAAGAAAATTTAACATTTAAGAACATTTATTAACTCACTTGAAAATATACCCTCCTATTGAACAAACTATAAAATAAACTCTGATCTCTAGCACATAATTTTCCAAGAAAATACCAAATAAACAAGATAACAATAACCCCAAATATAAAATTATCACATCGACCATCAAACAAAACAAACAACTTCAACAAATAAAGTGTTTTAATAGAGTTTTGATGTCTCCTCCGTCTCCCCCATTGGCATTTATTCCCTGTACAACAACCACAACATTAGTAAACACATATCAAATTATATAGGGTTAAGTATCCTTAATAATCATATAATTTTACTAATCACATTAAAATCACTTTCTTAATTTAGTTGATAAAAATAAATTCCATATAATCAATCTAACTCATCACTAAATAAAATGATTGATAACCATTGGTCAACTCTTTCCTAATTTTATCCTTAGCAATTTCTTATTATCAAGAATGCAAATATATACATTAAGTGTATATACTTACCACCTTACTTGAAGTTGATCATTTATTCTATTATCTTTACCTTGACTTGATTCCTCACAAGCTCGATGACAAATTTCTTTCGTTGTTATAAAACTCTTAAGACCTCCAAGGTCTAGCCTAAGTAACATCTTCATAAAAACATTCAACTTATTAGTAATTTTTTTAAAACTAAAGTTTAATACCACATTAGTATTCATATTTTTCTCAACTAATTCCATTATATCTTGTTTCTTGAAAATATCTCACTTACAAAGAATCACACACCATCCTAGTCTTGGTTAAACAATCATAATTTTATATTTCCATACTAATAGTTAAATAGCTTATGTCAATCGTCTATTCCAAATTTAAATAATTCATAGCCTTTAGCATCACTCATAGCATTTACTTTTAGGATCAACATTCTAACACGCTATAAGGTACAAACACTTATAATCTCCTAGAGAGCCAATCTATAAGAGAATTATGAAAAGTTTCCTTAAAAAAATAACCATATCTACTACATAAGTTCAAGGAAAAAAATTACTCCATATGACTCCAATATAGTAACCAATAGCAATACATCCATGAAATTACACTATGAAACTAACTTATTCAACCCATAATGGAGTACATGCCAAAGAGTACCAGAATGTTAATAATCACATAGAGGCTGGTCTTACATATCAATCAATCTTGCCACTGTAGAGATGCCTATGGTAGTTCAATTTCCTCATCTATTGACATCTTGAAGAGTTTTTCATCAATAGAAACATCATCTTATCTCTCTCTTTCTATGTTTGATAGTAGTTCAATGATGTTTTCACTAGGGGACTTTTTCTTTTAGGTTTTCCTTTTTATTTTTTACTAAGGAAATTGGCCTCTTGTCTCAAACATGTTATAGTGTTGAGGTTGATTTTGAAATATTTTTATGATCTTTGGTAGGGATACCATGATGGAGCCCCATTAATTCAACAATAGCCTCATCAATCTAAAATGTGTCTACAAAGATAAAATTTCATTGCTCCTAATTCATGAGTTTGGGATAGGTGATAGGTAGACCAATGGTATGAATGAAGGTTTCAAGTAAGAGGTTAATTATGGCTATATTATCCATGGGATTAATGATATACTATACCTTCATATTTTTAATTGTAGGGGATGCATCTTCCATAATTTTATAAGTGTCATTAGGTTCATTGGAATCCTCACTATTTGGTATGTAGCCCGACCCTTGAGTTTTATTGTTTTCCTTATATCATTTCAATCAAGAACACCTTTATCATGGAGCCCGAGTCCTTTACACTTGTAGTTAGTATTCTTGTAGATGCATTGTGTTATACAGTATGTCTCTCTGAGGAAACATGGTGGACACTCTTTATCTGAGTAGATCCAAGAGTTGATGGCCCCTTCAATATCCTCATTGACCAAGAACTCATGGAGTACAAATGTGGTGGCACCAGACTATATGGCATTGAGTCTCTTTCCTGATTGAGGGTAAGGATAACCATGAGACCATGATGATAGAGGGATCTTTTAGATATCAAACATGTGGTGTAGCTCATACTCTCATAAAAAGTGTTAATAAATTGAATTATATTTTAAGGGGTCAATGGATGAGGATGCAAGATTATTGGGATTGATATAGGAGGAAGATGGTATAGTTGTTGAAGAGGTGGAACCATCAATACTTGATGCAGGAGAATCCAATAGTGTAGGGAAATTTTGCATCACCCAAAAAAATTGTTTTACTTATTTTCTTTAGTTGTTTTGAGTCCAATGATGGTACTTAAGGGGTTTAAGACAGTCAGGCATCAAAAATAGCAAAAAATAGACACTTACTATTTTTAGTAAGTCGACCTAAACGGGCTCATATGGACCTAAAAATTTACCCCAAGGAGTAGAACTGAAAAACATTTCCAGTCACAAAAGAATCACCTCAATACCCTACATGATTTCGAAGATATTAAAGTTTTCATCCCAATAAATTTCTCCAATTTAGCTTCAATTTCATATATGAAGACTTTAAAGGTCCCAAAATAGCTTGAAAAGTTGACAAACCGACCTACAAGCTTTCCAATGATATGCAATAATAGCAAATTGGAAACCTGGATCAAAAGTTATGGCCCCGTGAAGTTGCCCCTCTAAAAGGTGAATTTCACTAAAATTTCTTCTTAGGCTAGAAATCAAATGGCGAGACTTTTGGTGCAAAACAAAAGAGAAATTTGAACTTTCTAGAACATTCTAGGGTGGTTATTGGGTAAAATAAAAAGGGTTAAGTGGGGGTTGTAGAAGGTGGCTCCAATAGTGCAGATTGTGGCTCTAAATAATATATTTTCATTTCAAAGTTGATTTTGTTGTAATGAATCAAGCCCATGAGGCTGTAGCATGTAAGTTTTGAATCTATAATTTCATTATCTAAAAATAATTGAAAGTGGGTTATTTTTATATCTCGTATTTTCTATGTTGGTATCTATTATTGTGATTTGCGTGGTTTTGGGTAGCTTGGCCCTCATCAAGTGGTATTAGAGCAAGAATTTATGAGCCTATAACAAAGCACCGAATGTGAGGTAGTTACAACATGACCTGTGAGTGTGGGTTGAGTTCAAGATGCCTCCAAGACTTGCCGAGCATGGTAGATGTAGAGGCCGAGGTGGTGGTGGAGGAAGAGATCCACCTAGAGATGAAATTAGAGCCCTTAGAAGGAAATTAGAAACCTTGTAGCAAGAGGTTTGAAGAAGAGATGTGCAATGAGATAGAGATGACAGTGAAGATGAAACAAAAGAGGAAATGGAAGAGGAAGATCAAGATCCAATGGATCCTGGAGAAAGAAGATTGATGTGAGTGATCTCAAACATTGGGAAGAGACCTAAAATGGAGGTTTCAACTTTCAATGGAAGTCTGAATCTTGAAGAATTGATTGATTGGATCAATGACATGGAGGAATTTTTCAAGTTTAAGAAGATTGAAGATCCTCACAGAGTGAGGTTTACAAAGAAAAAATTGAAAGTTCATGCCAGTATATGGTGGAAAGAGGTCCGGTTAGAAAGAGGAAGACAAGGGAAAGACAAAATTCTAGATGGGACAGAGTGGTGTCAAAATTGAAGAAATAATTTATTCTAGTCAATTACGAATTAGAGTTGCTCAAGTAGATGCAAAGATTGAGGTAAGGAACAAGGACGGTGAAAGAATACATAGAGGAATTTTACAAGTTCTTGATTCAAATAGGACATTTTGAGGCGAATAAGGAGAAAATTTCTCATTATATTAATGGGTTGAAGCCAAACATATAGGAATAATTGGCACTCGTAAGAATGACCACCATTGAGGATGCTTATCAATTTTCTCTAAAGGTTGAAGAACGGCTGAACAAGAGGTTTGAGAACAAACAACGAGGTGGAGGCCATGGAGGAAAGACCAGTGGACAGTCATATGGAGTTTGAAATGAAGATTACAATAAGGGTGAAGGCCCTAGTAGCAACCAAAACCAAAAAGGAGATAACACCTACCGCCCTCATGATCAAAATAATGGAGACCAAAGAGAAAGAGGAAGATGTAGACAAGGACTGGGAAGAGGAGGCTTTCATGGAACCTGTTTCTAGTGCGGAGAAGGACATAGATCCTATGAGTTTCCTCAACATCAAGGACAAATAGTAGAAGCCCTGAGGGTAATGCACGAGTTTCACATGTAGATGAAGATGGTGAGTCTTCACATTTTGAGGATGTAGAAAGAGGAGAGGTTCTTGTTACTAGAAGAGCCTTGTTGAATTAGGAGAAGGAGCCAACTCAAATGAAGAATTTGGTTTGCACCAGATGTAAGTGTGAAGGTAAAGTTTGCAATGTTATTATTGATGGAGGTAGTACCAATAACCTTGTTTTTAAAGAAATGGTTAGTAAGTTGCGGTTGGAGAGAAGAAGGCATCTAAACCCATACTGGATTGCTTGGTTGTAGAAGGACCATAAAGCCTTGGTAAATGAATAATGTCTGGTAAAGTTCAAGATTGGAAATTACCATGATGAGATATTGTGTGATATTATTCCTATGGATGTTTGTCATATGTTGTTAGGAAGACTGTGGCAGTTTGATCGGCGAGAAATACATGATGGACATGCCATCACCTATTCTTTGACAAAGGATGGGTTTTGTCATAAGTTGAATCCCTTGAAAGAGGTAGAAGAAAAGGTATGCAGTAATGAAAGAATTTGTTTGGCTGATGGAAGAAATTTCGTAGAAGGTATGAGGCATGAGCATATGTGTTTTGCATTGATCCCTAAAATTGATGAAGAAGATACTACTAAGGTACCTATAGAGGTTTCAGATTTGTTGAATGAGTTTCAAGCTATTATTTTTGATAACGTACCTAAAGTTTTTCCTCTAGTAAGAAATATTAGTCATTAGATGGACTTGATTCTTGGAGCCAGTTTTTTTATAAGGCAACTCATCATATGACTCTAGTGGAGAGTGAAGAGTTGAACTAACAAGTGCAAGAGTTGTTGCTGAAGGGATTGATCAGAGAGAGTTTGAGTCCATGTGCAATACCTATAGTACTAGCACCAAAGAAGGATGGGGAATGGTGGATGTGTACAGATTCTAGAGCCATAAACAAGATCACCATCAAGTATAGATTTCCCTTGTCGAGAATGGGTGACATTATGGATTGTTTGAGTGGAGCTGAGTACTTCATGAAGATAGATTTGAAGAGCAGATATAACCAAATATGATTAGAGAAGGAGATGAAAGGAAGAAAACCTTTAAAACCAAGGATAGATTGTATGAGTGGTTAGTCATGCATTTTGGGCTAACGAATGCACCGAGCACATTTATGCGGCTTATGAATGAGGTATTGAAAGAATATTTAGGAAAATTTGTTATTTTTTATTTGGATGATATTTTGATTTTTAGTAAGAAATTGGAGGAGCACTTGATGCATATCTGAAGAGTTTTTGAGAAGCTAAGGGAGGAGAAGCTATTGATTAATTTGAAGAAATTTAGTTTTGTGAAGAGAGAGTTGGTGTATCTAGGATTTATTGTCTCAACAAAGGGTCTTAAAATGGATTAAGAGAAGGTGAGAGATATCATTGAATGGCCTACCCCAAGGAATGTTACAGAGGTAAGATCATTTCATGGTCTAGCAAGTTTTTACAGAAAGTTTATTAAGAACTTCAATAGTATTTGTGCACCTCTAACTGAAGCAATGAGATGGGATAAAAAAGAGTTTAAGTGGACTACATGAGCATCCAAAATTTTTGATATGTTGAATAATAAAGTTACAGAGCAACCTATTTTAGCACTTCTAGATTTCGATAAGGTCTTTCAGGTAGATTGTGATGCTAGTGGCACTGCCATATGAGCTGTTTTGAGTCAAGAAGGTAAGCGTGTTTCCTATTTTAGTGAGAAGTTGAATAATGCTAAGAGGAAATATTCTATCTATGATCATGAGTTTTATGCTATAATTCAGACTTTGAAGAAATGGAGACACTATTTTTTTCCAAAAGAATTTGTTTAATATATACTGATCACCAGGTTTTGTAGTATCTCAATAGTCAAGGGAAGTTAAATCAAAGGCACTTAAAGTGGGTTGAGTTTTTATAGAGTTATACCTTTGTTTTGAAACACATGAGTGGAAGGTCAAATAGAGTTGCAGATGCCTCGAGTAGAAGGAGAAAATTGTTGATAAAAATGAATATAGAGGTTGTTGGGTTCAATGAGCTAAAGAGTTTGTATCTTGAAGATCCAGACTTTGTAGAAGCTTGGAAGGATTGTTTGGAACCTGTTACATTGGATAGGATGATATGTTTGGATTTCTTAATCCAAGATGGGATGTTGTTTAGAGGAAGCCAATTGTGCATTCCAAGGATTTCTATGAGAGAAAATCTAATCAAGGAGAAGCATAGTGGAGGATTGGATTGAAATTTTGGTCACGATAAGACCATTGCTCTTGTTAGTGAGAATTATTATTGGCCATAGTTACAACAAGATGTGAAGAATTTTGTACAAAGTTGTAGAGTATGTCAAATGGAAAAAGTAACAAGCCAGAATACTAGATTGTATCAGCCATTACCTATACCTGAGAGGCCGTGGGAGGATATTAGCATGGATTTTTTTCTTGGCTTGCCAAGGGCACAAAGAGAGTATGATTCCATATTTGTGGTGGTGGATATATTTTCAAAGATGGCACATTTCATTTCATGTCATAAGACTAGTGATGTTGTTCATGTTGCAGAGTTGTTTTTCAAAGAGTTGGTGAGACTACATGGTCTACCAAAGAGTATAGTGTTAGAAAGAGGTACCAAATTTGTTGGTTATTTCTAGAGGACATTATGGAAGAAGTTGAAAATATATTTAAAGTTCAGTTCTACACACCATCCACAGAATGATGGACAAACAAAGGTGGTGAATAGGAGTTTGGGTAACTTGCTAAGATGCTTATTAGGAGATAAGCCTAAGGGATGGGATTTGATTATACCATAGAAAATAATTTTCTTATAGTAATTCTTTCAATAGGAGCACTAGTAAATAACCATTCCATATTGTGTATGGGAGTAGTCTAAGAACTACTTTTGAACTAAGAAATATGGATAAGGGGGAGAAGAGTAGTGCTATGGCTGAATATTTTGTTGAGCACCTAAAGAATTTGCACTAAGAGGTGAAGAAACATATCAATAAGATGAACTCACAATATAAGGCTCAGGAAGATAAAAAAAAGAGGTATAAGGAGTTCTAGGTAGGAGATGAAGTCATGGTTCATTTGTGAAAGAAAAGGTTTCTAGTTGGTACTTAAAGATGAAGAAGTTTGGACCATGCAAGATCCTGAAGAAGCATGATTCAGGAAATGCTTATGAGGTAGAGTTTCCTAGTGGAATAAATATTTCTCCCATGTTCAACATTGCTTATTTGATAGAGTATCATGAAGGTGATACATAGGAAGTGCCAATAAAAGAACAGTGGAAAATTCAAGCACCTACTTCAGAGAAGGAAGAGATAGAAGAAATATTGGATAGTCATGTGGGTAGAAGCACAAGAAACAGGAAATATGAAAAGTACTTGGTGAAATGGAGAGGAAGACCTATTTAAGATTCATCTTGGTTTTATGAGGCTGAGGTTAACCGTCTTGGTTTCTCTCTAACTCCTGAGAAGTGATAGGGTCACTTTTCAAATTTTCCTAGGTGTCTGATGTAAGAGCATCCAGTGGTGTAGGACAATCTTGCATCACCCAAAAAAAATTGTTTTCTTTATTTTATTTAGTTGTTTTGAGTCCAATGATGGCACTTAAGGGGTGTAAGATAGTTAGTGTCAAAAATAGTGAAAAATGAGCACTTACTATTTTTAGTAAGTTGGCTTAAATGAGCCTGTATGGACCTGAAAATTTACCCCAAGGAGAAAAACTGAAAAACATTTCCGGTTGCGAAAGAATCACCTCAATACCATGCACAATTTAGGAGATATTAAAGTTGATGTCTCAAGAAATTTCTCCAATGCAATGTCAATTTCAGATATGAAGACTTTAGAGGCTACAACATAGCTTGAATAGTTGAAAAAATAACCTACAGTGGGTTCACATGCTATAGATCTCTTTGAGAGATTTCCAATGATATGCAATAATAGAAAATTGGACACCCAGATCAAAAGTTATGGCCTTGTGAAGTTGCCCCTCTAAAAAGTGAATTTCATTAAAATTTCTTCCTAGGCCAAAAATCAAATGATAGGACTTTTGGTGCCAAACAAAAGGGAAAGTTGAACTTTCTAGAAAATTCTAGGGTGGTTATTGGGTAAAATAACAAGGGTTAAGTGGGAGTTGTAGAAGGTGGCTCCAATAGTTCAGATTGTGGCTCTGAATAATATATTTTATTTTCAGACTTGATTTTGTTGTAATGAATCAAGCCCATAAGGTTGTAGCATGTAAGTTTTGAATCTGTAATTTCATTATCTGAAAATAATTGAAAGTGGGTTTTTTTTGTCTCGCATCTTCTGGGTTGGTATCTATTATTATTATTTGTGTGGTTTTGGGCGGCTTAGCCCTCATCAATACTAGTATATTTTTTTATTATTTGATATGGACCTCATAATATTCTATAGTATTTAGAGGGGTGATAATCTATGGGAATGGTGATTTCCACAACTTCATGAGACAATATTAGGAACTGGTGGTAGGTGGACAAGAAAACCTACATAACATGGATCCATTTGAGGCCTATAAGAATTTAATAGGGAAAGTCCAAAATAATGTAGCACATCATTTTTATAAGATAGGTCTAACCTAGAGACAAGGAGACATATTATTCCTTCTAATTTTCACTCTATATTGTCATTGGACTTGATGGTGATTATATGTAGTTCTAGATCTACAACAAAGTAATCCAATATTTTGACTAGCCTTAAGATGCTTAGGTTTAAATAAAATCCATTTTTAAATGAACTCTCTCAAGATTATACTTGGAGATCAAAAATTTCATATGGATTGAGAGGTGGAGAATTATTTTTGGTGAATGAAATTTGATATGTGGAGGATATTTTCCCCACTGGGACTTGGAAATGATGTAGGTATTTATGTTCTCGAGAACCCTCAACTCATGATACATTCCAATATATCTAAGAAAATTTTAGTTTTTTTGAAGAGCTCCAAGATGAATATATATGCTAGATTATTTTTAACATGTTTAATGAGATTGTATCAAGTGGATGCGATGGACAAGGAGGACCCTTAGATGGGAGTTTTGATAGTTTGGATATGTTTTGAGTTGAATACCCCATCATTGATAGTATTCTTGTTCTTAGCCCAAAACTTAGGTTTATCATTTTGGGTGTATTAATTAGAGAATATCGTTACCAAACCTTTTTCAATGATGTATTTTTCCATATGGGCTCCTTATTCAATTATTTCATCAAAAGTGATGACACAACACACTTAAAGGTGAAAGGCCAATTATTTATTTATATTTGTGATAGAATTATCTACAAGTTATCTCTAAAGGATACTAAGGGGAAATGACATGATAATTATTCAATGTTGTAGGAAGAAAATATTTCTCCATTATGTTCCTTTACATTGTAAATCTCCAACATAGTAAGCTCATGTTCGATGTTATAGGAGAAATGTGTGACAAAGTTCTTTATTATGTTGGTAAATATTGTAATGGAGATTTTGGAAAGGTGTAGAAACCAATCCAAGGATTTTCTCTCAATTTTTGAGGTAAGAACCTTAGAAATTACATGTAATCATAAGCAACTTCTTGAAACATCATGAAAAATTTCTTCACATGGTCACATAGATAACCATTCCCTTTATACTTCAAATTTTGGTACCTCAAAATGAGAAATAAATGGGATTTGGGAGATATTATAATTAAATTAATAAGGATAAATTTATTTGAAATTATATTATTTGTTTCAACTAGATGTCCCTATTTATAATCCCTTTATGGAATCTTCATCTCTTGCCACTCTTGGTTGAAGAGATTACCAATAGAAAATGGCAGAATGTGTGTGAGAAAGGTAGTGAATTTGATTGGGATGTTTAGTGTTTTAAGGTGTATAATAAGTGTATTGAATAATTTAGGATTTTGTGATTAAATGATGGGGATACAAAATAATTTTGGATTTGTATGATTGGGGATCGAGTGATTTGTTGTTCTAGGGTGATTTGGTTTCATAAAATGTTTCACTAGATTGATTTTGGATTGGAGCTTGGGTTTGACCATGGTGAAAAAAATATTTATTAGGCTAGTAGATATACCAAAATAATTTAAAGTATTATTATGATAATGTTTCATCTCGCTGAGGTGGATTTCTAGACAATGTGTTATTGTGAGTGGTTGGGAGTGGTCAAAACTCTACCTATAGGTTTGAACTAGGTAGAAATTTTTTGGTCTTGGTTTGCATGAGAAAGTTTTTAATGCCATGACTTATCAAAATTGTGAGTGGATAGATTAGGTTGGATGATGTTTCTTATTTTATCCAAGTCATGATTAGGATGGAATTTAGCCCCTAATTCTATGTAATATTGGCATAATAAATTCTCATTTTTGGACAAGGAATTGATCCACCAAGATTAGAATTTGATAAAAAAATGTCTCTAAGATCTAACAAGTTCTCACATTGGTTGTGAAGAATTCCAACATCATCAACATGATCATGGAATCCTTGGTGAGAGGTTTCCCCAACATGTACATTTACCTTGATCCAAATGGCATGTTTCTATCGAACTCCATTTTTAATCACTCTTGTGATCATGTGATTGGGGGCATAAGGGGATGAGTTAGTCTCAAAAGAAGTGGATTTATTTTATATTTTTTGGTTTTGTTGTGAGATGTGAATTGGTTTGACTTTTTGATATGGATTTGGATATTGGTTTTGTAAAGGTCAAGGGCCTTGAGTAACTTGATGATCGATTGGATGAGAACCAAGAACCTTAAGTAAATTGAAATTGTATTTGGATTAAGGTCATAAACCTTGAGTAATTTTATGATGGTTTAATTTTAAATTTGGAAAAGGTCTTGGGGAGTTCGCCATCCCCAACTCTAAATTTTTTACTTTCTATCATTTTGGGTTTCACTTTCGTACATTTTAAAAAAAATTCTAGTCCCTAAGATCACTAACCTACTTATCATCATGGATGATTTGTTGTTTGCAAGTTTCTATTATTTTTTAAGGTTTACAAAAACATTTATCATTATGTATTTCTTACCTTTCAACATTTCTATTTTACTTTAGCATTCATGTTTGTTAGAATTGGCTATAGCTGCCAAGATCTTGAGACCAAATGAAAAGCACAAGAAGAGAGAATATGAATGTGACAAGAATAAACTGTATTCTCATCAATATGATTCAATGATACGAGATTGATTGTACAATGTAGTAGAGACCCCTTGGTTATATAGCCAAGGTGAGATACAAGATGTCATAGGATTATGACAAGTGTTTTAATCATATGACATGAGACAATTAATCACACTTACCTAGGTTCACATGTGTTACAAGTCAAAAGATAAGATAAAAACTAATGAAAACTAACACCTTCTAGAAATATTCCTTCCTAGGACCTAAGTAAACTTAACATGTGTAAATAAGTACCCTAGTAATGAATTAACTAGGTACAAGACTTTATTTACACCAAAACCCCCCCTTAAGTGCAACTTAGGGAGTAAAAAACTATTATGCAAATGACACAAAGATGCAAGGATGGGTCCCAGCTACTAGGCCATGTTAGGTTCCCATGTAAATATGAAAATGAAATAATGCAATCTCTCACAAATGGAGAAAAGGAGAAAACACAGTGGGACAAAAATCCTCCCCAAAAGAGAGATAAAATACAAAAAAGAAATTAAATTCTCTCAATGATGCATGAGAAGGATAAAACCCCATGTGAGGAAAAAGAACCCCATAAGAGAGAAGTAGAAGAGAGACAAGGAAACCCCCCCTCAATATTGAGTCTCCTGCAATGATGGTGGAAGCTCGACATTGAGTGCTGGAGATGATCCAATCTCACTGAACAACGTTCCTCCCCTTTGGAAGAAACAAAACCAAGGATGTATGCAGGATGCCAAGAATATGGATGATGTGTGATATCTATGAAGCATGCTCAAGTGTCTCCATGTCAATGCCGAAAGTTGACACACTCCAAACAAGTGTTCTAGGCCACACCGCTAAAGAGGACAATCCAAAATCTAGTAGAGAAGAATGTAGAACATGAGCCAAAGACAAGGATATCCCCTCTAAAGATAAAGAAGCCTCCTCCAAATGTTGTCCAAAAGTATCCACACTCATGTCAAACTACAAATAATGATCATGTAGAGATTAAACAAGAGGGTCAAGGTGTTCCCTCGCAACAACTGAAGAAGGAGCATCTTCATCAAAGAGAAGATGAATGCTATCAATGATGTCTCCCAAATCTGCAAGATGAGACTCCATAAACAATTTTGAAATAACTATCAAGAAGTCATCCAAAGTAGCCAAATCTGAAAGACTATGTATGTCCTACTGCACTGAATCACAAGGAGCCAAAACTGTGGAAACACAAGAATCCTTAGGTACAACAGTAGATGGAGGAGATGAAATGCATGACTCAAGAACTGGATCTGATGTGAGAACTCCCAAGTTCAAGAAGCCAAATTTCTCCTCTAAATCATGGTGCATGCTAGAAATGTGATCAACAGTCGAAGGAACAATGTCACCATCAGAAGCAAAATCTGCAAAGGTATACAACTGAGATGACTAATCAACCACCCTAGTAGCAATGATCTCTTGAGTCTCCAAGTCTTGAATGATGACAGAATCAGGTGTGAACTCCATAGTTCTCCCATTTCCACCATGTGTAATCTGATATATGGAAAGAATATTGTTCATCAAATGAGAAACACACAAAACATCATGGAAAGTGTTGTCCCAAAAACTAATAGATCCCTTCCCAATTACACTCATGTATGTATTATTTCCCATCAAGATAGGAGACATAGTAATAGGCTGAAATGAAGAGAATATAGACTATGAAGATGCCATATGATGAGATGCTCCTGAATCTAGAAGCCATCTCCCTGATCCTGGACCTGAAAAAGCACAAAGAGCTTGTCCTTTATTTCCTGATGTAGATGCTTTACTTTTGTCCTTTTAAGACTGTTTTGAAGTAGAAGGAGAAGAAGATTTAGAAATTCTAGAAGGAAAATCAATGTGATTCTTTTTTAGAATATTTTTCAACTAATCAATATCCTTCTTATAACAATAGTGTTCTTCATGTCCATCCTTCTTGCAATATGCACAAAAAGGTCTCTCCTTCTTAGATGATTCTCCTTTTGTGGATTATGATTCTTTATGTGGCTTGTTCTTTTTCTTCTTATCAAGATTCCCTAATTCTTTATGCACCTTTGACTCACTAGCCACCAATGCTTGTGACTTGGAAGACTTGATTAGACCCATGTTCATTAACCTAGCTTCCTTTTGGATTAGGAGATTTGCAAAGTCATCAAACTTAGGATCAACATATGATGCTCCCATAGAAATTTGAAGGGTATGAAAGCTAGAAACAAACACTGAATACTCAGGACCAAGCTTGGATAACACATTTAGAATTAATTGTAAATCCTCTTTTTCAATGTTGTATTCCTTCAATTGTGTTCTTAGTTGCTTAAATTTGGAGATGTAGTCTTGGATGTGGTCAAAACATTTAGGATCAAGATTCATCAAATCATTATCAATCCGATAGCCCCTAATCTTATCTGTTTTACCATACAAATTTTCAAAAGTCTCCCACGCCTTTTAGGTGTTTTGCATGATTCAATATGAAATTGCAAATCAAATGAGACTAATGAACATATGCATCCTAGTGTTTTCTCACAATCAATCTCCCACCTTGCCAATTCTTTAGCATTAGTATGTTGTTGTGTGGTTTCCTTTAGATGACCTATTAGACCTTTTGTCGTGAGATAGTTCCATACTAATTTTCTCCATGTAGCATAATTATGTGGAGTTAGGAGTTCAATTTGATATTTCCCCATTGCAAGAACACAAACCAAGCAAAATAATGCGAGCAACCACTGTAAGATTACCCCCCCAAATCACTCAATGAAGAAACCCCCCCAAGCAATATCTGATTTGGCACTTTATAATTAGTGCATTTACAATTGCCACTTTCCAAAAAAAATGAAGTGGACTTTGATCTTGGTACATACAAAGCCAAATTTGGCCAAAAAATCAAGTACAATTTATGGTACAAAATGAGATAAATATGATCATACCAATGAAAAGTACACAAAAAATCATGCACTTTCAAAACAAATTGTACCCAAAAATGTTACCATAGGAGCAAGATATGAACTCCCGAAGTTCCCAAAATGAGGATGAAGCAGCAACACCTGTGAGAATCTGAAATTTTTGGAAAAACAAAACACCAAAACCAAAAAATTATTGCACCATTGTGTATATCATGAAAAATTAGCCCAAATAAAAAAAATCTTGAAAAAAGGAGTCAAAATGAGCAAGTTATGAGCCTTAGAAGTTGAACTGCAAAATCAAAAAACTCATTGAGAGGGGGGAATTTTTTTGTAGAAAATGATGATGTGGTGCTGACATCATCAAGTCATGAGACTAAATTTTATGTTTGGAAGCCTTTCAAAAAATAATATTCCTCTGCTTTTAAGAATATGCTGCAACTGCTGGCTTAAAAATGACAACTTGGAGCCCATCGTAGGTCAAACATCCTTGTGGAATATTCTAAGGAATCTTCGACTTCAAATGAAATATGCTTAGGATTTTATAACCGCTGATTATATGATGAGTCCACTAGATTTTTCTTGAAAGTTTTGCGGTTGGTAGAAATTCTCGCCTCATGTCGGTCTTCACTTTATGGTTCACGCATGTATGCCAACCGAGGGGTGCAAAGCCATGTGGCTTATCCATAGTGAGGGTGGTACATGGCAGTACGCCTACAATTTGTAGACTACACATTATTGTGAATAAGTACGCAATAAATAGAATTTTCCCCCATTTTTTTTATTTTTGATTTTTTTTACAAATCTTTTACAAAGAAAATATGCCAAAATTTCTAAAGATTGATTTTTATAATAAAAATTTCAAAAATTTTCCAATGAAATTTTTAACTTTTCAAAAATCATACTGGTGTAATTAGACGACTTGGGGGGTTGTACGACTCCTTGGGAAAAAAAAATTTGCCTCACTAAACAACTGCTCCAATTTGGACAAATTGGCAGTCGATCTTGGGGTTTTTTGGCCCTTCTAGACGTGATGGCAGGGTCAGATTTGACCCAAAATACTCCAAAAATGTAGCTACCTTTTGGATCTGGCAACCACTCTTCAGCTTCAAACCCTCATAGATTTGACCTCATATGTCCGATTTGGACAAAACAAAAGGAAAAATTGACTTTCTCGAACCTTCCGGATGCAATGGTGAGCTTAGATTTGCACCAACAAGCTCTGATTTGAACCTGCAATAAAGAGCCAAAAATGGAACACCCCCAAATCTGGTATCTCTCTTCAAAAAAGAATCTCCAATGGCACCTAGCCCGCTTTGATACCATGTTAGAATTGGCTATAGCTACCAAGATCTTGAGACCAAATGGAAAGCACAAGAAGAGAGAATATGAATGTGACAAGAATAAATTGCATTCTCATCAATATGATTCAATGATATGAGATTGATTGTACAATGTAGTAGAAACCCCTTGGCTATATAGCCAAGGTGAGATACAAGATGTCATAGGATTATGACAAGTGTCTTAATCATATGACATGAGACAAATAATCACACTTACCTAGGTTCATATGTGTTACAAGTCAAAAGATAAGATAACAACTAATGACAACTAACACTTTCTAGAAAGATTCCTTCCTAGGACTTAAGTAAACTTAGCATGTGTAAATAAGTCCCCTAGTAATGAATTAACTAGGTACAAGACTTTATTTACACCAACAATGTTTACAAAATAGTGAACCTACTTGAACAATCAAAACACCCAGGGTAATCTATTGATAAACATAGAACCCATCATTTAGCATTTCTATTCATATTTTAGAATTTTCATTCTAGTATTAGTATTTTCATTTCTCTATCAACACATGCAATTTTTTCATAATTTAATTAGTTCTCTTGGGTTTTTTTTACTTTTAACTAATAATTGTTTATAACTTATTGGTGCTATACCTACATTTCTATAGTATTTCATTGGTCCAAGACTCATTGTAAAAAATATAACTTGTTTTATGTAGCTTTCACTTGTCCAGAGATCCACCTTTTATCACTAGGTTAGTTGGAAACTTTTATGCTAATGGAACGGATCATTTTTTTTCATTTTTGGGGAATTTAAAGTGTTTATACTCTCTTCTAACACTTTAAAAGGTGATCCACGAGATAAAAAACAATTATTATTCTCTTTTTTTTAATTTACTACCAAGAAGACAAGTTGCATATACTCTTTCCTCATGGTGCAAGATGATCTTGGGAAGTAAAATAATTTATTCATATTTCCTCTTAACAAACCTACCCTTGTATTTTATAACCAAGGTGGATGACTTGAACCTACTTATTCTAGTGGGGTATAGAAAGTGTTCCAAAAATATATAAGGAATATTTGTGGAATTACAATTGCATACTCATCTACTCAAATAATTTAGGATATGCACATGATTAGTTCATATTTTGAAAAAATTATGGAAACCCTTTAAATCCAAACATTTGCAAACATTCAACATCTTGGAACCTCAAAATTAAACTTAAAAAAACCATACCCAAAAAAATCCTCTTGTAAAATTTTGAAATTATTACCATAATAAATCCTTAAATTAAAATCCAAATCATCACTCAAAATCCATCATCTTATTAATAATCCCAAATCACAAATCATAAATATAAATCATTAGCCAATTTCCAAGAGATAACCCAAAAACTTAAACCAAATTTCAAACCTTGTACCAAAACCATGATTTATATTTAAATAGTTATCAAACCAACTCCCATCCACCCAAGAATCTCTAGGATTCAAATAAGCAATTGTTCCTCCAGCCTCCAGATTATGGGTTATCAACCAAAGAATCTTAGGGTGTTGTTTCGGGTGCAGAATTGGGAACAACCTTTCAATGGGTACCTATCAAACACAAAACTGGGCCAAATCTTTAATATCTACTGCCCAAGTGTGGTTGAATGTATTCAAATCATTCTTGGTGAAGATATATATCAACCCCAAGCTCCACACCTCATTTTCCCATCCCAGGTACTATCAATTTTTGTGTCTAATTTCTTGGATCTTATGCAATGTTTTGAGTATCTAGAGGTGATAGTGGATGAAGTGGTTTGCGACCAATTTCTAGGTGATAATGGTTTGTTACGCAATGTAAAAATGTATGACTTTGATAAGGGGAAGGGTTGGGTTAGTGGTTGTTTAAAAAATGCTACTTGAAGCACAAGACAATTTTTGTGGCTATTTATGACACCATTAAGCAAGCTTTGCAAATGAACTGTGCATAAAACCTATACAAAGTTCTAAAAATATATTATGAAGAAATTGGTAACCAACTAGTAAATGGACTAAAGGAAAAGTAATTTTCCATTTCTTTTCTCCATTCTCATCGTAGGAATCACAATATGAATGCTACTCCTATGTTGCTTGCTTCAGTCCATGTAAATAATGATGAAGATACATCTCAAGAGTGTCAAGATGAGAATTTTGTGGCAAAGTGAAGCATGGTTTGAAAATATATGACAATTTGGTAGAATTTTGATGAAGCTTCTTGTAGATAATTGTAATTATGTAATATCTCCAATTGTTTTCTTTATAAGTCATCATGCTAAGCTTCTAATATGAGCTAGTGTTCTTTGGTCTTGGAAAATTTTGTAATCAATAAGCGACAAACTTCCTACTCTAATACTATTATAATATTTTAATCATATAATATAATATAATATACAAGATAAATTCCTTTTACCTATAAAAAACTGCCATCCACCCAAATCAAAATAATAATTAAAATCAAGAACTTTAACTAAATAAAAACCTCATTCATAATCCTAATTCACTTAAGAACTTAGCATATCTTAAGTGTAGCAATCGACCCAAATCCAATCCAACCTCAATGCTAGCTTTCTTAAGAACTTACCATTGGCTTAAATGTCACAATCCACATCCAATATAAAAGGAAAATTTATAGCCATAATAAAAAAAATTTACATAACCCCAAGAGAGAAAAATATATAAACAAGTATTTAAAATCCACAATACAAAATAATATACAAACATAATATCAAGATGACACAATATGTACAATAGGAATATCCTCACGAGGGAAGAAACCAACCTCCAAAAGCACTCACACACTCAATGTATTATATCATGAACAAATATTACAATACACTTGTAGAGTATACATGCAAATATTATAAAAAATTACAATATCCCTAATTATACTTCACATAAACAAGTGAATGAGAGCCATGTAACCACACATCCCAATCCATGTTTCATCTCCTCACATATAAAACCTAAAAGAGATTATCAATCAATATAAGTGAAAGGTTATGATAGACAACCTCAACAATTATTAATGTAACTTATTTTATTAAAAGAAGTTGGCACAAAATCACCTACTAGTATTACATAAACCATGTGTCTAATTCCATGATCTTACAAAATTATGTCCCTCTTATTTACTTTTTGGTAGTGATTTTTTTAATATTAAGTATTTTCTTAATTAGAAACCCACATTAAATATTTATCCCAATGTCACATACAACATACAAAGTGTCCCCAAGAAGTTATAATCCATGTAATGCATATATATCCCTAGATTCCCTGGGTATGTCATACATAATATTAATATTTATATTGTAAACATTATGCAAGGTGAAAAACACACCTTTTCCCAATGTTTTCCCACTTATTGTGTATATTGAAAAGGGGTCATAAGTAAACTAAAACATCTAGGGAACAATCCCTATAGCTATCACTTACCATTAAGATATTTAAGTGATCCATGATCTCCATCAAGATACCTGTAGAGATTTTATTCGCTCTAAAAAACTTTTTCTTAATGTTATCTCTAGTTTTCTTATTGGCCTTGAAAGTTTCCTACTATTACCATTTTTTGGTCTTTGCTATCGGCCCTACCATGTGTCACGTTGGTGCATTTTTATAAAGTTTGTGAGGTTCTTTTTTGCTAAAAGATGCATAATTGTGGCTTTTTGATATTGCATCGTTATTGGACATAGAGTGAGACACGTGGCTACTTTGCATGGTTTTTCATCAAGAAGCTCGATTGAGCTTTAAGAAATACCTGTCATTGTGCCACTTAGCCCAAAATTCATTGGGCAAGATCCTACAGTGTAGAGAATGAAATGGTTGTAAAGAATTTCTAGGAATTTATGTTTTTTATTTCTCCAAGTGACCCCAGATACCAGTATCCACTCGATGATGTCATTGCTACTCACAAAAGATCATATCATATTTTTGCTAGTTAGAATTTTCATGACACCATAATTTTTTTCTGACATATAATATTTTTAGCAGCACTTATATTTCTAGACTGACAAGTGGTTACATAGATCACCATGATGAAGCAACTCAAATTTATAGGACATATTTTTATAATCCGATATGATCTTTGTCATGTTTTTGGGGCAACATTTCATTGCCACCTATTAGGTTTTTTGTTTAGGTGGTGGAGAGTTCTTTTTGCTTGTTTGCTTCCCTTATGAAATGGAATTTACAAGCCTCTCAAAATAGTTTGAATAGGATATAATAGATAGAAGTGGAAGATTTCTTATAGAGCTTTGTTTCCCTGTATCAATTTGTAATCAATTTTTTAAGATAACTATTCAAATTAGTTATCCGACCTCAACATATTTTGTACTATTTTTCCCAGATCAAGTAATAGAAGGAAGGAGATGTATTAGACTGTGCCTATATGGCCTTTTCTTACATTTTATTCTTTGTTCACACATATTCATGCTCTGTGTCATTTTTATCTTTCTAACTTGGATTTATAGTGAATTAGACCATGTTTTAATACTCTTTCATTTTCAATTAAAATTGTGTTTGATCCCATACTATGCTATTGGGGAAAATTAGTTCTATAAGGGTTTGAAGAATCATATTTGATCTCAGATTTACCAAATTTTTTTGAACATTAATGTGTGCTTCCTGCGAAAGGATATGAATGACTTCTCTGTGTGCATATAGGCCTTAGTTGTTCATTCTCCTTTCAACAATGAAGGGTATGTGGCATTATGTGTTCATTTTTCATAATTAAGAATCCATTAGGGTTTTCAAATGTTGTAAAATATTTTTGGCACATCGCCTTAGTTAGTCTTATTTTCTACATTTCCTTCCCCTTTTCCCAAACCAAAAGGAAGAATTGGCTTCTTTAAAAATCCTACAGGTTACTCAGTGAAGCGCATCACTTCCCCCATTCATTGAATTTCCCATAAGGTTGTTCAGAGAGGCCTAAGCTTTTATGATCAATAGTTCTAATTTTGGCACACTTGGTGGGACCCATAGATTTTTTCATAGCATCTGATACCCAACTTTGAAGAGGCATTAGAATCAGATCAATAGAGGAGGTTATAGGCAGAGTCAACTGACTCATTCCCAGGATCCAACAAGGGAATCTTCTATAGGTAACTTCCAATACTCCCAATTATAGTCTTTTTCTCCTTGGAGGAGATGCATTACAAGTTTTGTATCACTTATTAGGGGAAATAGAGTTAGGAGTCTAAACCTTGAATCTAAAGGTCTATCTACCCTCTTTCAAATTAGAATACCTATGTTTCATGTTCATAGAGGTTTGTTCACCATAATTCAACATCTAAGAAATTTTGTGACATGGGACAGTGGTATTCCATTGGTTCCTCCTACCCCTCCAAATTTATAGCCTACTATCCCTACTAATACTTTAAAAGAAGTTCCAAATTTTACCAAATAATATTTTAAAACACCATCAGAACATCTCCAAGATGTGGTAGATGTTTGCACAATCCATAACATCATAGAGAAAAATGTAGCCCTTAGATTATTGGTCCCATCTTTTAAAGGAAAGGCTCATGACTGGTATAGGTCTCTAACTTTTAATTCCATCTACTCTTGGGATGAACTCAAAGATAAAATCTTTGAGCATTTTTCAAAAATGGGAGATCACTCATCTTTATTACAACAGTTAATTATAATCAAAAGAGTGCCTCAAGAGGCCATGACAAATTTCAATACCAAGTTCCACAAAACCTAGAAAAGGATTCCCATGTTGTTTAGACCCCCACCAAAAATGGCATTCATGTTTTACTTGAAAGCCTTTAATTTATATATTGTGGTTATGGTACAATCACTCAGAGGAAAAAATCTTTCAGATGCATATTATCTAGCCACGAGAGTGGAGAATAGTCTAATCAACACCGGGAAGGTCCTGCTATGACAACCAATACCAATTTATGTGGAAATATCTGGCAAGTCGTAAGAGGAAACAACCCCCAGTGCGTCGATTACACCTCTGCCATCAATGTATGTGTACCCTAGTGCACAAGCAAGCACATTGAGATCTTCTTTGATAGATGCAGAGATGAACAACATCAAAAAAATTCTAAGAACTTTTTCTAATGAGCTTGTCAGCATAAAGCGCCAACAAGTGACACCTCTGAAGCTTCCCCAACAAAATTACCAAGGGGGAAGACCATCCTTCTAGCATACTTCATATTAGAGAGCTCCAAGAGAGAACAACCAGCCATAGTCATCAAGCTAGATAGTCTCGATAACCACTCCACTTTAGACCATTAAGTCTAGCATGACCAAAGACTTAGTCCCGAGATAGAACAATCTTGTGGAAGAAATAAATGATTGGTGTTTCCCATGTATTGATTCCCACATGCCTTGAAATTATCCAAGAGGAAATATCCAACAAAGGGTAGTGGAAGAAAGGAGCCAAGGCACCCCTCTAAATGTGGGAAGTTATCAGTCTCCTAGGATAGAGAGTGCCAAACTCAGTGCCTAGATGCAAGGTATGTCTTTGGAACAAGAGACAAACATCTCCCCTGACCAAGAACATTTTTCTTGGATGGAGGGAGAAGACTCGAGATTTAACAATGAAGTTTTGACAACGTAAGCACCACAAGTGTAGTAAGATTACAACACTTGATCAAAACAAATAATCACTAGGGAGTATGTTCCCCAAGCACTGCAAGTGCAACAGTTGCAGTGGCTACAACCGTAGGCACAAAAATTATAGACCCAACAAAATACCATCATAGATAAATAGGTTAGTCCACCTGTGATAAATCAACCCACTTTGAAACCAAGAGAGGTAATTTTGAAGCCGAAGTTACTCCTGATTAGGTTACTTAATGTAGTGGAGAAAGTGAAGAAAGCTCCTTCCAATGCGTCTTTATGGGACATTTTGGCTACCCCACAACAAAAGACCTTATTACAAAATTCTCTAAGGGAAGAGGAACAAACCTCACAAGTAGTTCTAATCTTAGTGCACAAGAAAGAAAGGGAAAGGAAGCCTGATCAATAGCCTCAGTCTTCAAATGCCACAACATACATGAATACTAAAGAAAAGGCAGATGGAAAAGAGGTATGGAAATCGAAGCCTACTCCCTTTTTCTTAACTCTCATTGTAGGGGACAAATTATTGCATAACAATATGATAGATTCAGGTGCTAATACCACAATAATGCCTAAATTGGTGGCCAATGCCCTGAATTTGAAATATGAGCCCCTTGAAAAGGGAATTATGTAATTAGATGGAAAGAAGGTTCCAATCGTAGGCCAAATTAAAAGCCCCCCTTAACCCTATATTCTTTCTCAATTCAGACAGTTACCCAAGAGGTGGTTGTAATTGACATTCCTCACATTTTTAGGATGTGATTGTCAAGATATTTTATAGCCAATATTGGTAGATACCTAGCTCTTGACTAGTCCCACCTTATATTGATAACCAAGTATGGTGCAAAGATGAAACTATTTTTCGAATCACTGCATCCCAAGCATATCGTAGAAGAACAGTAATGAGTTTTGAAGTAGTGCAAACATCTATTTCCAAGAAAGAGATGTATTGTGTCGAGATGTTAGAAGATGAGGAGGCCACAGGTGATTGAAGTCCAGAGGAAGAAGTCTTACTGAATCAATTTAAAGATTCTAGGTACATATGTGAATTTTTATGAAGACTAGGTCGTTCCAAAGCTAATTACGGAGAAAAAGGATTCAGATGATGAATGTGAGGTGTGGAATTTGCATTTGATGGTGCTAGGTGTAATATCAACTCAGGGGTAGGGATCTGTCTCATATCTCCTACCACATCTAAAACTCATAGAGCTTGCTGATTTCAATTTCCATGCACAAACAATGACGCAGAGTATGAAGGATTGGTTCATGGCTTAAAATTGGTAGAACAAATGGGCGTTGAAAGAATATAGGTGTTTGGAGATTTAGAACTAGTGGTAAAATCGGTCAGAGAACAAGCAGCCACAAATAATATAAGAATGTGATCATACTAGCATATAATATGGGACTTTATAGAAGGGTCAAAGCCTTCAATTTTTAGGTAGTTTTGAGATCACAAAATACTACTACAAATAGAATGACCTCAGTCAGCTCGCAATTTGATCCAGTCTCTTATCTAATGGTGGACCAACATGCAATGTGGGTTATATTCTGACCATCTATTCTTGACAATGATTAGAACTAGTAGGTTTCTAAAAATAATTCCCAAATCACCACATTCCTACAATATTCAGGTGATTTTTTCAAGTAATTTTAGCAAAAAAGTGAAGGGGCATACAAAGAACAAATGATTTAGCTCAAAAGAAATAAGCTCATGAGAGGTTTAATTACTCTAAAGAATGTCTTCGATTGTGAAGATGCAAGGAATAGTAAGTGAAGGTTTGTGTTCGATAAAGAAGATTATGAGGATCTAATTTTGTTAACAACAAAAGGCTCAAGGTTGGGAAAAATGTTTTGCAGGAAGATAAGGATAGATTGAGGTCTCTATGTGTCAAATATGACAAATTCATACTATGGACCTATGAAAATCTAAAGGGCTATGACCCTAGCATCATCCAACACACTATCAACTTAATTGAGGGGTCCAAACCAATCTAATAGAAATAGAGGCCGATTAATCCAAAGGTGGAGGCTCTGATGGCACAAGAGCTGAAAAGATCAATTTAATCCAAAATCATATACCAATCAAGCATTCTACCTAGCTATCTAATTTGGTTCTGATCTGAAAGAAAAATGGTGATATTCGACTTTGTGTGGATTTTAGAGACCTAAACAGAGCCTCTATGAAGGATCATTAGCCTCTTCCTTGAATGGAGAAAATCTTATAGAATTTGGCGAGGTCAAATTTTTTTTCCTCTACTCGATGGATTTTTGGGTTATAACCAAGTTAATGTAAGAGGCGAGGACCAGTATAAGACAACATTCACCATGAATGGGGAAAATTCACCTATACAAAAATGACTTTCGACCTATCAAACATGGGAGCTACTTTCCATCACATGATGGATGTCACATTTAAGGATGTTATCAAAAAGATCATCCTCATTTATCTAGTTGACTTAACTATATTCTCAAAATGTAAGGGTGATTATTTTGATCACCTAGAAAAAGTCTTCCAGAGGTGCCAACAGTTTGGGGTTTCTTTAAATCCCAAAAAAATGTGTTTTTGGGGTACCACAAGGAAAGTTGATTGGCTTTGTGGTCTCCAAAGAAGGAATAGCTATTAATCTTGAAAGGGTAAAAGCTATAAAATAATTTATGCTATCGGTCAATCAAAAGGGAGTCCAATCTATCATAGGAAAGATTAATTTTTTTAGTAGGTTTATTTCAAATTTTGTAGGAATTGCAAGACCTATTACATTAATGTTGAAAAAGGGTCTGGCTTTTAAATGGGCTCTAGAAGGAAAAAAATGCTTTTGAAAAGATAAAGGTAGCTATTTCTACAGCTTCGGTATTAGCGAACCCATATTTTTCAAAAGATTTTATTTTATATGTTTATAGCAGTGAGCACAGTATAGTCATTGTCTTGGTGTAGAAGAAGAATGATGGAAGTAGAGAACATACCATCACCTTCCATTCAAGGAATCCAAATGGATATGAGACTAGATATAATTTTATGGAGAAACAAGTCTTCACTCTTGTGAAGAATCTAAAAAATTTCAGACACTTGGTCTTAACACATAAAATCACAGTCCTTGTTGCCCACCCTAGTGTAAGGGAATACATCATGGAAGGGGAAATCACTAAAAAAGGAGCCAATTGGATCACCAAGATCCTAGAATATTACTTCAAGGTCTGACCAACAAAGCTAGTTAGGGGAAGAGGCTTGCGTGAATATCTCACTAAAGAGCTCAGTCTTGGGATGAAAACAAAAAAGACCGATCAGGTCTTTGCAAATCGGTTCGAGTCAAATGAGTCTTAGTGACCGATAGAATAAGGTTCATGCAAATCGGTAGGTATCCAACCAACATTCCTCCACACAAAAGGAGGTATTATAGGCTACAAGGAGAGGGTTATGTACAAATTGAGGGACTCCTTTTTAAAAGGAATTTTAATAGTGTCCTCCTCCACTACATAGACAAAGTACAAGCTGAAAGAGTTTTGGGAAAATTTCATAGTAGCCCAAAAGGCAAGAATTTCTCTCTGAAAACTACTGCCTTGAAGATCATGTGGTTAGGTTATTACTGGCCCACCTTATTTTTAGAATTCCAACACTGGTAAAAAAATGTTCGCAATGCCAATTCTTTGTTGGCAAGTGAGAGAATTTTGCTATGCCCTTGTGCCCGATCGTGGTAGAAGAACCTTTCACGTAGTGGGGCTTGGAATTCATTAGCATGATTAATACCATTTCCATATCAAGACACAAGTAGATACTTATAGTGATAGACTATTTCACAAGATGGATGCAGGCAACCCCTCTAAAAAGCACTACCGAGGCTAAAATCATAAATTTCCTAGGAGAACCAATAGCAAGGTTTGGATCTCCCAAAACCTTAATCTTTGACAATCTATGAGCTTTTGTTAGAATTGGGATGTTAGAAATTTCCCTCAAACATAGAGTTTACCTTAAGACTTCATCAAATTATTACCCTTAGGGAAATGGACTCACCGAATCTACAATCAAAAAATTGATTTGAATGATAAAGAAAATCAATTTGAAACATCAAAGGGAGTGGCACAAAAACCTACAGGAAACCTTATGGGAAAATTGCATCACTCTAAAAAAAAAATTGAAGGCTTCCCCTTATGAATTAGTGTATAGGAAAGAGGTGGTTTTTCCTATCTCTATGAAAATTATGGCATTCTATTTGTTAAAGTCTTTGGAGGTCAAAGAAAATAGTGGCATGGAGGTAAGACTAGTCAAGCTAGTACACCTTTAGGAAACACATGAGAAGGTGTGCAACGCCATGATCAACTGTTAATAGGTGGTCAATAAATGGTTTAATAAAAATACCTTCAACCCTATTTTCAAAGACGGTAGCCTAGTCCTTAAGTATGATGAATGTGCTGTCAAATCGAGGCAACATGCTAAATTTGATTCCTTAAGGAAAAGGGTTGTTTCACATTTCAAAATGCAAAGAAAGCAATGCCTATGAGCTAGAAGACATGGATGGAAATGTTGTGGGAATACTGGTAAATGATATCCATTTAAAGTTTTTTAATTAAGAATCCCATGACATGTTTTCCTTGTAAATTTTATACTTTATGTACCATATGTATAAAATTTTGTAAAATATGTCATTTTGCATGACATAATGATATAGAAAGAGGAAAAAACTATATTATATTTATACAATATCATTTACATATAGTTTTAGGGTGCCTAGGCCTATTTTTTGAGAGAAAAGAACTTGGAGAAGCTCTATACAACAAAAAATATAAAGATTAATGTTTTTTCCAACTACCAAAAAATGATAAAACATCAGCCTGGATGTTATGAATCTTCAACACAATGACCTTGGCTAGCACCAAAATGCAACAACATTTTCTGAGGATGCAACATTAGAAATTGCAGCCAAAAAGCGAGCAGTTCTAAGGAATCCAACGAAGGGTCAGTCTTCAACTTGTGTCACCACTCCTCCAAGTTGGTATACCAGGTCTCAGAAGTTAGTATACCACTCCACATCGTAGACTAACTCAATATTGTTCACATGGAGAAGGAAGGAGCTGGTGGGCCTCAACCATTAAAGATGTTGCTCTAGTGTAGTGGTTTGAAAACTTGAGAGCAGAGGAAGGAATGATGCCATTTCTACATTATCAACATGTCATTAGACATCCATGGCTGAAGGGATGCCAAGGCTCAAAACAACCACATCAACAATCTCTTCCAGATCCACTAGATAGTCTTTGTAGAATAGTCTTCGATAGGTCCACCACATAGGGCTTGGGGACGTTTAAGCCTAGTAGTGATTCCATCAATAGTGAGATAATGCCCATGTTTGCACAATAGTGGTTCACATCAAAGAAAAAATATGTGCCCAACACCCACTTAAACGCAGTGATGATCAAGCGGTTCTTTTTTTTCAAGAGTCACTTAATCCTCTCATTTGTAACCTCTCCTACAAAGGCTACTTGATTCTTCCTAGCTAGAAGCCTAATTAGAGTACCCATTCATTTCATATGTAGAAATCAAAGCTTGCAAAATGAGAAGTGTTTCTCACGATGAGATAGGAGGAAATCTATAGAGAAAACAAACTGGAAAAATCTCAAATAGAAATTTTTTTCTTTGCTAGAATGACAACAAGAAATGTAAGTTGGCAATTTGGTACAAAAGGAAATCATAAGAAGGAGGATTCAAAAAATCTCTTGATGATCAATACGATCACTAGCATTAATGTCATACATGCTTCCTTTCACCATGTGTCCTACTGCCTTCTTTCTTGTTAACCAATATTATCGTGTGAAAAGACCACTATTAACACCACCTCTTGCCTGTTTAATGCAAACGTCTTCTCAGATTATGCCTCCTATTTTTTGATTATGTCCTTAAAAATGATGTATGGAAAGTACCTAAATTCCCTTCTCAAAGTGGAGTTTACATTACCAAAAAATAAGGTGTTTAATGTGCACGTATCACCCTGTTGGTAGTGCTATAAAGGTTAATCATGCTAACCATGCATTAATTCCTTGTAAATTTTGAGGTGGTGAACATTAAAAGAGCATTAGCAAGTGAAAAAATTCTAAGTATCGAGATCTTAAAGCAAGGGTAAAACTCTCTAGTGCAGATGCAGTATTCTAGCAAGGTTTGCTAAAATTCATGAAAAATGGCAGCAAAAGCATCAACTTCTAAAAAATTTATTGAAATATTTTCAACTACTTCCTATTATGTTGATGTCTTTGGGGAGATTTATTTTACTAATGTATAGATTCATGAGCCACAAACCTTTTACCACACAAAATTCATAGAACATGGTGATCCCATCAAGCTAGAGCTGATTAAAGATTTTGTAGATAATATCTTTGACCTAAAGCTACATACAAACCTTAAGAGTTTGTGAGAAGGAGCCCTCTAGAGAAGAGCCATTAGGTTGAAAGCTTGAAATATAGAGTCCCTTGGAGTTTGACTCTTGCAGTGTGGTTTTCCCCAACATATGTTACCTCAAACACACGTCTACCTTGAGCTAGTGGACATCTACACAATAATGCTTGACAAGAATATTGGGGTCATTAATGGTGAAAATTTGAAAGTCACCATAAGTGCAGGAGCTATTAGGGACATGTTGTGTATTCCCTTTAAATGTGAAACAAAGGACTTTTTAAGGAGATTTGGAGAAGTTTTGGGTTGAAAGAAGAGAAAAATTAACCTTTTTCAATATTGAGACACACCACGAGGGGAATAATGTGATGCCCAATTTCCTGCTAGTGTATAGTCAGTTCAATGATGATTTGCAAGATGTCTTCTCAATGCTAGATTTTATTTATGGCTTGGATTGTGATGAAGAGGTGGAAATATATTAGATGGGTTTGGCCATCAAGCTTAAGAGGTAGGAGTTTTTTTGATATGATTTTTCTAAGGTAATCGTTGAGAGGATGCTCAGGTAGTTAAGAGAGTATAACCATTCCTTCAAATTCAGGTACTCCTCTTTTCTTTTACATTTGATTTTACATCAAAACCGTAGGTTTTTTGGGAAATACACAGCACTGGACATTGGGATAGAATAGGGTTAGTTAAACCAGTGTCAGTATGGACTCATGTGCTTTTGAGCGTACAAGACCATTATGCCTTTGCTAATTGTTTCCTAAACCTTGCTCTCCATGATTTTTCTCAGTTACCTCATCTCATTATATTTTTTGGTGAACATTTGGCTTGGATGATTGAACATAGGCATCAATTTGATTATTTTTGTGGGCTAGATTTTAATCATTAGAGTACATGGATTTGTAAGAGAGCCTTTTAGGTTGCCTAGGTGTCTAACAGACAAAACACTTGACCTGGAAATGTACCAGCAATTGTCAATTGTGGATAAATCCTATGGAACTGGAAGTAAGAAGGGAAAGCTTTATATGACCCCTCTCACATTTTCTAAATGAAAAGTGGTGCTCTTGAAGAGAGAGATAGGGGAAATTTGATTGACAAGCTGGCCTATCTTGGCCTAGGTATCATTTGTGATACATGGAAGTACAATCCAAAGGGGTTCTTACCCATAAAGCATGAGTCACGACCATACTGGGAGAAAAAGAAGAATCTAGAGAGAGATGTAGAAGACATGCACATTGAATTAGCCCTCCTACCATATGTGTGGCCTTCATGGATTTTTTTATTAAATAATACAAGAATTTAAGACGGACATCTCGATGGAAAAGTATGTGAAGTAACAATTGAAGAAAATGGGATGGTGCAAAAGGAAAACAACCAATTTTAGATATCAACATGAAATCAAATAGATAAACAATATGCTCAAGTAGATCCCCATTGATGTAAATCTTGATGAAAATTTTCATGTAGAGGTTGGCTCTGGTTCCAACTCACTACCACCACAGGATGAGACAAAAAGGAAAAAGGGAAAATAAATACTGCGACCTCACAAGAAGTGACCATCCTCATCCACTAACATATTGACAAGAGTGAAATGGACCTGACAGTCTACAAGAATGACTTTGACAGTTTGAGGCACTCAAATTTCATTAGAATCAGCAATTGAGGGATTTGTTGCAAAAAAATAGTCTCCTATGAAGAAGAGGAGAACCCAAGGGTTGAGCAAGTAGGGACCTTCAGATAAAGCTGATGATGAGGAGGTGACTTATGTCTCTCAAGGATCTGCGACACCTGCAACACAGGTAATATTTTCCATTGCCATTCTTTCTCCTTTTGCTTCTTTGGTTTCTCCATCCCTTCCATCCCAAACCCCGGTCACTAAGAACTTTCCTGTATTTTCCAAGCCTCCTATCATAATTAATATTGACTCTCCTTTGTAGGTCATGTGCATAGAGCGTGCATCTTCAACTGTATCTGTGGTTGATATTTCAATTGCTATATTGGAAGCCCAATTTTTTGGCACCAGAGCAAACCATGTTTTAGTTTTCATTGCCTTTTCCTGCTTCCAAAAATATGCCCCTTTTCTCAAATATTGCTCCCCTCACTCTAATGACCACCCCGCATACCTCAAATTATTGGTATGACATTCTATCTTTTTCGCCAATACCTTTAACCTTCCTGAAAGCTTCCCCTAGGGTTGACCATTTGAGAATACCCCTCACTCTATTCATTATGGCCTCCCTGTCAGTGTCCCTATTGCTACACAAAGTATTGAGTCCCCTCAAGATCTCCAAACTCAGGTGGACTTATGCAAAATGGCTCACAAAGAAAGGAAGGGGAAATGTAGTATGATTATTATGAGATCCAAATTGTAGGCCTAAATCTATGTGAAGCACTCCCTCACAAAAATATAGGCCTCATGAAGGAAACAAAAAAGGTAGTATCGACTGACTACCTATGGTTGGAGAGAAAATTGAAAAAGTGAGAAGAAGAGTTGGTAAATTTGAAGGCCACAATTGAGCGACACTAGGTAGAGATCAAGGAAAAGACTTAGAGGTCACCTATTTAAGACAAGTGTAGGAACATCAAAAGGAAATAGCTATGTTGTTGCAGACAATGCAAATAGATAAGGATCAAATTTTAGAAGAAATGGAAAATATGCCACTCGAGATCTAGACTGAGCACGAGGAGGGAGAGAGATTAAAAATATATATATAAGAAGAAACAAAGGATTTGCAACAAGGATAAAATGAGCTCTTCGACATCTCAAAATGACAGGATTGTGAGTGTGAATATTTACAAAAGAAGTTGCAACAAATGCAAAGCAAGTGGTTCGAAGCTTTAGACCAAGCGAAGCAGCTATGTGAACATTTTCAGAAGGAGAAAAATGAGATTCAAGAAGAATTGGCTATTGCCCGATCTCAAATTGCAAATGAAAAGAATGTCAGAGAATTGGCAAAGAAACAACTTGAAGAAAAGATGGAAGAGCTGCAAAAGGTATAGTAGGATTTTTTCTCCTCTTTCAAGTCTTTAGGAACAAAGACAATAGGATCTCCAACATCAGGAAGTCTGATTCCAGTAGGAACTCTAAAAATCCTAGATGGCCCTTGACATAGAGAAGTGGGAGAAATAAAATATAGAATCTGGTCTGCAAGTCCATAACGAAGAAGTGGAATGAATTCACCTTGAACTTTTAAGCACTTTGGAGACAATTAATTAGTTATGATAGGATATAAAAGCAAAGGAGTCCCAATCTCAACAAGAGTAGGCTATAATGTAGAGGACCAAATTTCTCCCTATGGTACAAAAATTATATTTCTCTTATTGGGAGAAAATCAAAGTTACAATGACATCTCTAAAGCCAGCTTTGAGTTTCGTGGAAGATGCGTAGGAGCTTAGTACAAAGATTGGTCCAGTAATTGAACAGATTTTACTTTTAGTTGCTCCTCAATCTATAAAATCAAAGAGCTTGATTAACAAGCTCTATAAAGCTACTAAAGAGAATCTGACAAGCATGGGGATACCAAATAGAAGAGCAGCTGCAAAGAAGGCAAATGAATTCATAGTCTATAGCCAAGCCGCACAAAGAGGCAGAAATTTTCAGACTACTTTGACAAACAAGGTCAACAAGATGAGGGAAGATTTTGAAAGCTTGGTTCAAATGGAACTGCCTTCTCCCTTCTTTCCTGACAGAGTAGTATTAGCCAAAGAGAAAATCCAAGAGGCACTAGAAGGAAAGCAACATGATCGATCAACTTTCCAAGCGCTAGGCCCATCGCCAAGTGCAAAAGAAATCAAAGAAATACTCCTTCCACTGGCTAGACTTTAATTTCACATTGGTGCTACGTAAACAAGATTGGGTGAGGTCTCTTTTAAAGAGATACTCAATTTGGATTAGGCTTTCAAATTGTTGCACGTGTTGGTTCTTCCTTCCAATTCTGATTGGGAATACCTGCATTTTTCATTCTTTTTCAACTTATTCTTCTTCTGGGATTCATGCCTCCATAGGTACAAGACCCTAGTGAGATTCCAAAAATTGTAGAACTTTTATTCGTACTAAAAACTTTTTTTTAATGTTATCTCTAGTCATTTTGACCTTAAAAGTTTCCTACCATTACCATTTTTCGGTCTTCACTATTGGCTCCACTATGTATCACGGTGCATTTTTATAAAGGTCATGAGGTTATTTTTTGCTAAAATACATGCAATTGTGTCATGTAGTGGTTGCTCAAAATTTTTGATATTACATTGCTATTAGACGTAGAGTGAGACACGTGGTTGCTCGATGGAGTTTTCCACCAAGCAGCTCGATGGAGTTTTAAGAAATGCCTATCATTGCACCAGGTAGCCCAAAATTCATTGGGTGAGATCCTACAGTGTTGGGAATGAACTGGTTGTAAAGCATTGCTAGGTATTGATATTTTTTGCTTTCTCCAAGTGACCCCAAATACTAGTATCTACTTGATGATGCCATTGCTACTTGTGAGAGATCATATCATATTCTTGCCAGTCAGATTTTTCACGATGCCACAATTTTTCTATGACACATAATTTTTTTAGCAACTCCTAGATTTCCAAATCGACAAGTGGTTACATAGATCACCATGATGAAGAAACTCAAATTTTATTGCCTAATTTTTTATAATCTGATTTGATCTTTTTCAAGGTTTTGGGGAAAAATTTTACTACCACCTATTAGGGTTTTTGTTTAGGTAGTGGAGAGTGCTTTTTGCTTGTTTCCTTCCCTTATCTTATAAAAGGGAATTTCCAAGCCTCTCAAAATAGCTCGAATAGGAGAGAATCGATAAAAGTGGAAGATTTCCTATAGAGTCTTGTTGCCCTGTATCATCTTGTAATCAATTTTTTAAGATAACTATCTAAATCAGTTATCTAACCACAACATCTTTTGTAGAATTTTTCCCAGATCAATTAATAGAAGCTAGGATATGTATTATACTGTGCCTATATGGCATTTTTCTTATTATATTCTCTATTCACACATATTCATGCTCTGTGTCATTTTTATCTTTCAGATATAATCTTGATAATCAATTATTACTTCTAGATTTTATGCTTTCTAACTTGGATCTATAGTGAATTGGACCATGTTTTAATACTCTTTCATTTTCTGTTAAAATTGTGTTAGATCTCATACTATGCTATTGGGGAAAATTAGTTTTGTAAGGGTTTGAAGCATAATATTCAATCTTAGATTTACCATATTCTGTCAAACCTTAATGGGTACTTACCACAAAAGGATTTGAATGATTTCTTTGTGCTCATATATGCCTTAGTTGTTTGTTCTCCCTTCAACAATGAAGGGTCTATGGCACTATGTGTTCATTTTTTAGATTTAAGAATCCATTAGGGTTTTGAAATGTTGTAAAATATTTTTTGGCACACCACATTAGTTAGTCTTATTATCTACATTTCCTTCCCCTTTTCCCAAACCAAAAGGAAGAGTCATATTCTTTAAAAATCTTGGAGGTTACTCAGTGAAGCACATCAACTCCCCCATTCACTAAATTTCTCATAAGGTTGTTCAAAGAGGCACACAATTTTATGATCAATAATACATACAATAGTAACAAGTTGAGAAACATTGCAAACAAGAACTCTCTCATCCTCCATTAATGCATAAAAGATAATATCTAATCCAAATAGATGACATGTTAACTACATAGAAGAATAAATCCTACTTCAACTAAATATAAAAACAAAAACACTAAATCTAATGGTAATAAATATACATAAGTAACTACCAAGAAAAAACCCACACAACTAGAAATAGCAACCATAGAAAATTATAATACATCTAATCATTTATACCTTAAAACCAAGGTATACATATCATAACAGGTAGACCTTATTCCATCAACATATCCAATCCAATCCACAAGCACAAGTCCATGTATATACACTATTTGACATAAATAAATTGTAGAAACCCTCAACACCATAGTATAATGAGAACATCCAAAAAGTGACACATACAACTTGGAACTCTCCCTGCATGGGTAATACCAAATTTTAAATATCTAAATTATACCAATAGAGATGACTTTTAATGTGTAGCAATGCCACAAATATCATATAGTATGAAGAAACATCCAAAATAATATGAAAAACATACAAACAAAACTACTACGATAAAAATATCACCACTAGTCTCCATAGCTCCCCCAAGATCTCAACACTCAACAAATATATATTAAATAGCATCCATATTGTTAATAAAGAATAATAAAACTTAAAATAAGTTCACATGGTGAAAAACATAGTTCTCAAATAGATCCATAGAAATATTAAATTGAATTTCATGTGAACACAAAACTCCAAGAACAAACACATCCAAAGAGAGAACCTACAAATTAAATCCATGTAGCATATCCTTCTACCAACACCTCTAAGTTCTCAAGTTGTGACAACTAATATTTCCTTCACAAAACCCCAAGTAGAAAATTATTATCAACATCTAACCATAGACCAACCAAGATGTGAGCCTCTCCAACTAAAGGAAGATCAAATCAAATATCTATTCCAAAATATAAGAGAATAAGATCAAAACCATTCTCTACACTCATAAAATAATTCCTCTCGAACTAACATCCATAGCTCAAGACTCATTCCTATGAGAAGATAAAGGAAAAATAACCCATGGAAAATAAATACTCAAATAATCCCTCTAGAACTAAAATACATAGCTCAAGACATGTTTCCATGAGAAAATTAAGGTGGTAATACCTATTAGATTATTCACCATCGAGACTACCAAGAGTTAAGAATGAGATTACTCCTCTAGGTCACACCAAGCCACAATTATCTATCCAAGAATGATATCCTCAATAGGTTCATATTTAAGTCACATCTAACCTATGTGTATGGTCATCAGTCTTCTTGTTGAAACCTCATCAAAGAGAAACTATCTCAACAAATGATCTACAAGAAGATAAGAGATCTCTAGCCTCACCAAAATTTAAAATAGGTGTAAAAAACCATCTCATATCAACCAAACTCTAATGTAATACCTAATAATTAGAATCTCACAAGAAAAAAGATGACACCACTCATCAATTAGATTATCCTAATCATCGTCAAAGCTCAAACTCTAGAATCAAGAACTATCTATGATGTCATGATCTGTATCTACTCAAAATAATAACATAATTCAAAATGAACATATTGTCTCCTAAGATCACATGTATCATTCCAAAAATCTAATGTGAAATTAAGAGTCACCGTGGAATAATAACATATATCCTAGAAACAAGGATTATCTATCAAATAAAAAATCATAACGAACACCTCAACCAAATAATCCAATATTCCTCCATGGTACAAAGATGTCAACATCTCCAAAATACATGAAGATAATAATATACTATGAATATAAATGAAGATATCAAATAACTCTCACTACATACAAGAAACAAGATCCAAGAGCTCATTAATGACACCAAAGACTATTACAAAAGATCATCCATCACTAATTAATGAATTCATATAAGTTCCAAATATTTCATAGAATATGATACTTGTTAGATTCACTCAAGGACTCAAACCTCTAGGATCACCTAAAAAAACCAAAAACAACCTTATATAAGAGGCTACAACAAGAACATGAAATTGCATTAATGAATGGAAGATTATGACCAATATGCAATGCTCAAGATTGCATTAATATATTGGACTCACTCAACTGAATTGTTAATGATGTACAAATGATTCCTTTTCTTATAAAGGAAAAGATTTGAGATAGGATTAGAAAAGATCTTGACATGTTTCTTAATCTTGTATAATGAGATAAATAAATCAACATTATTAAATTACCTAGGACAAAAGCATTAAATATGATCCAACTAGATAAGATAAGATAAGATCTTATCTAGATAACTAAGACAAAAAATGCAACTATGACCTAAGTGGATTTAACATATAAATAGGACCTAGATAGGAAAAACACCTATTTAGACCTAACACTCCCCTTAAGTACAACTTAGGGAGTATTATATGTAAAGATGGGTCCTAGTTATAAGGTCATGTTAGGTACCCATGTACAAATGTAAATTCAATCTCTCACAAACAGAGAAAAAGAGGAAACCCAATGGGATAAAACTCCCCCCCAAAAGAGAGATGAAAAATAAAATTCTCTCATCAACGAATGAGAGGGACAAAACCCCATGTGAGGAAAAAGACCCCCATAAGAGAGAAGAAGAGAGAGCATATATCCCCCCTTAATGGTGAGTCTCTTGCAATGCTAGAAGCTCGACATTGAATGTTGAAGATGATCCAATCTCACCGAACAAAATTCCTCCCCTTAGGAAGAAACAAAACTAAGATGATATGCATGATGCCTTCCCATTCTTGAAAGGAATATGTGGGAAGAATAATGAGATGTGATGTCTTAGAACTAGTCTCAAGTTTCTCCATGTCAATTCAAAATTTTACACACTCCAAACAGGTATTTTATGCCACAACTAAAAATATCAATCGAGAATCTCCTTGAGATGAATGTAGAGCACACTCCAAAGAAAAAGATTCATCCTCTAAATATAAAGAAGCCTCCTCTAAATGATTTCTAAAATTATCCATACTTATGTCAAACAATGAAGAATGATCAAGTAGAGAATGAATAAGAGGGTCAGAGTATTCCCTCACAACAACTGAAGAAGGATCATATCCATCAAAGAGAAGATGAATGCAATTAATAGTGTCTCCAAAATCTGAAGTTTGGGAATCAACAAAAAAACCGCTAATTTCTATCAGGTATGCATCCCAAGTAGATGTATCTAGAAGGTGATGTAGATCATGTTGTACTAAATCACAAGAGGCCAAAACTGTGACAATAGGAGCATCATCAAATGAAATAGAAGATGGAGGAGATGAAATGTAAGGCTCAAGAATAGGATTTGATGAGAGAACACCCAAGTTCAAGTAGTCAAGAGTCTCCTCATAATCATGGTCCACAATAGAAGTGTGATCAACAATCAAAAGAATAATTTCATCATCAAAAGAAAAACCTACAAAGGTGTACAACAATGAGGAATGATCAACCATTATAGTAGCAAGAATCTCTCTACTCTCCAAGTCTTTAATGATAATTGAATCAAGAGTGAACTCCACAATCCTCCCATCTCCACCATGTGTAATCTAATGTATGGAAATAAGATTTTTTTCCAAATGAGGTACATAAAAACATCATTGAAAGTTCCCTCCCCAATAGCAATAGATCCCCTCCCAATTACACTCATGTGTGTATTTTTTCTCATAAGAATAAGAGACATAGTACAAGCCTCAAAAGAAGAGAATATAGACTGTGAAGATTCCATATGATTAGATTCTCTTGAATCTAGAAGCCATCTCCCCAATCCAATACTATAAAAAGAATAAAGAGCTTTACTTGTAGTAGCATGACCTTTGTCCTTTTTAGACTATTTTGAAGAAGAAGAAGTTGACTCATAAATACTAGAATTCAAATCAATATGATTATTTTTTAGAATATGTTTCAACTCATCATTATCCTTCTTATAACAAGAATGATCATCATTCCCAAGATTCTTGCAATATGAAAAAGTAGGCTTCTCCTTAGATGATTTATCTATGGAAGAGGATTTATTCTTTGGTTGATCTGAATGTTGATTATTCTTAAATTATTATGTTTCTTATTAGTGTGTTTTGATTTTTTCACTTGAATATGTTGGTAGTTGTTGTCATTGATTTCAACACTTGAGGATCTTTGTGTAATATTGTTGGCTGATAATGTCAATGTTGATTGTTGGTTGTCTTTGATGTTAACACTTGATGAATATTGTTATATGTTTGGTAGTGGTTGATGAGCTTGTTGTCAGTAGTTGATGACAATACCTGGTGAATTGTTTGTGGTTGACATTGTTGTCAGCACTTGAGAACTAAGGGAGATTGTTGGCATTTGATGTCCCTAATGTTAAGTACTTGGTGGGAGATTGTTGTAGTGTTTGTTGCTTAGCATTAGTTGCCATTCTTGATAACATTCAGGTTGGGTTAACATTGATGTCTAAAGATGCCTTGTTTAATTTTATGGTTGGATGTCATGCCTTATATAAGAAGTATTGAGTATGATTTCTATTAGTAGAGTTGGTTTCATAATAATATAGTAAGATGAGGATTAGAAGAATTAGAAATATTGCTTAAAATGGAGAGATGTTGTTGAAGGTCTATAATATTTCTTATGCTCTCTCCTAATGTTCCTAATGAAGCATGTGTTGCTAAAAGAATTTTTTAGCCTCCATAAGTTGTTGAAAGGGTCTGTTCCTAGAAGTTGCATTGAAGTCTGTTTGGGAGAATGCTACACATTTCTCTGCTATTGAAGATTTGATCTTGTAGTTTGGGATTCAAAGTTAATGTTTTTTGGTTGTTGCACTCCTATCTTTTTAGGTCACAAGTGTTTCCAAGGATATTTCTATGAATTACAGAAGGTTGGTAGTGTTGTTGATTGTCTGGACTACCCCGAAAAATGCTCCATATTTCTCTACATTGATGTCTCTACTCCCGTGACTTGGTGAATATGTTCTCAACATTTGTGTAGTATCTCAGTTATAATTTCATGTTCTAAAGTGGTCTACAAGTTTATTTGTTAATGTTATATCTCATGACTGAGCATTATGTGTTTCTGGGATGTAGTATTTTGTCCCTGTTTGGTTTGTGGTGGTTGCTAGTGGCATGAATTTATGAAATAATTTTATGTAAGTGTTGTTGGATGTTCATGGAATATCCCCATGTGATCTTCATGTTGCTAATTGGTCACTTTGGTTTTTCATTGTGTCTTGTGTTGGATGTCTAGGTTATTTGTAGATATCTGGGTGAAAAGCCTTGTTCTTTTGCTTAGATTATGTTCTTGGGTGTCTACGGGCTAGCAATTGAAGATGTGTTATGTTAGACTAGGGTCCTAACCTATCCTGGTTAGAACTGCATTGAGTCAATTCAATTAGAAGTATGTTTTTGGGCCGATTGGTTATGTGCTTTAAATTTTCATTTACATGTTTCCTTGATGTCAACTTAGATTGATGTGCACCACTGTGCGAATTATTTTGGATCACATTGAAATATGTAATAATATTGTTTTTGGTCCTCTCTATCTTCGAGATAGGACTGCATTATGCTTTGGTGGTTGACTTGTAGAATTCATTTTTTATCTTGTTCCTAGCTAACCTAATTGAAGTCTTTAAGTGTTGAGGTGGATATAAATGCAAGATCATTTCAGATGTGCTAACAGGAAAGTGAGGATTGTATTTGAAGATCTCACAGAAGAAGTGTGGATGTATGGAAGCTACAATCAAATGTGCTATAACACCTCAGTCAATAGAGTGTTATGTTGATAATTATTGTAATCTTTCTCTAAATCTTTGTAACTTGCTTTGAGATAGTGAATCTCTTCAGGTCCTTATATCTTTCCTCTAAATTTGTGTTAGCTTTAGTTTCACAAGTCCTTTGTATCTTTCTCTAAGGTAGTGCTCCTTATTTTGTAAGTCTTTTTTGGAAGTGAGCCTTTATATTATGAGTTAACTCTCACAATAGTTTTTCCCTTATTGGGTTTTCCATGTAAATCTAGTGTTCTCCTATGCATGTGTGTTCTTTACTTCATCTTTATTTGTTGTCAATCTAGTTAGAAGTAGAATTGCTATATCTTTCATTGCTAAGGATTTTTGAAGTTTTTGAAGATTCAAACTGATATATCCTTCTCTATTACAATTTTGTTTAAAGGTTTTGATCTAGTAAAGAAGTTTGTATTGTGTTGAAAGATTTAAGTTCTAGAGGGGATTAGGTTTTTGATAATACAGATTCACCTCCCGCCTCTCAGTCTTTGGGTGTGTTCAAAAATTGGTATTAGAGCCAAGTTCCTCTGTGGAAACTTAAAAGCTTGAGGAAAAGATCCAAGATGTCACATGATGGTTCATACAAGGGTTCTAGGTTTGATGGGAATAATTATGCTTTTTGGAAATTAAGAATGGAAGGCCACCTAAACTATCTAGGGTTTGGTGTGTGGAAATCATTCAAGGATGGTTATGTTTCTCCTACTACTCTAATAGATCCAGTTTAAATTAGGTTATATGAATAGAATACCAATACTAATAATGCTCTCTTATGTGGATTGGTTGATTCTAAGCTTTTAAAGGTGATGAATTGTAGTTCTACTAAGGATTTCTGGGGAAAGCTCAGTAGCATCTATGAAGGTGAGACAAAAGTGAAGCAAGCTAAGATGCACATCTTTGAAACTCGATTTGAGACTCTAAGGATGATAGAAGAGGAATACATTGCAAGTTACATGCTTTAGGTACATGAAGTTGTTTTTGGCATCATTGGTCTTGGTGGAGAAGTAAAGGAAAATGAAACTATGAAGAAGGTTTGAGATCTCTCCCTAAATCTTATAGTCATAAGGTATCTACTATTGACAACTCTAAAGAATTAGATCAATATTCAGTTGATGAAATGTTTGATGCTCTGAATTCCTTTGAGATGAGAGAATTTGACAAGGAATTTAAAAAAAGGGAAGCTTCTTTCAAAGCTAACAAAAAGATTAAAGATGAAGTTGCTGACTAGAATGATGACCTTGACGAGTTTGAAGAAAAATTTGTTAGAAGATTGAAGAAAGGAACTAGCAAGTACAAAGGTAATTTACCTTTCAAATGTTTCAATTATGGAAGGATTGGTCACTTTACATCTAAATTCCCATATAAAGAATTTGATGAGGGTAACAAAAGTGATAAGGTTAAAAAGGGTCTTTATTCCAAATACAACAGTGGTTCTTCTAAAGACAAGGAGAATGATTTAAATGATGAAACCATCTTTATGGCATTCAATGCTGATAACATAAAGTGCAATACTGAAAAATGTAAGGAGTCCAGCTCCTTGAGTGATGAAGACATGCTTTCTTCTTATCCAGATCTAAAATCAATGGAACCTGAAGGTTGGGACTTCAATTTAGATGATTGGGAAATAGGTTTTGAAGGAAAACTTGGGTCTGCTTTGAATGACCTAAATGAAGCAAGGGCACTAAATTAAAAATATGAGATCTTTCTTAAAAATTATAAGGAAGAAACTAACAAATTGAAAGCCAAAGTAGAAGGTGGTAAAAAATGTGAAGTTAGACTAAAAAAGACAGAAGGTATGATCTCTAATTTAAAATAAAAGGTTGAAGAAGGCAAGAGAATTGAATATTTCTTGAATTTCAAGCTCAATGATAAAATAACTAAATGCTTAAAACTTGAGCAAGAAATTGTCAATCTAAGGAATGCCATGAAAAGAGAAAAATATTAGATTGACAAAGGGGAGAAGTCTAGTCCTGGGGACAACTCAAAATCAATTGGAAGGCCCAAAACAAAGGAGGAGAAATTTTTCACTAAATATTCTAAGAAGAATGTCTTTAGAGATACAAAGATTGATCAAGATGGTATGAAAGAAGATGGATTCATCCCTATTCAAAAATAAAAAGGTTTCAAAAGTCCTCCACCTGCAAGGTAGCATGATCCTACCGGGTCTAATTAATATTTTCAAGGTTATTATTTTCTTGCAATAAATTTGGACATAAGGTTTTTGATTGTAGAGTTAGAAAAGGAAGGAATAATAATATGAGTAGAATATCCTTTGTGCCTCAAAGAAATATTGCTATTTCATTTCATGGATATTGCTATGCTTGCAACAATTTTGTTCATAAAGCTACTGAGTGTAGATCTAAGATGAAGAGGAATAACTTTGTTTTGGAGCACAACATTGTGTGCTACAAATGCAATAAGATGAGACATAAGTAAAATGGTTGCAAAAGTGGTTTTGTGAAGCCACTAGTTCAGAGAAGGGATGAAGCTGCTAATTAGAAAAAGAAGAGAAATGAAAAGGTCTAGAAGGAAGATCATGAGAGGAAGGATGATTTTACACTTGAGCACTCTGCACAAGATTCTAAGATAAATTGAGATAGAGCATTATCTCAGGGGATATTTCATTTGAAGAACTTTTAGCCCACTGAAAAGGACATGATATTGAAGACTTCAACATGAAAGAAGAACTGGATTAGAAAATCTGGTGTGTCGATCTATGGTGCAAGGATGGACCTTTGTTGAGGGTTTCAGTGTAAGTAGAAGGTGTGTGGAGGTTGGTACACTTGTTCTGATTGATGTCATTTTAGTTTGGTATACCACACATAAAGATA
This sequence comes from Sequoia sempervirens, assembly GCA_007258455.2. Classification (NCBI taxonomy): domain Eukaryota; kingdom Viridiplantae; phylum Streptophyta; class Pinopsida; order Cupressales; family Cupressaceae; genus Sequoia; species Sequoia sempervirens. The sequence continues at coordinate 516,698,816 of VDFB02193867.1, read as the reverse complement.
AGTTTTAGAGAGGTAAGTTTCAAAAGTTTGTCAAGGAATTCATAATGCATACTCTTTGGTAGAGTCATGGTATTTTAGTCTGCACCTCTCTATAGAAAAAGGTGTTACCTTGTAGTTTAGAAGATAAGTTGGTCAAGATGTGAAGGTGTTGTATCTAGGTTCTCAATTCTTTACACCTTTGATGTAACAACTGTAAGTAACACTGTGTTTGTTCCCTAGAAAAGTAAAATGATGATGAAAGCTTGTTGGAATGGTCTCCATTCCTCATGAAATAATGTATTGTCCATACACTCTCGTGGATATATTTTTCTATGTTAAATACATTCTACTTTGTTTTGTTAGATGTTTTAAGGGTCTATAAGTATAGTTTCAAATGGCAGTGTGCTATAGATAGTTCTGGATTCCTATCTAATCTTCAAAACATATGTTTGGGTATGTGTGATGGTTGGTGTATATACAAGTTCAATTATATGAGCCTATGTGTAAATTCTACATATCTCAGTGTGTTTCAAGATTGATGTTTGGTTTCCAGTTTTCAAGCCAATCCTAAGCAATCTCATGAAAAAGCTATGAAAAGAATATTCAGATAATTGAAGGGAACTCCAAATTATGGCCTGTGGTATAAAAAGGACAATAAATTTTCTCTAAGTGCCTATACCAATGTTGATTGGGTAGGTTGTGTGGATGATCAAAGAAGTAAAAGTGGTAGTGCATTCTTATTGGGATACCGATTGGTCTCTTAGTTCAATAAAAAGAAAGACTCAGTTTCTTTATCCATAAAACAAGCTGAATATATTGCTACAACATCTTGCTACACTTAGGTTCTTTGGAAGCAAATCTTGAAGAATTTGAAAGTGGTTTATGATGAAACCTATTCCTATATTGTGTGACAATACAAGTGAAATTAATATTTCCAAGAATCTAGTAATAAATTCAAGTGCTAAACACATCTCTATCTGATATCACTTTCTGAGAGAGAAGGTTGCAGAGCATGAAGTCAGAATGGAGTATGTGCTTGCAAAGGATCAGATTGTAGATATCATCACAAAGGAACTTTTAAAGGATACTTTTGAGTATCTCCGCCAAAAGTTAGGGGTTATTTTCCCTCCTTATTCTAACTATATGCATAAGATGGTGCATATTTCCAGGGGAAGAAATATATGACATATCCTTTCTCCTAGATTGTTGTGTGCTACCTCTTAGGGGGAGTTGGTAGTAAGGGGTAGTTGGTGTAGATGTACAAATATTGTGTATAGATATTAAGAAGAAATGTTGTTGGTCAAAGGGGGAGAATGTGTTGCTACTTCAATTAAATATATTTTTCCATTGGGTATGTGCAAGATCATGATGGGCCAAAAAGTGGCAATATTATGGGTATTTGTAGGGTATGTGGCTGATGACCTTTTTTTTACCCAAAATTGATGAAATGAAAAGGGTTTTTAGAGGAGATTCTCAGCTTTCCACCAATATAAATTATGCATTAATTTGAATTTAATAAATAATTATTATTCATTTTCTATTAGAATTACGACTAAAGTCCTAATCAATAGGCTAACTGAAAAACATCTATAACTTTCAAACAGTATCACATTTTTTGAATCTAAAACATGCGTCACATTCTATGCTTCACATACTATAGGATTAAAAAAAGAAAAATTAAATTTCATGAAGTTTTGACCAAGTTAAGGTGGTTAGACATACTTTTATATTTTTAAAAGTTGTAATAAAAATTCACAATTAATTATTTACTTGGAGAAAAATACAAAAAATATGCATCACATCCAGACATGAGTCCTCTACTTAAATGTAAAATCTTATAAAAATTATTATCATTTTATCATGGTTAGGTGGGACAAACACCTACTTCTTATTTTTTCCCGAAATTTAAGTACTAATGCATTGAAATTTCAAATTTTCACCAAATAGATTTTATTTATTTTTAAATAAACCTAGTATTTTAGAAACTACATTCAATTTTCTACAAATTCTATTCTTACATATTTTTCAAATAATATAGTTAACTTATTCAAATTTTTACGTCAAGTTGCCTAACACTGATATTTTTGAATTTTTTGCCACTTAAGGGCCTATTTTTTCCATGATGATCCTGCACATACCCCATTTGTCCTTGAAAATAGAGAATGTCCTATTGTTTTGTACAAATATGTATGGACCTTTGTCCTTGATGTCAAAGGGGGTGATTGAGTAGATGTGTGTCACCATCAATGCCAAATGGGGATATTGTTGGTAGTTTTTTTATTAATGTCAACACTTGAGGACCTTTGTGTAAGATTGTTGGAAGTTGATGTCAACACTGATTGTTGGTTGTCTTTGATGTCAACACTTGATGAAGATTGTTATATGTTTGGTAGTGGTTGATGAGATTGTTGTCAATAGTTGATGACAACACTTGGTGAATCATTTGTGGTTGACATTGCTACCATTACTTGAGAAGTAAGGGAGATTGTTGGAATTTGATGTCCCTGATGTCAAGTACTTGGTGATAGATTGTTGTGGTGTTTTTTTCTTAGCATTGGTTGTCATTGTTGATAACATTTAAGTTGGGCTAACATTGATGTATAGAGATGCCTTTCTGAAGTTCACGGTTGGATGTCTGGTTGATAAGGCTCATTCTTTTTCTTGCATCATGTGCTTGGGGGTTTGTACCAGCAATTGAAGATGTGTTATGTTGGATTTGGGTCCTAACCTATCTTGGTTAGAACTGCATTGAATCAATTCAATTATAAGTGTGTTTTTGGGTTGAATGGTTATGTACTTAAAGTTTCATCTACATGTTTTCTTGATACAAACTTAGATTGATGTGCGCCAACATGTGAATTATTTTGGATCACACTGAAATATATAATAATATTGTTTTTGTTCCTCTCTATCTTTGGGATAGGATCGCATTATGCTTTGGTGGCCATATTATTGAATTTACTGTTTATCTTCTTGTTGGCTGACCTAATTGAAGTTTTCAAGTGTTGCAGTGGATATAAATGCAAGATCATTTTAGATGCAACAATAAGGAGAAGTGTACAAGTGTGTGAACAAGAAAGTATAGATTGCATTTGAAGATCTCATACAAGAAGTTTTGATGTGTGAAAGATAGAATCAAATGTGTTATAATGCCTCAGTCAACAAAGTGTTATGTTGACAAATATTGTAATCTTTCTCTAAATATTTTTATCCTAATATGAGATAGTGAATCTCATTAGGTCCTTCTATCTTTCCCCTAAATTTATGTTAGCTTGAATTGCACAAGTCCTTTGTATCTTTCTCTAAGGTAGTGCACCTTAGTTTGCAAGCCCTTTTAGGTAGTGAGCCTTTATATTGTGAGTTAACTCTCATTGTGGTTTTTCCCTTATTAGGTTTTCCACGTAAATCTAGTGTTCTCCTATGCATGTGTGTTCTTTTTTATTGATCTGGTTAGAAGTAGAATTTCTATATATTTTATTGCTAAGGATTTTTGAAGTTGTTATTCAAGTTGTTATATCCTTATCTATTGTTGTTCTTTTTAAAGGTTTTGATTTGACAAAGAAGGTTGTATTATGCTAAAATATTTAAGTCCTGGAAGGGATTAATTTTTTGATAAGACTGATTCACCCCCCTCTCAGTATTTGGGTGTGTTCAACAAAATAGCCAATAATACCTAAGATTTAGATGACTTGATAAGACCCATTGATATAAGCTTTTTTTGCTCATATATTAACATCTCAAAAAAATATGAAAATGAAGGTGTAGTATATGCAAACCCCATGGTCAACCTATGCGTATGAAAGCTAGAAACAAAAGCAACATAATTGGGACCAAGTTTATTCAATGTATTATAGACCAATTAAATGTCCTTATTAATTTCACATACTTTGCATTGCTCCCTTAGATCATTAAACTTAGTGATGTAGTCTTGGATGTTGTTAACGTTCTTAGGATCAAGGATCATTAGTTCATTATCAATTTGATAGCCTCTTACTTCATTTGTAGTACCATACAACATTTTCAATTTATCCCAAGCCTCATGAGAATTCTTACATGATTTAATTTAAAACAATATATCTTTAGAAACTAGGCTATGAAGACATCCAAGAGCTTTAGTATGTCCAATCATCCATTTTATCTTTTTTATTAATATTTGTAGGTTCAAGTACCTTATTTTCAACATATAGAGAGTGACCTTGATTCATTAGAACACTCTATGTATGTTGATGCCAAGTTGAATAGTCATATGATGTTAGCAAAGGAAGCTTATAATGATCCATGGAAAAATAAGATCACACAAAAAATAGATCAAAATAATGCACCAAGAGACCCCCCAAATCAATCAATAAATAATCCCCCTAATAATATGATTTGGTACTTTATATGTAGTGCGATTACAATGCCAAGATGTCTCAAAGATAAAAAATTACAAAAATATCTTAGAATGAGATCCTCAAACTAAAAATACACTTTCCCAATATGATCTACATTGAAAATGAAGCCTTCCCAAGAGCAATAATCTTCTCCAGGTGTCACTATTTCCAAGTAATCAATCAAAATGAAAATTTTCACAAATACAAACAAAAGATACTTGGGGTTAAATCTGGAAAAAGTGCATGGATAAAAATGTAGATCTCCTCAATACCTTTCCAATATCACAAAAATCATGAAAATTGGACAATCTAGCAAAAAGCTATGAGCTCGGAGGTCCAAAAAAGGAAAAAAATTAACTTCAACCAGAAATAAAATTCACCTGAGGAAAAATCTAAAAAAAATGGCTTGCACTACTATGAAGTGCTAGGAACTAGCTTTTCATTGATATCTCATTTGTAAAATGTTGACACCTTGGCAAAAATTTATGGTATTTTGAAAAACTACCTAATTTGGGATTGGGGACAAAAATGTGGCCCCTAGGTGCTAAGTGCCTAGTCGGCCATATGAATATTAATTGGGTTGAGGGTTTAAAAATAATTGAATGTTGCTACTAATGGTGGCAGTTGGGAAAAGATTTTGTTGTTGTTGGTGGGCGGTGTATTCTCGTACTATTGAGACTGTAAGCCCATGATCATGAGCTAAGTGATAGGGGGGCTAGAACTTGATCACCCATAGCCAACAACTCAAACTTAAATAATGAATTCAAAACCCTCAATTATTTAAATATTAAAATTTTACAAAATCATACCTACATACTGTACTCAAGAATGATGTGATGGCACTAGTAATAGGGATGATACCGACGTACTACAAAAGGAATATTTCATAGCCTATGTTGTTCAGATGCTAGGAATATTCTATAGAGGATAGTACTACAAATTATAGATGCATCATACAAACTATATGGTATGGATTTTGTATGACTGTACTAAATAATTATTTGTTGAAAATATGAAACCCTACAAATATGGCTTGAATTTGTTTTCCTAAGTATCAAGTATTTTATATGAAAATATGGGGTTTTGGGCCTTTTGGACTCAATTGTGAGTTTTGTTTCACCCCAATGCACATCCAACAAAATATCAATATTGAATCACCCTTAGATTTGAGAAGAGGTTTTGCAATTCTAAAGCTCTGATACCATGTTAGAGTCACTCAAGGACTCAAGTCTCCAGGATCACCTACAGAAAAAAAAAACAACCTTCTACAATAGGCTAAAGCAAGAACATGAAATTTCAATAATGGATAAAAGATTATGGCCAATATATAATACTCAAGATTGCATTAATATATTGGACTCACTCAACTAAATTGTTAATGATATAAAATTGATGTCTTTCTTATAAAGGAAAAGATGTGAGATAGGATTAGACAAGATCTTGACATGTGTCTTAATCTTGTATAATGAGATAACTACCTCAACATTATTACATGACCCAGGATGCAAGCATTAAATAAAATCCAACTAGATAAGATAAAAAAAGATCTTATGTAGACAACTAAGACTTCTAAAAAAAAGAAACTAGGACCTAAGGAAACTTAACATGCAAATATGACCTAGATAGGTAAAACACCTAAGAATACTATGCTACACATAACATCATGATAACCATCTCCAAAGTGAAGATCATTTATGGCCCTCATACATTAAAGTACAACACCAATAGCTCCAAAGGATAAAGTAGAATCAAGATCTTCAAACCATGAAGATAAACTGCCACCTACAATAAAGAATGGGTCTAACACCACCAACCATTCATTTATATAGCAATCATGTCATATCAAATCTCCAAGAATATAAGGAAAAATGTGACACCCACCCAATGTACCACCATAAAAATTTTACTAAATCTCATACATTTGCACTACATAGTCAAAATATCTAGGTCCTACAACACAATATATTAGTGACGCCAATTCTTTGTCTCATAATAATACCAATCTAATGAAATAAGTTACCAACCATACCATAAAAATCAAATTTTCATCAACACTAAAATATCTATGGGTATATAAGGCTTACATCCAAGTTATGTTGGAAATGTGTCTCAACTTACTGGTTGGTTATTGGCAACATTATGTACATTTCTCCCTTTGATCAGAAAGACTATGCACTATCGGCGGGACCTTGTTCTCTGTCCCAATGATGTTTTGATGAGTCTTCATGTATTCACTAAGTTCTTCATTGCCGAGACATTGCTTGGTCGGTGGGACCCCAAGGGTTGTCCCTGCAATGGTCTGATAGTTCATGGTGTTGGTGGCTTGTTCTATCGGCATGACTTGGCTTTGTCAGCAGAACCCTAATGATAGCCCCAACAATAGATCAATCGTGATGTCGTGGAGAATTGAAACATTGAAACTTTGATTCGCAGGTTGTGAAGTTTGTGAAATCTCTAACAGTATGACTTCATCAGTGGGATGTAGCTATTTTGGTGGGAATCTCAACCTTGTCTCATCGATGAGCCAATAGACATGAAGCTACAAAGTATACATCGATGGGACTTGCTCTTATTAGTGGGAGGCAATATGGATTCTCTTTGATGAGGTGATGGACTTGTTCGACAGTGTACTTGTTGACGTTCCAAATGGCACAGCAACATGCAAATAAAATATTGCTATACTGTTTCTCCTGAAAGAGAAAGATGATCACCTGGATATCTTAGCCCCCAAAGTCTATGAAGTTGGTTCTCAACTATGCTAATGTTGCTCAGTTGGTAAATGAAATAGTAATGTTCAAGGGGCCTGTTGGTGTTGGGCTTCTGGATTGTTCTAAGATCAAGCATGAAATAAAACCTAATTTAACTGTGGTTTTTAAAGAAACAACAAAAGATAGGTCAGAGCTTTGGAACAGAAAAGAATGACAATCCTTCTAACTTAACCAGACTTGCTACCTTTCAAGGAGTTTGTTAACCAAAACTGCAGAACAAAGTAAACTTGTGATTGACACACAACCTCTTTCATTCACAGTGCTAATTCAAATAACAAATTTTTAGTTACCATTTAAACAAAACATAAAATAAGATTTCAATCCTTGAAAGATTCTCAAATCAAATGCTTAACTTAAAACAAATATCATTCAGGAACACAATATGAAGTAGATTAAACTCTGATTGCTTCTACTGTTAGTGAAACAGATAAGCAATATTTACAAGGTTGGCACAATCACCAGTGTACAGAGAATCTACAATTCTAGATTGTTTCCAACTACACTAAGAGAACTTGGGAAATACATTACATCCAATACTGAACTTTACTACTAGACAAGAAGACAAAAAAACCTCTCATTACTAAGAATCAAGATGCAACTCTATCTCCTTCTATTAACTGACTAACTCCTAGATTTTCTTTTGACTATTTGTTCTAACACTGTATATCCTATTTTCTTCCTTGGTTTTCTCTACTTCTAACTATCTCTTAAAAGTTCTAACCCTTTTACAAAGAGGCCAGAATGCCTTATATACAGAATATACCAAAAGGGATGCACTAACTACTGTTTTAGGGGTTTTACAAAATATCTACTTCAGAAGAGTCGGTCCTCAGATATTTCTAAGAAGAGTCAATGCCACATTCAATGTGAAGCCCTACTGTCCATGTTGATGAAGGATTTCTATCCTCAAGAGAAACCTTTAGATCTTTTTGCAGCTGCAACATTTACTCTTTGTCTTCGTGTCCACATTGAACTTTGTTAGGGTCGCCTTGAATGCTCCAGGGTACTTTACCATTAATACTGATCAACCTTTGTCGGTGGTTACTATAGTTGTCCCTATGAGTCACATATCCTCCCTTCCTTTGGATTCCCTCATGTTCCAGACTTCTGTTGTAGGTTGACCGTCTTCTGGAACGTCATCAGGCCTCCTTGTAGAATTGAACATTACACCCGAGCTGATCCATCGCCTCCCTGATCTCAGAATGGATCCATCTCGCTTACACTCCATTGGTCTTCTTACACAGGGATGGTCAATCGGTCAACTTCTTCTGATTGGAGGAACAGAGGCCACGCAGGATTCCTTGGCGGTCAAAAGTGGTCCATATTGAATCGCATGTCAGTGAGACACTCATCTTGTCTCCCCAATGTGATTATTACTTTTATCATCTATCGGCATGACAGTAGATAGTTGGAAAGACATTTCGGTGAACTGAAGAAGTCATATCAAGCTCACAAAACCTATCGGCAAGACTGCATGTTCTCGGCAAGACCACATGGTGAAGCCCTTCCTCTCTCGGCGAGCACATTCTCATGTCGGGGAGACCATTGCTTGTCACTATGACCTCATGGCGAAGTCTTCCTTTTCTCCCCGAGCTCATTCTTCTTCTCTAGGATCGAGCTCCTTTTCCCTTTCGGCAAGACTCCGGCATGGTCGCCCAGACCTCCTGGCGTCTTCCTCTTTTCTCCTCGCTCGCTCATTCTCATGACGGGGAGACTTCATCACTTCGGGGAGATCTTACCCCAAACTCCTCTTTTCTTACCGAGCCCCTCTTTGTTTCGGTGTGACTTTCTTTCTTCGCCAAGACCTTTTGGCGAAGGAACAATCCTTTGTGAAGCTCCATTTCTTTCGGTGGGGTCCCCTTTCTATCAGTAGGACATTTTATGGTCGGGGAGACCTCCCGCCGAGAGTTAACCTTTCCCGGAAAACTCCACTTTATAGCCTTCCCCCGTTGCTGAGACATCATCGGGTCGGCAAGACATCTTATCAAACTCGTTCCATTCGTTCAGAGTCTCCCCAAGTTCCTCTTATTCTTCTTGAGCTCCTTTTGCTTCAGCATGACCTTAGATCTTTGGCAAGACACTATATCGAAAGGGGAATCCTTCAGCGAAACCCCCAACTATCGAGGAGACATCACTTGATTTCGTCACCAAGACACTCCCAGGTCACCGAGACTTCTTAGCGAGCTCAAATTGCTATGTCAATGCCGCTTACTCTTCGGTGGGCCCCTTCATGTCGGCGAGACTTCCTTTTTTTCACCCAAACCTCACACTGAGGTCCTCTCTTTCGCCGAGTTGTTCACTAGTTGGTAAGACATCCCGAGGTCGGGGAGACTTCATCATAGCGACCCTTTTGTTTTCTCCCCGAGCTCATTCTGTTTTGCCAATACCGCTTTGCTTCGGCAAGAGTTCACCATGTCGATGAAACGTCTTGCCAAGCTCACTTTTCTCTCGGCGAGCTTCCTTCGTGTCGCTGAGACTTCGTCTTATCGGTGAGACGTCCTGCAGTCACCTTTTGTTTTGCCGAGGAATCTCCATAGGTTTAGTTTTTTTTTTTGTCGCTATGACAATCTGATCCTCTGACTGAAGACCACCGATAGAATCCCCTTGTGTTGTGTCGGTGTGACCTTTCATAGTCGCCGAGACTTCTCTCTGAAGGAAAGTCTCTCACTGAGATGAATATCTTTATCGGTGGTCGGTGAGACTTGAAGCTTTCGACAAGACTTCACCCTGAAGTCAAAATCTCCCGCCGATATATTTTCTTGGTGTCGTCTGTCAGTGAGACATGAAGATCTCGCCGAGACCTTTCTCCGAAGGAAACCCCTCATGCTGATAGGAGACTCCATGTGAACTTGGATCACCATGACCTCCCCGAGGTCTTTCCAATAGGCAACACAGACACTTATCGACAAAATGCACTGGTAGTCAGCAAGACCTCTGCAAGGTCTTGCCGACTTTCTTCTTAGAGGAAATTTATGATCAATTGGAGTGACGAATGCTTTCCAACTGAGTTCCCTTGGAAAATATCATCAAGTGTAGGATTTAATCCTGCAAAACAAATGCTTCCATTAGTCCCCAAAGCATATAAAATATATTAAAATAAACTATCCTATTGCTTATGATTATTTCATTGAATACTTGGCAAGAAGGAAACCAATTCAAGTTGAGACAAAACCAAGATTTAAATCAGACAGAACAAAGGACAAACCCAGGCAGAAAACAATAGAACCACCAAGAGGAAAGCAAGTAACTAAAAGCAAAAGAAAACAAAAAGAGAAAGGGGGACCCATTTTGTTCTAGAATAAAATGGGGTGGTTATGCAAGGCATAACAAATGGTGACTCGGCTGGGAAAATGGGTTAACCATTTTCAAGAAGCTGAAGGATTCAGCTACCTAGAACTCTTGGTTCATGAATATTAGAACTTTAGTTGGGTTAGTTATAACAAGCAAGGTTGAGCTAGAATCTCAAATGTAAATCAACACTAGCTACCCCTGAATCTATGTGTGTGCTTGATAGTGCATCATCCTTTCATAAAGTTTTCTTCATCTTTGAGACAACAATGTGCAAGATTTGAGCTACATAGGTTGATTCCTTTTCGTGCAATGATATCCCAAGCATTGCTCCCCTGCCAGTCAGGTGTCCATAGCCCCGACGGAGATACCTCTAGTTTCCTCATAGCATTGCTCTACTGCTAGTAAGGCGTCCATAGCCCTAGTAGAGATACTAGAATCACCCATTCATATTGAGTCTTCTCTTTAGATAATTCTTTTTCTTTCTCTCTCTTTTTTTTTTTTTTTTTCATAGAGTTTCAGTTATTTCATTTAGTTCTTTTTCAATATGTCAGATGTTTAACATCTGATCTGGGTTGAAAACTACCATGGACCTCATAATAGCACTTGGGAGATCAGATTTTTCACTCAAATCTTACAACACTATCACCCTAGGACAAATATATCAATACAAAGGAGATGATCTTAATGATCTGTGGCAGATTCAGAGGAGCTAACAAAAGTTATTTACTTGGCACCTTGTTTTCAAGACCTTCCACAAACTTTATTGACAATGGACATGAAACAAAGAGTTTAGGACAAAATTATCCAATCAAAAAGCTTGAAAATACCTAAACCATTTTTCTCCTTGTGACCATAGCATACTTTAGATAACAACCCACAATTACAAATGGAAAGGACAGATCAGCCCCAAAGAACAAAACAAAACAAAAATCACAGAACAAGGGAAACAAAAAGATAAATAGGAAAGACTAACAAACAGACAGCAAATTATTTACAAACAAAGAGCGAATTACCTACACAAAGAGCAGTAGATTATTTACAAGTAGAAACACAGAAACTATTTACATAAATACAAATTATTTACAAACAAGAGACAAACAAATTATTTACATGCAGAACAAAAATTAACAAGCCTTACGACTCAAAATAGTGCTTGAGAAACTGCCCATTGACAGGCAATGGAATAGGTTCTCTAGTTAAGCTACTCAGTCTGAAAGCATTTCCCCCCAGGATCTCAGTAATCTGATAAGGGCCTAGCCAGAGTTTGTCAAATTTCTGGTGGCTACCCTTCCTTTCACTAGCCTTATCCCACAACAATACTAGGTCAGATATCCTAAAAGCCTTGATTTTGGCTCTTTTGTCAAACCAACGTTTGACAATGGCCTGGTGCTTAAAGAATCGTTGCAAGGCGGCATCTCTCTCTTCCTCTAATTTCAACAGAGTAGCTAGTCTGACTTCTATCCTATTGTCACTAGAGTAGAATTTCTACATGAACTCAAGGATAGGTATTTGCAGATGGATAGGAAAGACAAGCTCTTGGCCATATACCAGCTTGAATGGTGAGGTGTTTAAAACAACCTTAATCCTAGTCCTATCTGCCCATAATGTGAATCTCAGCTGGGTATGCCAGTCTCTAGGGTTATGCTCTAACATTTTCTTAATTACCCCTAAGAGATTCTTATTGGTTGACTCTGCAACTCCATTGCCTTGTGGGTAATAATTTGAAGAATATTTCAAAACAATTTGTGATCATATGCCCAGGAAATAAACTCAACCAAAGAAAAGGAAGAGCCATTATCACATACCAAAGCGAAGGGTACCCCAAACCTTGTAGTGATGCACTCAGTGAGGAACTTGATCACTACCTCTATGGTGTTGTTCTTGCAGGGTATAGCCTCTATCCATCTTGTGCAATAATCAGTAGCAGTCAAGATAAACTTGTGTCGTACAGAAGAATTCGGGTTAATCGCCCCAATAAAATCTAGTGCCCACTGGGCAAATGGCCTTACCTCGTAGACGGGCTGCAAAGGCATGACTGAATGGCGTTCCCTTGGTGCAGAAATTTGACAGATGTGACATGTCCTCACATGCTAATGGGCATCCTTGAACACACGAGGCCAGTAATAACCAGATCTGAGGATCTGGTGTGCCAATGAATCTGCAGAACCATGACCTGTGCCATGTTTCCCATGAAACTCAGAGATCACATTTTGAGCCTTTTGATGATCAAGGCATCTCAGGTATACTCCTTCAAAATTCTTCCTGTATAGCAACCCTCCTTTGAGCATGTAATGAGAACTCTTCAGTCTTAGGGCTCTCCTTTGAGTGGCATTCATTCCTTTTGGATATCAATTATTGAGCATAAATTAAATGGTATCAACATACCAGGGGTCGCTAGAGAAGGACTGGGTTGTGTATTGTTGATAGATGATGTTGTCCCTAGTGTTCGCCATGGACTTGGACAAACCCGTGCCCCTGACTAGTCTCATAGGGTGTATCTCCAGATCAAATTCTTGCAGGATGGCCATCCATTTACCTCTCCTTTCTCCCAGCTCGCTCTGCATGAGTAGGGACTTCACAGCCGCATCAGGAACTAAAGGGACAACTTGGCTTCAGAGGATGTAATGCAAAAATTTCTTAACAGCCCGAACTAGTGCAAAAGCTTGCTTCTCCAAAGGTGGATATTTGATTTTCGTGTTTTTGAATGGGGGGCTCATAAAAGCAATCGGTATCTCCTCTGCCTCTTCTTTTCGTTGAGTTAAAACAATCGCACATGAATGCTCAGAGGCAAAAGAGTAAATGTAGAATGGATTGAGGTAGTCGGGGCTAGTAAGCACAGGTGCTTCTAAAATGGATCGCTTGACTTGCGCAAATGTGGCCTTTGCCTCCTCAGTCCACTTTGTTTTGGCATCCTTCTTCATCATTTCATTGAGTGGCTTCACGATTTCAGCAAAGCCTGTAATGAATTTTCTCACGAAATTGATCTTCCCGAAGAAAGACCTCATTTCTTTCTTGCTTCCTGGCCTGGTGATCTTCAGAATGGACTCAACTCGATCTGGGTCGATTGAAATCCCTCTTTCAGAAATTATGTGTCCCAGCAGTTTCCCTTCCAAAACCTCAAACACGCATTTTTTTGGATTCATGAGACTCCATACCGGATGCATCTCTCAAGAACTTTGGCTAAGTCTGCAACATGATTCAATCGGTCCTTGGAGAACACTATCAGGTCATCCATATAGACAATGATGCACTTACTGATTAAGTCCTTAAACGCTATGTCCATAGCATGTTGGAAAGTTGCTCTAGCATTTATCAGACCGAATGGCATCCTCCTATACGTGAGTGTTCCCCACTTTGTAGTGAAGGTTGTCTTCATCCTGGCTTCACAGTTGACCATTACCTGATTATATCTAGAGTAACCACCCAGGAATGATATCATTTGAGATCCATTGATAGTCTGCAGGACTTCATCTAGAGAAGGAAGTGGGTAGTTATCCTTTTCTGAGGCTCCATTCAAATTTCTGAAGTTGACACATAGCCTGATCTCCTCATTTTTCTTACGAACTAGGACAAAGTTAGCCACCCAGGTTGAATGGCATACTGGGAAAATTATCCTTGCTGAGAGTAATTTTTGAACTTCTTTATAGATCAATGGTTCAATCAGGGCATTGACAGGGTGCTACTTCTGTCGGAAGGGTTTAGCTTCGGGCTTCAAGGGAATAGTGTGAGTCATAACAGAGGCATCAAATGTCTTTAAGTCTTCATATCCCCAAGCAATTGCAGAAATATCTTTCTTAAGTGCTGCCAATGTGTCTTTTCTGATTGCTTCAGGCTAGACTTTCCCTATGTAGACATTCCTTTTAGGACCAAAATTAGCTAAGTTAACTATTTTGTATTCACCTCCTTTATCTTCAGCTGATATCTTCTCTCGAGCCCTTGGATCTAAGTCAAAAATTCTCTCCAAGGCCACCATTCCCTTGGGAATGTTATTTTTCTGTAAGTTAAGAACTCCTTCTATATCACATTCCTCAGGGCTCCAATTCCTTTGATCTCTGTTGAACTCATCAATAATTTGCTCCTCAAAAACATCTGAGCTTGCTAAGAAAGCCAGAATATGTCGATCATCATCAAAGACTTGAAAGTTCATGATGTTTTCAGGAACTACAGGGGTGGAAACTAACTCCATAGAGAATTTCTTGAGGTTGGAGTCTTGCATAGGTTCCAGGGTGCTTGCAGCAACAGCCAATGAATCAGCTACTTGATTTTCTTCTCTAGGGATTAAGCTAATCTCAAAGGCATCAAAGTCTTCGATCAGGTTCCATACCCTGTTTCTATATGCTACCAACCTTTTGTTGTGACATGTATATTGGCTCCGCACTTTCCTGATAACTATTTTTGAATCTCCCTTGACCATCAAGGCTGTGACCTTCTTATGTGCAAACATCAGTCCCCGTGCCAGAGCTTCATATTCTGCTACATTGTTAGTGCATCCAAATTGCAGCCTGTAAGAAGAAAAGAAGGTTTTCCCTTTCAGGCTGGTTAGTACAATTCCAACACCACTACCTGTCTTAGATTTGGATCCATCAAATGTGAGGGTCCATAGCTGATCATGAGTTGGGGTTGGTCCTTTTGAAGTTGTTATGGGTGTTTGAGTTAAATGAGTTACAATTGGGGCTGCTTGATCTTTTGCATCAAGTATAGGGAAAGGATGCTCTGTAAGTTATTTGGATGCACTCTCCAATTCCTGCTTAGTTATATCATCTGACTTGTGGCTATCCTTTAGACAGTTCCTTGTGCTTTTGGTTAACTTCTCAAGTTTCGGCATACTTGTGAGTGCAAGAATGTCGAGCAAGCCTTGGGGTTGTTCCACATGAGTATGCTAGTTAAGACATGTAACTGAGGCCAGTTCAATTTGGGAAGGGATCTCTTTTGGAAGTAGCCTAGCCCTGGTTAGCATTGTTTCTTCTTTAGCTTCAAATGGGAAGTGGTCTACAATGGTCTCAGGGTGACTTGTGCTAGCTTCCTCAGCTTGGGAAACATGATTTAAAATATTAATGCAAGGTGGACAAGTCAATTCAGAATGACTTTGGTAGTGTACCTTGCACCAATTAGGGAGCAGGAGACTTTGTAGATCCACACCTTCTCCCAAGACCAACTGATCTTGTTGCAGTTTTCTGACTAATGCCTGCTGATTTTCATCAACCATAAGATCAGGGAGCTTTTATATGGGTAGTTCTTTAGGATCAAGAACAGAAAAGGTTAAAGCTTCTTCTCTTTTATAAACACCTATCCCAGTTTCGAAGTAGGCTACCTCATTGGGGCAATCATATTTTGTGATGATATGCTTGAGGCGGGGCTCACTTTTAATCCTAATCTGAATTGAAACCCCTCTCCATGGTAGCCACATATGTGAAAAGTCAAGGGAAAGATATCCCCCTAGACTTTTCATCAAATCTCTACTTAGTAACATACCATAAGTCTCTGCGATGTCTGCCACTTGGACATCTATATTGGTTTGAATCGGATCCTACTTGGACATGCATGTTTTTCAACTCCCCAACTACGTTAACTTCTGTTTTGTCAAGTTGGATGACCTTCTTGTTAGTTTGGACAGGGTCCAACCCCAATTTCTTACATATAGAATATGGCATGACATTGCCTGAAGCCCCTGAATCCAACAAACAGTTATGTAGGTTCTTCCCACAAATTCTTAAACTCAAGAGAAATGGTGGGGTACCTACCTTATTTCTGTACAAGGCTACATTCATGTCTGTAGCAGGTGCAACCTTGCTTTTTCCTTTTGATTTATCAGCTAGTTCTAAAGCTTTCAACACTATTTCCCTTTGAGCAGGGCACCACTTTAAGATGTCAAAGAATGACAAAGAAGTTTTCTGTCTCTACATCTCAAAAACAACATCAAATTCTATATTATAACTTGAATTACTTTTGAAAATGGCAGAGGAATTACCCTTATTATGGAAGTCAGGCGGGCCTTTTGGTGGAGGATTATTATCAGCACCTTGATTTGGAGGCACCATGTGATTAGGGGGTGTTGATGTAGTGAATGGACCCTTATTCTGATTTCTCAGGAAGTGTCCTCCTTTGGCCTGAAAGGCTTGGGCATCATATGTGTCTTCCTCTGGTTCATTGTCCTCTTGCCTTGGGAATGAGGGCTCTTCTTCAAAGAGGTCATAAGCCATTGCAGTATCCATTGAGTCACCTCCTTTGTTCAAATTCCCCTGGAATGTGTGAGCATCTTCGTGTGCCATCTTGAAAACTTTCTCCATTTGAGGGCAGTTTACCTCAGAATGGGTCGCAGTGTCATGCAACCTGCACCAATTGGTCATGAAGTTGAGGTTGGCCACGTTTGCAGTATGTGTTCTCTCCTCATTTGCTTGATAATTATGAGAAACTCCCCCATTATTGGGCCCTATATTCCATTGTCTGCTGTTATTTGGCCTTTGGTTATACCCTCTGCTTTGGTTTTGGTACCCTTGATTAGAGGAGTTCTGGCCTTGATAACCCCTTTGGTTGTAATTGTTATGATTCTGATAGCTACCCTGATTGTTTTGGGAGGGGTTCAATCAAAGCTGAGCCATGTCATTGGTGACTTGGGACAACGTTTTCTTCAAGGTTTCTACCTCATTTGTAAGTTGGACTATCTTCTCACTCTCCACATTCTTAGCAATAGGTGGCTGACCACCATAATTTGGTGTTCCAATTTGGTTATGATGACCATGGGAACTTTGAGGAAGCTGTGATTGTTGAAAGGGATCAGAAGTTCCAGTAGCAAAGAATGGGATAGGTGGTTGAGTTTGCAATTCAGACATAGGCCCATAATTCAAAGGAGACATTACTGGGACAGTAATAGAGGAGTTGGGCTATGCATTTGATATCCTATCGAAGGGAAACCTACTCCCAGGCCTCCTTGTTGAGAACTGATTTGTTGATGCAGCTTGATAGCTAGATGATAGACTTTGGATATAGAGTCAATATCAGCTGGTTGATAAGTCCTTTGCAAGAATAAGCCAAGTAGGGGGTCTATAACTCTAAAGTAAGCTTGAATGACACTATCCTCGGTGACTAGATAGGGATCTTGCAATCTCCTATACATTCACTAGAATCTAGTATTGAACAGGGGCAAGGATTCACAAGGCTCTTTCCTGATGGTGGCAAATTGGTGGTATAAAAGAGTTGGATCCACATAAACCTTGAACTGATTGATAAAGGCATTTTCCAAATGTGTCTAGGTTAGAATGGAACCTTGAGGAATATTAAGGTACCAATTGTATGCCATATCCCCTAAGGAGTAAGGGAATAACCTACAGACTACATCATGGTGGGCTATCTGAGCTCTGGTACAAGCATCCTTGAAAGCTTGTATGTGCTCTTCAGCACTCCTTGACTCGCCATGAATATACTTGGGGCAGAATTTCTCAGGGTTCTTGGGCATATCATGAAAACCTCCAGGGATAGTCCCCAATGGAGAAGGATTATTCTGAAAGAACACCATTGGTGGGGGTGGTGGTTGAGCCAGCTGTTGTATGGGTTGAACCAGTTGTTGAATAGGTTGAACCAGCCGTGATAACAACTGAGATGGATTAGATGGTGGATTGATGGGTACCCACTGGGGTATTGGTGAAAATCCTGGTGGAGTGAGGGGAGCTGATAAAGGTGGTATGATGGATGCCCCTGTCTTATGACTCTTGTGTCTTGTTGGGGTCTTGAGTTCTATGAAAGGTGATGGATTCTTAGTTGATCGAAGAACTCTATTGGGCCTTTCTGGGGAGAAAAACCCAGTTTTATCCAGTTTTCCCTTCTACTGCCCTCCTTCTAGCACCAGTTTCTGTTGACGTTCCAAATGGCACAGCAACATGCAAACAAAATATTGCTATCTTGTTTCTCCTGAAAGAGAAAGATGATCACTTGGATATCTTAGCCCCCAAGGTCTATGAAGTTGGTTCTCAACTGTGCTAATGTTGCTCAATTGGTCAATGTAATAGTAATGTTCAAGGGGCCTGTTGGTGTTGGGCTTCTGGATTGTTCTAAGATCAAGCATGAAATAAAACCTAATTTAACTGTGGTTTTTAAAGAAACAACAAAAGATAGGTCAGAGCTTTGGAATAGAAAAGAATGACAGTCCTTCTAACTTAACCAGACTTGCTACCTTTCAAGGAGTTTGTTAACCAAAACTACAGAACAAAGTCAATTTGTGATTGACACACAACCTCTTTCATTCACAATGCTAATTGAAATAACAGATTTTCAGTTACCATTTAAACAAAACATAAAATAAGATTTCAATCCTTGAAAGATTCTCAAATCAAATGATTAACTTAAAACAAATATCATTCAGGAACACAATATGAAGTAGATTAAACTCTGATTGCTTCTACTGTTAGTGAAGCAAATAAGCAATATTTACAAGGCTGGCACAATCACCAGTGTACAGAGAATCTATGATTCCAGATTATTTCCAACTACACTAAGAGAACTTGGGAAATACATTACAGCCAATATTGAACTTTACTACTAGACAAGAAGACAAAAAGAAGCTCTCATTACTAAGAATCAAGATGCGACTCTATCTCCTTCTGTTAACTGACTAACTCCTAGATTTTCTTCTGACTATCTATTCTAACACTGTATATCCTATTTTCTTCCTTGGTTTTCTCTACTTTTAACTATCTCTTAAAAGTTCTAACCCTTTTACAAAGAGGCTAGAATGCCTTATATACTGAATGTACCAAAAGGGACGCACTGGCTACTATTTTAGGGTTTTACCAAAATATCTACTTTAGAAGAGTTGGTCCTCAGATCTTTTTGAGAAGAGTCAATGCCGCGTTCAATGTGAAGCCCTGCTGTCCATGCTAATGAAGGATTTTTGTCCTTAGGAGAAGCCTTTAGATCTTTTTGCAGCTGCAACATTTACTCTTTGTCTTCGTGTCCACCTCAAACTCTGTTAGGGTCGCCTTGAATGCTCCAGGGCACTTACCATTAATACTAATCAACCTTTGTCAGTGGTTACTATAGCTATCCCTGAGTCACAGATCCTCCCTTCCTTCGGCTTCCCTCATGTTCCAGACTTCTATTGCAAGTTGAACATCTTTTGGAATGTCACCGGGCCTCCTTGTAGATTTGAACATTACACCTAAGCCAATCCATCACCTCCCTGATCTCAGAATGGATTGATCTCACTTGCACTCTGTTGGTCTTCTTACACAGGGATGGTCAATCGATCAACTTCTTCTTATTGGAGGAACAGAGGCCACGCAGGATTCCTTAGCGGTCAAAAGTGGTCCATATTGAATCGCATGTCGGTGAGACACTCATTGTGTCTCCCCGATGCAATTATTTCTTTTATCATCTATCGGCATGATAGTAGACAGTCAGCAAGACGTTTTGGCAAGTTGAAGAAGTCATATCGAGCTCACAAAACCTATTGGCAAGACTGCATGTTCTCGACAAGACCACATGGCGAAGCCCTTCCTCTCTCGGTGAGCACATTCTCATGTCAGGGAGACCATCGCTTATCAATGTGACCTCATGGCGAAGTCTTCCTTTTCTCCTCGAGCTCTTTCTTCTTCTCCAGGCTTGAGCTCCTTTTCCCTTTCGGCAAGACTTCGACGTGGTCACCCAGACCTCCCGACGTCTTCCTCTTTTCTCCCCGCTCACTCATTCTCATGTCAGGTTGACTTCATCACTTCAGGGAGATCTTACCCCGATCTCCTCTTTTCTTACCGAGCCCCTCTTTGTTTCGGTGTGACTTTCATTCTTTTCCAAGACCTTTTGGCGAAGGCATGATCCTTTGTCGAGCTCCATTTCTTTTAGTGGGGTCCCCTTTCTGTCGGCAGGACATTTTATGGTCGGGGAGACCTCCCGCTGAGAGTTAACCTTTCCCAGTGAACTCCCCTTTATAGCCTTCCCCCGTTGCTAAGACATCATTGGGTCGGCCAGACATCTTACCAAACCCGTTCCATTTGTTTAGAGTCTCCCCGAGTTCCTCTTATTCTTCTCGAGCTCCTTTTCCTTCGGCGTGACCTTAGCTCTTCGGCAAGACACTATACCAAAAGGGGAATCCTTCGGTGAAACCCCCAACTGTCGAGGAGACCTCACTTGATTCTGTCGCCAAGACACTCCCAGGTCGCCGAGACTTCTTAGCGAGCTCAAATTGCTACACCGATGCTGCTTACTCTTCGGTGGGCCCCTTCATGTCGGTGAGACTTCCTTTTTTTTGCCCATACCTCACACCAAGGTCCTCTCTTTCGCCGAGTTGTTCACTAGTCGACAAGACATCCCGAGGTCGGGGAGACTTCATCATAGCAACCTTTTGTTTTCTCCCCAAGCCCATTCTATTTTGCTGATACCGCTTTGCTTCGGCAAGAGTTCACCTTGTCTGTGAAACATCCTGTTGAGCTCACCCTTTGTTTCGCTGAGGAATCTCCATAGGTTTAGTTTTTTTTTTTTGTTGCTGTGGCAATCCTATCCTCTCACCAAAGACCACTGATAGAATTGCCTTGCCCTGTGTCGGTGTGACCTTTCATAGTCGCCGAGACTTCTCTCTGAAGGAAAGTCTCTCACCAAGATGAACATCTTTATCGATGGTCAGTGAGACTTGAAGCTTTCGACAAGACTTCACCCCAAAGTCAAAATCTCTCGCCAATATATTTTCATTGTGTCGTTTGTCAGTGAGATATGAAGATCTCGCTGAGACCTTTCTTCGAAGGAAACCCCTCATGCCGATAGGAGACTCCGTGTGAACTCAGATCACCGTGACGTCCTCGAGGTCATGCCGATAGGCAACATAGACGCTTATCGACAGAATGCATTGGTAGTCGGCAAGACCTCTGCAAGGTCTTGCCGACTTTCTTCTTAGAGGAAATTTATGATCAATTGGAGTGACGAATGCTTTTGAACTGAGTTCCCTTGGAAAATATCATCAAGTGTAGGATTTAATCCTGCAAAACAAATGCTTCCATTAGTCCCCAAAGCATATAAAATATATTAAAATAAACTATCCTGTTGCTTATGATTATTTCATTGAATACTTGGCAAGAAGGAAACCAATTCAAGTTGAGACATAACCAAGATTTAAATCAGACAGAACAAAGGACAAACCTAGGTAGAAAACAAAAGAACCACCAATAGGAAAGCAAGTAACCAAAAGAAAAAGAAATCAGAAAGAGAAAGGGGGACCCATTTTGTTCCAAAATAAAATGGGGTGGTTATGAAAGGCATAACAGTACAGTGAGAAGCTCATATTGATGTGATGATGAGTGATCAGTGAGACATGGTCTCTTGTCTCACCAATACTTTGATGATCATTTTGCTTTGCAGGTGTTACACTGTTGGGGTGATTTGAATAGATCAATGAGAGGTTTGATGTTATCTCACTGATGGCCCGATATGGTAACTGTTGTATGACGGTTGGTGTACTGTTACGAATGGGAACTGAATTGGTATGTTTCCTATATGGTTCTGGTGATGCAGGTTGATTAAGGAATTCTCTTAGAAAGAAAATGCTATAACGTGTAATGCATTGGAGTAGTGATTAGAGTTGAGTTGTGAGTTTGAGATAGAGAATGAGATAGATCGAGTTTGTAATGCTGCCTGTATTGAGTGACTTAATTGACATTTGAAAGGAAGAAATTGTAACTTTGTATGTGGACCTTTTGTTCACTTTAATACAAAGAGTTTTTTCTTGGTGTGGTGGGTTTTTCTCTTGAAAGGGTTTTCCCACATTAAATTTGGTGTCTATTCTATGTTGTGTGAAATTTGTTCTTATCTGTTTCCTAGTAATGTACATATTTAATGAATTGCAATTGGAAATTTGAACCTTAATTCTCCATTCTCTTCTTAGAATTAACATTAGGAAAGTGTTTCCACACCTTTGCTTTCCTTACAAGTTACCTATGCAAATTGTAAGAATATACAACCTACAAAATAACACAGTGTATAGATCTCATAATGAAATATACAAATTCAATCATAGATTAGTAACTATGTCAAGCATAGAAAACGAAAGATAAACATGTAATTTTTCATGACTCAAACACCAAATCACCCTAGATTCAATTTTCCATAAAATAATAAATTGTCATAATTAAAGGAACTGTAACGCCCGTCGTGCAAACCCCAAAGGACAATAACAATGCACACATTTTTTTACACAAATAATACAAAGTAAACAAATAATGAACCATTAAACATAATTACATTACATGATAACATCATAACATCAAGTCCTTTGGGGCATGCAAGGTCACATCGCATAAAACTAACTCATAATGAAAGATACACATAAGGCTAATTAACTTAACTAATATTTACATCCATCATAGACATTAAAATAACCAATTACAAAAGATAACATCCATATATCCATAAGCATAAGTATAAATACATCACATGATACAAACCATAATAAATCTCATAAATCATGAATGGTTACAAGGGTGCATTTACAATACATCATCATTTAATACATTACATGTTCACAATACATGAGATACAATAAAACCTCCCATACATGTGGGATAGATACATCATACAAGGAATATCTGAAATACAAGATGAATAACTGGTACAAGCTCCATCTGAAGGATCCTGTGTAGAACGAACGTTGATGGGGAACCCAATGGGTGTGGAGCACATTCCACCCGACCACATGGGTTTTAGAAAAACCCACCCCCCGTGCTCAGAGGTGACAAGGAAGTGACCGCGACCAAGAATTCCAACAAGACTAACTCCAATAAAGAATAACGTAGTAACAAAAACTCCAATAGCAACAACAAGAGACTACATAGATCATAAATGACAATAACTAAGATCCAATCATAATAAACACAAAGCCATAAAACACATCACAAACCAATCAAAGGCAACAACCATTAACCATTTGCAAAGTAAATCCAAGACAACAATCATAACATATTTTCAGAGGTAACCAAGAAAGCAAAGCATAAGGGAAACAAGTGGAGAGTGTCATCGCATAGTCCTACATGGGTTATCCTGACCCTTCCTCCTATATGAGGCACCGACCCCCATCTATGGTTATCATGGACCTTCCTCCTACTTCAGGTGTTGGCCCCATGGGGTGACTCAAGCAGAGCCATTAACCTCTCCTAAGGATGAGGTAATGACTTTTCCAACCACGGCCTTCTCAGTCTATTATTAGTCTGTGATAGCCCTAATGGATAGATGAGGTATCCAAGATTATCCTAATATGTTGTTACTACCCATCCCCCTAAATTCTATTATTAGGTTTTCACTTGTTAATCTAACTCTTACGTGGGTTATCCTGAGCCCTTCCTCCTTTTGAGGCATCGGCCCCCACGAAGAGCCACTCTCCCTAGAAACCCCAAAACATAATCAAAATCAAGGGTTGTACCATAAAGAACAGAGCATTAAATCTCAACAGATGACATGCGAGGCATTATCCATCTAGCTAAAAGGCACACAAATAGAGTCTCAACAAAATCCTGTACAACCCTTTCAAAATAATGATACCAAATAACTTGCCACAACAAGAGCACTTGAAAAGAGAAACATCATTTAACAATGAAATCAAGCCTCTGGAAGCCTAAGGTACATGATATCCCTAAACGGGTTCCTAAACCAATCTGGGTTCCCACACTGAATAAGTCAAAACGATAACATAACGATAAAGAAAAATAACCAAATCA
Organism: Sequoia sempervirens; assembly: GCA_007258455.2. Classification (NCBI taxonomy): domain Eukaryota; kingdom Viridiplantae; phylum Streptophyta; class Pinopsida; order Cupressales; family Cupressaceae; genus Sequoia; species Sequoia sempervirens. Next base: position 516,674,720 of record VDFB02193867.1, on the reverse strand, counting down.
ATCTGACAAGATTTCATAATGCAAGTAACCTAACAATATCCACAATTTGATTTATTTCATTCACAATTATCCAATAAGATTTATTTCCCAATTCAATGAAATAATTTTGAAGATAACATTTTGATAATAATTTTGTTATAAATACAATTTGACTATTTCCATGAATAAATTACAGTCATATTCATAGCTTCATAATCATAAGAGAAATCAAAGTATCTATATATATATATATATTAAACAACAAATATATAAAAAAAACATTATGTTTATTTTCTTTCTATTTTTATAAAAAAACATAAATTAATATATATATATTTATATAATATAAAACTAAATTAAAACCAAGATTGTCCGTACGCGGACTGCGCACAACAATCTACAGACTGCTATGGGCAGTCCCCATATGTAGCGAAGGGGAGAGGGGGAGGGTACGGCTAGCATCGTCCCTTCCCTTCACCCCTATAATAATATTTTATTTTTTTTATTTAAAAAAAAAAATGCTAATTCTGAATAATTCGTCCCTAAAAACTTAAATACAATTGGCCGACACAAATTTGAAATTAATAAAATATTTAAATATATTTATATATATACTTTGTATATATATATATATATATATATGTCATACAACATATTCCTTTCTACAGTATATTCACTATACAAAAATATATGATATATATATATATATATATATATACATCTTATCACAAGTATATATATATATCCAAAACCCATTTATTTTAAAGGGGAGACAATTTTTTTATAACAAAATCATAAAAATACTGGACATTTTCAAAGACCCAAATAAATTTCTTTCATTGGTTTTCTACCCAATAAATTTTAAATCTAAAAAGGTTTTTCTTTTACAAATAACATATTTATTTATTTTATTTTATTTTTTTACTGCTTTAGAGAAATAAAGGAAATAGAATGGAACCTGAAGTCCTATGCTTGCTGAGGAATTGATCAAGCTTTTCTTGATTCCAAATAGCCTTTTTTGAAGAGCTCCCCTTCCGTCCTTCAAAACTTCTCCACCAGTGTCCTTGATCAATTTTCTAATCTAATATTTTAATTCAAAAGAGCCTCTCTTCCAGAACAATGAAAAAGAACAAATTATATAGAGAAAATAAGAGAGGATGCCAATTTCCAGAACTCAATATTTTGGAGCTTCTATCAATTTTTCTGTGAATGAAAACCTCTCAATTTTGCTATTAAATAAAAAGATATCTTCTTCTTTTTCAAAAACTCCAAAAATTATAATTAAAAGAAGTTTTATATTACATCACCAACCTTTCAACCAAAAATCTCCACATTCATTGGTCATTTTCTTCTTTTCTTTCTTTTCTTGATTTTTTTCTATTCAAATAACATTTTTTTGTTTTAATTTTGATTTTGCAATTTATGCTTGCAATTCACACAATTTAACTTATTTAATTATTTTATTCCATTAATTATCCTCAATATGTTATTTTCATTAAATTATCTAAATACCAATTTTAAATAATTTAATTTACACCTTTCAATTTATTTATCCTTAATTGATTACATGGCTTCTAATTTAGGAATTTTTATATTTTAATATAAACTATTCCAATAATTATTATTAACATTTATTAAAATAATTTAGTTATTTAAATTACATCATACTACACACCAACGTAAAATAAATATCAAAAGTACACTCACACAAAACAACTATTATAAAATGCAAAAATGACAAAGGTCAAAGACGCACAATACCACTAAACATAAGACGGGTTGACAAACTTGGGACGGGGTGACTTCCTTGTCATCTTTGTTTCAAATTCATGCCCATTGGGTTAATTTGATGCTCGCCCTGTCCTGCCGAAGTAGGTGGAATCGAGACTTTGTTCCTGCAATTCCTACATACAAACAAGGTTGTGTACATGTATATATATATAATCAAATACATCACATCGTGAGAAGGAATCAAAGAGTAGTAGGGCACTCGCAAACAAGTGGTGCTACACTGTCCCCTCACCAAAGCTATAATAACAACTACAACATCAAGTATAAAGTAACATTGCTAAACTAAATTGATCACATCATATCATCATAAAATAATTACTAATCCACTGCATCACAATATACTACTAAAATCAAATTAAACATTACCAAATCAAATGTAACCATAATGCCATATCATAATATCCATGTCATCAAATAAAGTAGCATAGTCATCAAGTAGTCTAAACTATCCAATCCACCAATCCAACCAACAAACAGTAACTATCAAGGTCTCAAAGTATCAAGCAAAACCACAAAAAAATATCAAATCCAAACAACAACATGAGGGGTATTACAAGAACCAACATATAACTCAAATAGAAATATAAGTGAACAAATCAATATCAACATCTTCAAACATAATCCACTATGAAGTGCTCAAAAAATTCTCCTCGTCATCTATATGAAGTCTAAATTAGGCATCATGGGTACACAATGTGACCTATCAAAGTAAGGAATGTAAAACCAACTTTTAATAAGCATTTTTGTACAAAAAAAAAAACTATAGAAAATACACTAATACCACAATGCATTACTTAGAAACACATTTTTATCAAAGACAAGAATAAAAAAACTTGAATCTCCAAACCTAGCCTTGGTGGTTAGCAAGTAGAAGGTGGGTAGTGATGGTACCCAAACAACACATAGGTAGTAAAAATTGGCAATGCTACTAGATATGCATAGCCCAATCAAGGGATATAAAAACCACACAACTAGAGGCTACCAACTAGATGTTATTCCCCCATGTGACTAGGGGTTAGAGTTATGTCTCCAAACCCTAAAATCATTGAATGTTCTTTTCTAGATATTTTATACTCCTACATCCATTATTTATAATAAACTATATTTATTGAATGTACTTTATTTGATATAGTATTGACATATTGATTGTACATTCTAACACCTACCCACTATATTTCCAACATATATGGTATAGCTATATGGATTGTATAGATTTCTCCGCCTACAATTTTCTCTATGCCCCCAAAAAAGGATTTTTTTTGGTAAAAATATTTGAGTTTCATATGTATCCATAGGTTTTTGGCCTTATGAACTCAATGGCGAGGTCTATTTTTTTAGGAGGTTTCTATAAAATCTAACACCTAAAACCCTCATACAAAGAGCCCAAACAAAAAACCTGCTTGCCAAATCTTCATCAAACCCCAAATAGATAATAAACTAAATCTATAAACACACTTATAACCTTGAAAATACCTTCATTATTTTTCTACAAAACCATGGATTCAACTATGTACAAGAATCTACTCATACCAAGGGTTATAAATAGGGACATCTCTTCCCACAACCTAACCACTAGGTTCTAATATCAAATGGAAGAAAAAATTGTAGCCATAATAAACTATTTTCACATAACCCTAAGAGAGAAAAAAATATAAATAAGTATTCAAAATCCACAATGCAAAAGAATAAACAAACATACCATCAAGACGACACAAGGTGTACCCTAGGAAAATCCTTGTGAGGTAAATACCTTGTGTCTCAAATAACTCATACTCAATGTATTGTATCATGAAAAAATATTATAATAAACTTGTTGAATCTTCATGAAAACCTTCTAAAATATTAATCTCCCTAATTTCACTTTATGTGAACAAGAAAATGAGAATCAAGTACCACACATCCCAGTTTATGATTCCTCTCCTCACATACACAACTTGAAAGAGATACTCAAAGCTAGTAAGTGAAAGTGTATGATAGCTAACCTCAACAACTACTCATTCTTTTTTTAATAGAAATAAGATTGTTAAAAACTACCAAATGGTATTACATAAAACATATGCCTAATACCATGAGATTAAAAAATGATGCCCCCTCATTTACTTCATGGTACTAAGTTTCCCAATATGTAACCCATATTAAATATTTATCCTAATGTTATGAGGACCCAAGATTATCTAATGCATGTGATGAACAACACCGTTTTATAACACAATATTTCTTAAGAACTTTGTTTATCTTAAGTGTAGATATCAACCCATTTATATCAAATAAAAACCATTACCCTCAGATCTTGGGCTTCAAATTTCCATTCCAAAGCATAATCCAAATTCATATCATAACCACTACCAAATCTAATCAACCTAAGTGTGTCCAAGTGAATTTAACCTACTAAAATGCAAAAACTAAACTAATATAAAGATTAAAAACACAAGACAAACAATCAAGATTAGGCCTAAGATGAACTCACACAAAATACAAGAAAATGGAACTTTTTACCTTGTTTGAGTTGATGACCTTGGTTGGCCCTTTGATTGCTTGAATGTGTGCTCCTTTGTTGGAAAAATAGCTTAAAACCTAGCTTTAAATGATCTTGAGATGATGGGGAATGCAATGATGCAAATGTGTAGTTGAATGAATGCAAGATGTGAGCTCAAATGGTGCTGCAACAATGGTGGAATGGTTGGATTCTTGAGTGATTGCTAAGTGTGCTAAGTGGATTGCAAAAGTGATGGATGAAAATGATGGAAATTTCCACCATTTTTAGGGTAAGTGCCTCTAAACAATGGAGGACCAGGGTCAAGCCATGGTGGACAAGATCAAGGGCTCGGGTGAGTTGAGAACTCACAAGCCCTCACATTTTGACATGTGGAAGGTAAGATGGAAAGGAGGAGATGATGTGGAAGTACTACATAGTACTTTGGGATTTGGAAAATATCTCCTCATAAAGGAGGTCTTTCTCCACATATGGGTGATAGGACATGTGAGGAATTAAAAATTCATCAAATATCCACATGGGGATGGGAGAAGGAATTAAAAATTCCTTAAAATGCATTGAAGGATTAAATGTGAATTAAAAATTCACATGGGGAAGGGGTTTCCTTCTCCAAAAGGAAAAAGAATTTAATAAGGTTGACTTAGTACACATGCCATAAATGGCATGGGGGTTATGCTGACCTAATCATGTGATTAAGGTTGTACAAACATGGGATTAGGCAGGTTAATGAAGAATTGGGGGCAAGTGGGAGATCATGGAGGATGTGACCCTAATGATGATGAGGAGTGTTCACATCCTAATCATAGATTAAATAAATTAATTTGGATTAGAGAGGATTATGGAGGATGTGAAAAGGAGAGAGAAAGAATGAATTTAAAAATTGATTTAAATTCATAAAGGCAAAATGACTAAATTAAATAAATTGGGGTATTTATTTAATTTAGAGAGGAAAGGGGGGATAATATATTTAATTGATTTATTAAATACCTTAGGGACATTAGGCTGCAAGGTAATATTAATCAAATAATAAATTAATTAATTAATGCAAATGAAGGATGTAGGACAAAGGAATAAAAGGAGTGAATTTGACCATATGGGGGTGGTCAAATTTAGGTGTCTACATTTTTCCCCTCTTTGAAATACTATTAGAATAACAGTTTTTCGAAGAAAAATAAAATATAGATGAATCAATAGAGGAAAAGAATGCTAGACGATGCCCCAGTGTTGCAGGGAAAACTGAGTGCAGGAAAAGTTGTGTTGTCTAGTCATAAAAAATGAAGGAGAGTGCCTCAGTGTCACAGGGAAATGGATAGGATGGAAGAATGGAGGAAAATGATAGAGTATGCCCCTTGAGAGGGTGGATGGGGAAGAAAAAGGGGCCATGAGTGACTTCTCAATATGGAGAAACTAAGGGTACCATGCAATAGAGCATGAAAAACCATGAAGAATGGCTTTTGAAAAGAGGAAAATGGATAAACAGGGTGCAAATGGTAGCCCGTGGAAGAAAAGGGGTGAATGAATTAATAAAAGGTTAAATAAAGTGTAAAAATTACCCAAGATTTAAAAGGCTAAATAGGTGCAAAAGGTAAAAATTATAAATAGTAAATTTGAAAATTACTATTTACCTTTTGTACACTTGGCAGCTGACTAGACAAGAGAGAGAGAGAGAGAAAGAGTGATGAGGATGGATAACGAGAGCAGTGACAAGGGATTCGTGTATGATGAGCTCATCCACTGAGGTGAGGAGCTACGCCAGTACTACTACTACCAAGCAGTACTGCACTAGGTAGGATTTTGATTTGAATTTGAAATCATAATTTAAATTTGGGATTGGGTAGATTAGGGCACAGATTCACCACAAATGGGTGCATTCACCCATCCACAAGGAAAATTTTCCTGTCCAAGAGGGCCAAAAAAGGGGTGAGGGTGCGCTATGTAGGGGTGGATGTGCCGGGGGAGGGGCAATCTCAAAATCCCCTCTTTAAAGAAAGGGGAAAAAATGCATAACATAGAGGCAAAATCGTTGGAGAGGGGCAATTTCGAAATTGCCTCTCCAAGAAAAAGGGCAGGATCATGCAATGCAAGGGTGAATGCATTGGGGATAGGTGAATGTGAATTCACCAAAACTAAGGAAAGGGAAAAAGTGATTTCACTAAAAGGGGAAACATGTAGAGTCAAATCCGCCCATTGGGGGAAAAGGGTGAGCGAAAATTCACCACTTGGAAAGGAAAAGATGCAGGGGTGAAAATGAAATCGCCCCTCGGGGAGAAAGGGCAGAGGAAACTTTTCCCTTGAGGGTAAAACAACAGGATTCATACTCGGACAAGAAAGGGGTGGATTCACTAGAAAGACAGGTAAATTCATCGGATAACGACAAAGGGGAGTGCGCTGGCGAGAGAGGTGAACACGCTGGGAAATGGAAAAGGGCGAATTTGACTTACATAGAGGAAAAATTTCCGAACCTTGGGTAGGGATGAAAATGATAGAAAAGAATGAAATATGATGAAAATATGAAAAATCATTTTGTATGGATGCAAAACTTTAAGTCACTGAGGACGCAGGAGAGACACTCAACAGTGTTGGAGGTGACACAAGGGGCGATGAATTCCCATGACCATGGATCACTAGCACAGGTAGGATTGTTGCACATGTTGGGGTATCCCAACATCTGAGCATTCCAAGGATTTCTGATAGCATTGATGGAGAGATGGAGCTCAGGACATTGACCTTCCATCTCCCGAAAGGGGAAATGACAGTCACACTAGAGGATGTACGGAGGATTCTATGACTTTCCATTCGAGGGAATCTAGTTAGTTGGGCTCATACCCAACTAGTGGAGGAGAGTCTGTAGGTAGTGTTCGAACTAGTGGAGTTGCTGACTCAGGGGAGAGAGCTAGATCTGGATGCGTGCTTGGGGTTACATGTACTAGCTCTGCCATTGTACCTCTACGAATTGATCAACAAGATCCTATTACCAGACATGAGTGGACGTTTCTATAGCCTCAAGATTATTAAGGTTTTCAGACACATTATTAAGAGGAGAGAGGGAGACTTTTAATGGGGAGTGTGTGTACTAGCACAACTTTATAGGGATATGCATGTTGTGTGCTATAGATGAGCATTGGGGTCACTCATGTGGCACTACTATAGGTGTGAGAGTGGGAGAAAATAAATGTGGATAGGCTAGACATTTTGGTGGCTAGAGCCAAGGATGAGACACTGCCAGTTGTGTACTGGTGGGGGACGGAGTACAGTTTCAAATTGCATTATTATCTAATGGGGGACTTGGAGGGATGGCAACGAATATTGGATAGTTTGAGATTAGATGATATCATGTGGAGACTATACCTAACATGACACTTCCATGGGTGGAGGGATGATGATAGGAGGAACAAGGGTTATTTCTTTTCAGTCTATTATCTAATTGGACGAGGTCCATTTATTGTGGAGCCGCACAGACCGAACAAGGTCACATGGTAGTTTGGGATTCAACAAGACATTCCTGTAGGGTCGTAGAGATTTCAGAGGATTACAAGGGAGCCAACAACATTATGGGGTGAGTTGATTGATCAGTCTAGTTTATGGTCTAATTTTGGGTAGAATTTATGATTTAGTTGTTGAAGTTATCATGGACTTTGATGTTAAGTATTGATACTTTTATGATATTTCCTCAAACTATAAACATTGGGCCTAATCCTATTTCTCCAGATATTTAATGATATTGGAATGCTATATGGACTATCTATATTAATCTTGCATGTGGTTAATGAATGCTCTTTAAGGTGGTTACAGATATGCAATTATTGTGTGTACTAATATTGCCATGTAGATATAATTTGAGGATACTAAATTGAGAAAGACATCGCCAATTGGGCATGCACTAGAACGTCCAACAAGAGAATCGTTCAAAGGTCAAAGGAGGTCAATGGTAGGAGATTCCCCATGTAAATCGAATGTAACCACCTTGTAGTGGTCTTTATTGTTGTTGAGAAAATATAGGTGTTACTACTATGCTAAATCTGCGGGCACGTCTGACCAGATTCCATGCGCGCATAACCACCTCTCCACTTTCTTTGCTTTCCCTAAATGGCATCCTCCCAGTTTGTGGAGTTGACCGTCTTGCTTAGTTGATAGTATAAATAAGGATCAGATGATCCTTCTTAGGAGGTTGCATGATTTGATATTGTACTTGCACTCTTAAGATTTTCAGCAATACAATTATGATACTCTTTTGTACTCATGAATTCCAGTGAATAAAATGAAGTTCTAAGTTTAAACATTTGAGTTCTCATTAGTTTTAGAGGATACTTATCCAAAGGGGGCCACTTGGTGAGTAATCCATCCTTTAGTTTAGTATTACTTTTTGTTTAGTAATTACTTAAGAATCTAGCACCGACAGTTCCTACAACCACTAGAATTTCATTATGTGATTGTTCTTGTAGCCAAAGCAGATAGAGTAGTGTCTTGTTTGTTTGCTTAGATTTTCATTTCTATCATGCATTTCAACTTAGTTTAGTTATTGGTTGATGTTCAACATTTATGTTATTCCTTTCCAAGCAATTTACTTTCAGCATTGTGTCTTTCTTAGCTATAGAATGAAATGGGTACTTTGGGTTTCTAGTGCACATATTGTGCTGACCCATTTCAAGTTCACGTCCCTGGGTTGACAAGTTAAATGCACCTTCATGATGATTGAAATAGCTATTCAGGTTAGATGTCCAATCTTTGAATCATAGTTGTAAAGGCCTAGTTGTTAAATTATTGTAGGAGACCAACATTTTTGGTTTTGTTGCCGGGGATGGTGTAAAACTAGGAATTTCTTTGGAGTCATTGATAGTTTTCTTGCTATAGTATTTCTGAAAGTTGCTCTTAAGTGTACCCCTCATTTAGGAAGTAATGACCCCCCTTATTCTTTACCAATTCTTTGTGTGAGTTGGCTGATAGCGAGTTGATACTGCATGCATAGAGGAAGGAGAAGAGATGCTTATGGAAGATTCCTTCCTAACAATCCTAATCCATTCCAGCTAGAAGAGCTTCCAAATCTACCAAGGAATGAAGAAGAAGAGCCAAACCCCTTTGCTGATGCATTTCCTGATTTGACCAATTCTGAAGCTTCCATCGAAGACCAAAATCAGTTTGAGAATCCCTTTGCTTGGGAAATCCATCAAGAAGGAATGGGTGATGCAAATAGAAACGGACCTAACCAACCAGCTTTTCCTTTCCCCATTGCCCACTAGAATGAAGTTGAAAATCTCAAAAATATCCCTACTTCAACCATTCCTAAGTTTTATGGACTTGTTATAGAGGACCCTGATACCTTCTTGTTTGAGTTTGATATACTCTACAGGAGTTATGACTATACCACCAATTCCCATAGGCTTAAGCTATTTCCTACCACTCTAAAAGAAGCTACTTTAAGATGGTTCATGAGCCTAGGAAGAGATACTGTGGAAACTTGGGAGGACATGAAGACAAAGTTCCTTGAGAAATACAAGGAATACTGCAGGGGCAGTGAAATTAGAGGAGATGACATTTTCAAGATGCAGCAAAAGGAGGATGAGAGCCCAGAGGATTACATTTCAAGGTTTTTTTTCTATTTACAGAAATATCCACACCATACCCTCAATGAAGAATCACAAAAACTATTTTTCTTAAGAGGAATCAATGAGAGTTGCACTGATGCCTTGGACCTGATGGCAGGAGGAGATATCACCCAAGTTCCTTGGGAAGACATCAAGAAAATATGTCAGAACTACTTTAGGGAAACTTCAAAGAAAGGGAGAGTTTACCAGTCCTCTATGGGTAAGTCATTTACTAGTGGAGTTTCAAGGATGGAGATCACACACTTGCTGGTATATTTCAAGAAATACATCATAAACAATCTAGCTACTCAATTGGATACATTTCAGGCCAAGAAGAAACAAGAGGAGGTAGAGGCAATGTTGGTAGAGTATTGCCCCCATTGCAGACAGAAGAAGGACTGTAGATGTAAGATGGTAGCTAATATTGAAAGTAAGTAGATTCCACCTGAGTTCAAACCAATCCATATTGAAGAATACCAAGTCTACTATGTTGCACAAAGGAAGCTTTGGGCTCCAAGATAAGGTATGCCACTGGATCCACTATCTTATGTTGGGCCATATTTCAATTCCTATTCATATGGTAACCCATGGAAACCCCCATATCCATCCAACTATGGAGGATATCCACAATAGCCTTGGGGTAACCCTCCAAATGCTTGGACCAATCATCAAAACTCTCCACCCCAATGAAAGCAACCCTAGGGGAATTGGCAACAATATCAAGGGCATTAGCAACCACCTCCAGGAAATTGGCAACAAAGAAATCAATGGAAGGGAGGACAACAATGGCCAACCCAGACAACCAGTTACATGAAGCCACCTACTCAGCCCCAACAGCCTGCTATAATGCCTCCACCTACTAATTCAAGCTCAAATGCACCTAAACCTACTCAGCTACCAGCTCATCCCACACCCAATCCAAATAACAAACCACATCAATAACTTGTATACTCCGCTGATTCAAATCAATTTCCTACATATGTTGTGAGTGTAAGTGACATCCACTTGCGTTCAGGAACTACTTTACCAACCCCTTCCAATCCCATTATCATTGAGCTTCCTATGGAAGAGGAAGAGGAACCTCTAAATGATCTCATTCAACCAAGTGCACCTAGAAATCCTGAACCAGTCCCAATCAAATAGACTGAACAAGAACCATATTTTCCCCAAAGATTGGAAGTTGCCAAGAAAAAGGAAGAAAAAGAGGATAAATTTTTTGACATCTTGGATCAATTGAAGCATATATGTGTCCAGATACCTCTATTCCAGGCTATAAAGGACGTCCCAATCTATGGCAAGGTAGTCAAAGAAGCATGCCTCAAGAAGCTGGGTAGGAAAAAGAAAGACCCAACTATAGTTCATGTGGTGGGACAACTAGCTGACATCATTCTTGGAAAAGTGACTATCCCCAAGTATAATGACCCAGATAGTCCTATGGTAGTAGTTTTTATAAACAATATTCAAATAAAGAATGCTCTCATTGATTTAGGGGAAGCAATAAATGTAATGACTAAGGACATTTTACAGCAACTAAACATTGCAAGCATGAGATCTACTCCTACTGTCCTGCAACTTGTTGATAGTTCTACTGTTAAGCTTGATGGTATAGTGGAGGATCTTGTGGTAGTTCGAGACTCCTGGGAGTACCCAACATACTTCATGATTCTTTCTCCTAAAGCTACACTAGGTGGGTATCCCATTATTATTGGAAGGCTATACTTAGCAATTGTAGATGCATATATTGGATGTTGGTTAGGTGACATGACCATTTCTGATGGGAAGAGCACCAAAAAGTTTGTTCTTTATCCTCTTGCTCAACCATCCCAAGATGAGGATAATCTCATATGGCCACATGTTGGTGAAGAGACCAAGGAAGTTAATTCTATGGTGCATCTTATGATGTTATGCAGAAGCTCCTTCATGTAGCTTCAAGACGAAGATGAAGTATTCGCTAATATCATTTAGAATCATTATGAAGTGGAAGAAGCATCATCTTCTCATTTTGCTGCTCTAGCCAAGACACTTCTTCCCACTCTTCCTGTAGCCACTTTCCCTGCAGACATTCTTCTTGCAGCCACTCTTCCTATAGCTGGAATTCCTACAACAATAGGTATGTCCCATAAATTTCTTCCATATGAACTCAAGGTACCATGCATTAATGAAGCAACCATGATAGAGTTAACTACACAAGTGCAAGTGTCAGAAGGAAAATATCTGAATGTTAATAGAAAATTAAGTGAAGAACAACAATTGTTATTGGAAAAATTATTGAGGACCCACCAGCATGCATTTGCATGGGATTATCATGATATGAAGGGATTGGACCCTAAGCTTTTCACTCATAGAATTTACATCAGAGATGATTGCACCCCAGTGAGAGCCACAAAGAAGAATTAACCCTACACTGAGAGAAATTGTAAAAGGAGAACTGCAAAAATTGCTAGATGCAGGATTTATCTACCCCATTTCAGATAGCCAGTGGGTGTCTCCACTAGTGATTGTGCCCAAGAAAGGAGGGAAATGGCAAGTTTGTGTTGATTATAGGGAACTTAATGCTGCCACCAAAAAGGACCATTTTTCTTTACCTTTCATAGATCAAGTTTTGGATTCACTTGTAGGAAAGCAATATTTTTATTTTCTAGATAGGTTCAGTGGCTACAACTAGATCCAAATTGCACCAGAGGACCAGGAGAAGACCAATTTTACCTATCCATAGTGGACCTATGCCTACTCAGTACTCCCATTTGGCTCATGCAATGCACCTACAACTTTTCAAAGGGAATTCATTAGCATATTTTTAGATATCTCTCTTGATTGCATGGAAATTTACATGGATGACTTTACCACTTGTGGTGCTGATTTCAATCAGGCATTGGAGAATCTCAGGAGAGTCCTATAGAGATGTGAAGACCAAAATTTGTCCTTAAATAGTGAAAAGTGCTTCATGATGATGCAAGAAGCTGTAGTCCTTAGCCACTACATCTCCCACTAAGGAATTCAAGTAGATCCTGCAAAGATTGAGGTGATCACAAATCTTCCCACACCTGCAAAATAAAAGGATGTTAGGAGTTTCTTGATCCATGTGGGATATTATAGGAATTTCATCAAGGATTTTAGCAAAATAGCAGCACCATTGTATACTCTTTTCACTAAATATGTTGAATTCCAGTGGACTGAAGATTGTGACAAGGTATTTTCTAATTTGAAGATAACCTTGACTCATGCTCCTATACTCAAAGGACCTAATTGGGAGCTTCCTTTCCACATCCATACAGATGCATCAGATTATGCCATAGGAGCAGTCTTAGGAAAGAAAGAAGGAGCTATTGAGAATGCCATTTATTTTGTCAGCAAAAATTTGGAGGGAGTTGAATTCAACTATACATTGACAAAGAAAGAAATGATGGTAGTGATCTATGCCCTGAAAAAATTTGGGCATTACATAACATGTTACAAAATCTTTGTGCACACTGATCATGCAGCCATTAGGTATCTCATGAATAAACCTATGATCTCTGGTAGGCTGGAGAGATGGTTATCGTTGATATAGGAGTTTGACATAACCATTGTGGATAAACCAGGGAAGGCCAATGTTGTTGTGGATTTTCTTTCAAGGCTGACTACATCAAGGGATAATCAAGCCATAGATGACTCTTTTCCTAATGAGCATCTATTCTCTATCAGTGTACAAACACCTTGGTATGCTAATATAGCTAATTATCTGGTCACAGGTAGAGTTCCTCCTCACTTCTCTCCAAAAGAGAGAGGGGCACTCATTGAAAAATATTTTCCTTTCTCATGGATTGCTAGATGTTTTTTGTATAATGGACCAGACCATGCCATGAGGAGATGTGTGAGAGAATATGAGACGTATGACATTTTTCATGCATGCCACAATGAAACATGTGGAGGAATTTTTTTAGCCAAGAGGACAACAATGAATATTTTGAACATGGGATATTACTGGCCAACACTCCACAAGGATGGAAGAAGGTATACAAGAAAATGTGACAGATGCCAAAGAAGGGGTAGGCCAACCAAATTTGATGAGATACCATTTTACCCTCAGGTAATAATCACTCCTTTTGACATGTGGGGATTGGACTTTGTAGGACCCATTGACCCTCCATCAAATAGTAAGTCTTATATCGTTGTATGCACTTATTATGTAACAAAGTGGGTAGAAGTTAAAGCCATGGAGAATGCAAGAGATAACAAGGTTGAAAAATTTCTTTATGAGGAGATTTTCAAAGGGTATGGAGTTCCAAGAGAGATAGTGACTGATCAAGGGGGTCAATTCAAATCAACCCATGTTGCAGCACTAGTCAATGAGTACAACATAAGACATAGAAAGTCTACTCCTTATCATCCCCAGGCTAACAAACAAGTTGAGGTGACCAACAGGGAAATTGAAGCTATTCTGACTAAAACAATACTTATCACCTAGTGTCCCTCCTTCTGGCTAATTAAGGTACGTACTTGTCATAATAAAGACTCCCACTTCCGTGGGAGTCCACTTCTTCACCCATCTGCCCATCCTCCCATCCATCTCCACCTTTCTCTCTCTCCCATCACTTCACTTCATTCCAATCCACCTCATCCCACCTCATTTGAATTAATTGCTCAACTTATTTCCTAAAAAGGTGAATGGTACTTTCTCCACAATTTTTGCAACAAATCCTCCACACATTAAGGTATGTACACATTAATTGCTATATCTTAATTGTCTTTAAGTGCATTCATTTAATTGTTGTACATTAGTATGGACGTTCACCATAGCATGCCAATATTCCCTACCCCTGTCAAATCATCATCTCGCATGTGAGGACACATGCCTAAATTTAGGTTGGGAGGGGAAGAAAAAAATGTGAGTATTTTTTCCATGTGTCATTCCATGCTGGTCTACGTCAGCAAAATTTAAATTGAGCCGATTTGAAATCTAAGTGAGAGGATGGCTAGCATCTGTGAGGTGGCACCAACTTCTGCCACCATTTCTCTCCATCATATCTTTCTTTTATTACTCCTTCCTTGCCATTATTGACCCTATCATATCTCAAGTTGCAAAAAAAAGGTAAATTAGAAAGGGAAAATTCAGTCAACATTGGCATTGGAAATTTGGCAAGTGTTGTAGGAAGCTAAATTTGGTTTTCAGACGAGAATTGCTGGAAGAAAACCACAAAGTGTTTATTTGATTGTAGACAATGGGAGGTGGGTTAATTTGAAATGAACCCATGGTGCACGATGTATTACTATAGGATGCACCCTGCCTGGCCGAATTCAAAAAATGTGGGTGGATAGACTACTTCCTAAAGCTGGATGATTTTGATGAAGACATTGCACTAGAATTTACCCAGACATTGTCTGAAGGGAAGGCCATGGTAAAAGGGCTAGAGGTCATGGCGATTGAAGAAAGAATTGAAGAATTTATAAGGTTACCTATTGATGGTGAAAATTACCCTGCTTCCAAAGATTCCAGATTAGCTAGGGCTGAATTTACAAAACCAAGCAACCCTCATTGAGCGTAGATAAATAGGGTGTGAAGAGAATGTCTCTGCTCAAGCCACGGAAGCAGATAGTTGTTTATGTCATAAAATATATCACCTGTGAAGGTTGCTAGTCGAATCTGCATTTTGTGCACTTCAAGATTTTGAATCACATGAGGCATGGGAGGAGGATGAATGTGCCAAACGTATTGTACAACCTTCTTTCAATCATGGCAGCTGAGACTCAGAAAGGTAGGGACAATTCAGTTTCCCACCATTATCTGATTAAATTGTTAGTTGAGAAGTCTCTGCATGATGTGTCTGGAATGACCTGGGAAGAATTCATTAAAAAATGATCAAATTAAACCTGAGCATTTGTAACCTATGGTTTTACCTCAACCTCGTAGGTCTAGCAGGAGATTGAGCATGATTGAAGCCACTCTTGGTGCTTCAACCTCAGGCACAAGCCCTAGTGTAAACTTTCCTGCAGTAGAAAAAACCATAGAAAGTAGCTCTTCTGGGATAGATGACAAAGAATGTTCTTCCCCTAATTTTGATGATGATGTTCCACTTGGCATCCTAATGAAAACTAGGGCACAAAAGAGAGAGGTAGAAACGAGAAAAGGAAAAGCTAAAAAGAAACTGACAGAAAAAGAAATACCAAGCTCTAAGAAGCAGAAGGCTAACACTGTTCATCCTACAGCCAAAGAAAAACATGAGAGCCCTCCTAGAAAGTCAAGACCAGTGATCCAACCTTTAGTATGCCTCTACAGGAAAGCCCTAAGTCTAGAGAAATATCACAAGGGGACACAGAAGCTCCAATGGGGTAGATGAATATCGAGGAAGTGGATATATTTAAGATGACAACAAACATAACATTGGCAGATCTTGTTGACATTGCAGAACAAGTCAAAAATCAAGGGTATGAGGAAAGTTAGGATTTCCTACAGTAAGAGACCCTGTAGCAAGAGATCTTGCAACAAAATCCAGAACAAGAACAAGAACAAGAGTCCCTGCAGCAACAACAAGAATTGGGAGAACAATCAGTACCCCTGCAGCCAGAATTGATGAGAGCATGAATCCTTGCAGCTAGTACCATATGAAGAGCAAGCATCAGCGCCAAGAAAAATGCTGGTAGGAATACATAACCCCCCTTTATTTTTCAATGCACAAGGTAGCTATGCATTTATGGAAAGAGATGCAAAGAATGGAAGAAGAATGGAAGGAGGAAAAATGCAGGTTGAAGAAGGAAATTCAAAAGAAAGATGAGGAGATTGAAGACAAGGATGCAAAAATTGCTACCTTAAAGAAGAAGGTGGATGATATGGCAACTTTGGTACCACAGATTTTTGAGTGCAGGACCCCTCCAAGGTTCTATGCTATGCATTTGAAGGAGAAATATCTTTCTTCTAGGATGGAAAGAATTGTCTCAGGTTTGAATCCTTCCATTGAGACCCCTACTAAATTTTTCAATGCTTATTGGATTGCTTCCCCTAAAATGATGAATTTGTTGTGTGAATTTTATTTGCATAAATATGTTGTGATTCAAGACCATGATTGGAATACACTGTTGTATGTTGGGGATGTCCAATTAAGGGCATTTATATCCTAGGTGCAGAATAAGATTAGTTGGGGACAACAATATGGGGCTTATAAGCAAATGGAATCCAACATCCCTCTATCCATCAAGGTTGAATCAAGGAATCCAAGGGACATTTTTAGGGAATGGTGTAGAATGCTTTTAAGAACTAGCTATGGTAATAGGATTATGCCTTGGGTAGAAGCAATCTATAGTGAATATGAGGCAAAGGAAAAAGAAAAAGATGAAACTATGAAGAGATACCTCTCACAAAGATGGAACAACCTAACTGATGAGCTAAAGTAGGCTGAACCTCATTCCATCTAGAACTATGTTGCAGCTCTTAAAAGAATTGACATATATATTCACAATGGAAGGACAAAAGGGCGATTTTGGCTTCCCTTAACTTTTTAGCCACCCATAATAATGTTGCCTGTACCAAACTTCAATTTTTACCACTATGATATTGCTATAGAGAGACAGAGATGGAGCAGATTAGACAGATTGGGAGGATTCTATTGGGACCCTGATTCACGCACAACAAACACTGATGTGGGATAGTTGTCAGTTGCAAATTTGAGAGCATTGACCAAGCAGAAGAACAACCCTTCCCCTGTTGGAGGACCAAAAAAACCTTAGGTTGGGGGGAGTGATGAGTCTAGTTTATGGTCTAATTTTTGGTAGAATTTATGATTTATTTGTTGAATTTATCATGGAATTTGATGTTAAGTATTGATACTTTTATTCAATATTTCCTCAAACTATAGACATTGGGCCTAATCCTATTTCTCCAAATATTTAATGATATTGGCATGTTATATGGACTATCTATATTAATCTTGCATGTGGTTAATGAATGTTCTTTAAGGTGGTTACAAATATGCAATTATTGTGCATACTAACATTGTCATCCATATATAATTTGAGGATACTAAATTGAGAAAGACACCGCTAGTTGGGCATGCACCATAACGTCTAGCAAGGGAATCGTTCAAAGGTCAAATGAGGTCAACGGCAGGAGATTCCCCATGCAAATCAAATGTAACCACCTTGTAGTGGTCTTTATTGTTGTTGACCAAATATAAGCATTACTGTTGTGCTAAATCTGTGGGCACGTCTGACCAAATTCCATGCGCACATAATCACCTCTCCACTTTCTCTACTTTCCCTAAATGGTGTCCTCCAAGTTCATGGAGTTGATGACCTTGCTTAGTTGGTAGTATAAATAAGGATAAGATGCTCCTTCTCAGGAGGTTGCGCGATCTGATATTGAACTTTCACTCTTAAGATTTTCAGCAATATAGTTATGATAGTCTTTTGTACTCATGAATTCCAATGAATAAAATGAAGTTCTAAGTTTGAGCATCTGATTTCTCATTATTTTTAGAGGATACTTATCCAAGGGGGCCCACTTGGTGAGTAATCCATCCTTTAGTTTAGTATTAGTTTAGTATTACTTTTTTTTCAGTAATTAGTTAAGAATCTGGCACCAACTGTTCCTACAGCCACTAGAATTCCATTCTGTGACTATTCCTACAGCCAAAGCAGATGGAGTAGTGTCCTGTTTGTTTGCTTAGATTTTCAATTCTATCATGCATTTCAAATTAGTGTAGTTGTTGGTTGATGTTCAACATTTATGTTATTCCTTTCCAAGCAATTTACTTTCAACATTGTGTCTTTCTTAGCTGTAGAATGAAAAATGGCTACGTTGGGTTCCTAGTGCACATATTGTGCTGACCCATATCAAGTTCACGTCCCTGGGTTGAAAATTTAAATGCACCTTCATGATGATTGAAATAGCTATGCACGTTAGATGTCCAATCTCTAAATCATGGCTGTAAAGGCCTAGTTGTTAAATCATTGTAGGAGGTCGACACTGATTAGGGTAGACTATGCACAGGCGATGTGGGATTAGGTCCCACTAACATAGTACCCCTAGAGGGGAGGAATAGAAGATGCAGGGATGAAAATGCACTATTCAACATGGTGGGAAGAGGGGAGGCCAAGATGAGTTATGATTGTACAATCGATTGTGGGTGCCCTAGGGTATGGTTCAGATGATGAGAGGAGATCGGTCACGCAATAGAGGAGGAGGAGAGGAGGCGATGGAGATGCAAAGATGGAGGAGGCCAGAGGAGAGGGAGAGGTGAAAGGAGAGGGGAAGGTGATGGAGGTGGATGCTCCAGATATACACCCTATGGAAATAGTGCCATATGTACCACTGCCACCCAAGGATCCCGCAGTATTACTCATCAAAGCCCTAGCAAAATTGAGGATTGTAGAGCATAGACTCAAGGAGTTGGAGGCAGATTGGGACAGATTTTATAGCCAGGTGGATAGGTTGTGGGAGGAGGGAGACAGGGATTATGGGGCCTTGGAAAATGAGGCATCATGGAATGTACAAGAGGCCCACGCAAAGAGAGATGACCTAAGGAGGCAAGTAGTTGAGATGTAGCAAGGATTGGAGGAGATCAGGAGGGAGTGATATGAGCTCCAAGATAGGAAAAAGTGTGTAAAGGTGGCCATGGGGGACACAGGGGCTATGTTGGAGAGAGCAGAGGTGGCAAAGGCATAGGTATAGGGCCTACATGGCAAGAGGGATGCAACAGTATAGAAAATGTCTTGATTGCAAGTGCAAGTGGACTAGATGCAGATGGATTAGGAGGCATGGGAGAGTGAGAGGAGGTACATCACTAGATTATAGGACAGATATCAGATTAAGAGAGATCTAGTGAGGGCTCAAGTGGTAAAGGTAGCAGATGTGAGGACAGAGGCAGGCTACTATATGTTTGCTTATCATCAGGTAGTCTCGAGTCCAGCACGAAGAGTATCTCCATATGTTAGATGTGCACCCCAGATGCCCACACCTTCACACTTGGGGGCCACACACACACAAGGATACAAAAACTTCCGTGAGAAACCTCCCTAAGGTAGAGGATCAGGGGTAGACTCCCCGCAGAGATCAGATGGAGCCAGTACAAGGTAGATGGGATAGAGGAGGGGACATGATACAAGTTTTTGATAGGTGCAGAGTGGATGTGCAGTGGATAGGGACATAGACTATATACTCCTTAGTACAGATTAGAGATTAGTTCATTCTTTATTCTTTATTTATTTGGGAGATGTAGTCTTTGTATTTGATCATAGCTCTATACTTGTATGTTATTTGATGGATTTCGATGGACATGATGGACATGTTATTATTATTTTATGATGGACATATTATGGATTATGATGGTTTTATTGTGGTTTATGATGGATATGATAAATTTTGATATTTATATGATATGCAATGGACATTGTCGACACTATGTGATTATTATGTGATGGATGTTTATTTATGTTCATGTGTATGTGGATTATGATCATGACGTATGTATGTGATTATGAGAATGATGATTATGAGATATATAGATGGTTATGATGATGATGATTATGATATATGTATGTGTCTATGATGGTTTATGCCTATGTTTATGTGGATGATAGAAATTAAATGCATTATTTCTAACACTTGGTGATACAGGATGTGATGGATGATCTATGATTTTATGAGATATGATATGATACTAATGATTTGTGATGCAAGTGGCAATGTATGTGTGCATTGTACAATCAATTCTCTTTTAATTTTATGATGCATGTCATGGATGTGTTATTATGATGTGATTATGATATGAAAACGTAATGGAATACAATGAATGAAAAAGGTAGTGTATGCATATGCAATAATGTTATGGATGGATGTGATGGATGTGTAATGAAATGCAATGTAATATAATGTATATGATATGATGAATGTAATAAAATGCAATATATGTAGTGAGATAGACTAATATGCTTAGAATAGTAGCTCTAAACAACCTAAAAATGGTAATGCAATGACATGATAATGGAATAAACTTAAGATGCTTAGAATAACCAATCTAGGTTAATCTAAACAACTTAAAATGAACATGAAAATGATAAATGAAAATAAGATGCTTAGAATAACCAATCATATTATTATAAACAACACAAATATCTATGATTATTGTTTATTTGACTGTGCCATTTGGGATCAAATTGTACTTTCTGTGTGTAGTATGATATCGATCAAGATTAATTAATGATTGGATTCACTTATTACTATTTTTTTGGAAGTGTGAACTTGTGAAGTTACAGAACAACCTAAAATGATAATGAAATGACATGATAGTGAAATGAACTTAAGATGCTTAGAATAACTAATCGAGATTAATCTAAACAACTTAAAATGAACATGATAATGATAAATGCAAAATGAGATGAAATGAACTTAAGATGTTGAGAATAAAAAATCTATATTATTCTAAACAAATTAAGATGAATATGATAATGATAATGCAAAATAAGATGAGTTGAACCTAAGTGAATAATGATAGGTGTGACAATGTATTGAATATCAAGAGGAGTAATGATGGGTGTGATACTGCACCTGTCAAAACTGTAGGAATCCTGAGAAGAATAGAAGATGAGAGATGAGCATGTGCACAACCAGAATCACTAACCATAGGCTAGGGAAAGGATGGATGAAGGTAAATGCAATGCAACGGGATGAGAACCGAAATGCAATCCTAATTCTATTTTTCCATTTTGAGAGTATTGATTTTTGCTATAGCACAAGACACGATACGCTAGGGTATGAGGAACCAAGGAAAATTAGTGTCTAATGCATAAAAAAAACACAACAAACAAGAAGGCTATCCTAACACCCCAAAGCTACAATGGCTTTCATTAGGCCAGGTATTGGGATAACCACAAACACAAAGGATGCCCCAATGTAACACAAGACCATAGGGATCTTGGTGGGTACTACATGGGACAACCAAGAAGATAGATTCAAACAAAAAATCAAGATATGCCCCTATGTTTACCAGTCAAAGCGCACCATGATATGATTGATCGTGGTGACCCTGGCAAGGTATAATGGGAAGCTCAAATGATAAACAAAAGCCAAAAGTGTCAAAATATCACAATAAATTTCAAATGTCCTTTTCCATAGGATCAAAAGGGTGGATGGGATCGATGCAGTCTAATTACGAAGGATGCATCCTATTATGACCAAAGATGGAGGATAGATGAGATGATTGACATGAATCGGGATATTTGAAACTGATTGGACCTCTTGATACTAACGAATTTTTTTTGTTAGAACTAGCTAGGTAGGGACAACAAGACACACCCTAAAGACCTAAGGGCTCGAGAGTTGATTAGAGATTAGCCTTTCCTAAATGAAAGTGCAGAGCCCTTGTAGTTCGATAAAAGACTGACAATTGAGTATGGATAAAATCAGAAAGAAGAAAATGGAGACCTTAATGGAAGATAATGACAAGATGGAAAAATGCCCTAGGAGCTGATCAAATGATCAACCTTACCTACGTGAAAGTGCAGGGGAAACATATTTTGACAAAAGACAGAAGATAAGATGAGACCTAATGATGACCGACATGATGAGAGATCTTAGGTGAGGACATGGGACCAACGAACGACATTGACACATGAATGACAAAAGCTCAAATGTAGAATAAAAGTTGAGGATTGTAGATAGCTGATGTGAATCATCCAATTCTCAACCCAAAATATACCAAGGGATGGATAAGTGGATATAGATGAAAGAACAAGGTGGATAGGATGTGAAGATAGGATGGAAGGATAGGATGGAAGCATAAAGTAACTAGGATGCAAGGTACATAATGATTAAGCCCTCTATAAATGGTGCATGTTGCCAAGTTTTCACCAAATGTACTTATCCAAGGTGCCACCAACGGTGAT
Source organism: Sequoia sempervirens (assembly GCA_007258455.2). Lineage (NCBI taxonomy): Eukaryota > Viridiplantae > Streptophyta > Pinopsida > Cupressales > Cupressaceae > Sequoia > Sequoia sempervirens. Next base: position 516,652,019 of record VDFB02193867.1, on the reverse strand, counting down.
TTTCACCATAGGATGGATTATTTCTCTTTACTATTTTTGGATTTTTTGACTTTTTTTATTTTTTTGTATTTTTGATGGTTTTTTACTTCTTTTTTTGGTATTTTTAAGGATAGGATAACCCAGTTGACTTAGGTATAAACCTCTTCAGGTGCATGATGTTGATAGGCTCCTCTAAGGGTTCCCCCTCATGTGTAGCAAGCCTATATTCCCTGGAACCATATTTAGCTATGATAACATAAAGACCCAGCTAATTTTCCTCAAACTTTCCTTTCTTGTCTCGATCTTACTAGGTGTGTTGATTCTCCTTGAGGACTAGATCACCAAAATTAAATTGGTGTGGATGAACCTTTTTATTGTAGCACCTCTTAAGACAATGTTGGTATGCTTGAAGGTGATTGTAGGCCTTGATATGCTTTTCATCCAAGAGTTCAAGCTAACTTAAGCATGTAACCCGGGCATCTTCTTCACTGATGAGGTTCTTCACAGATATTTAGAGTGAGGGGATCTCAACTTCAATTGGAAAGATTGTGTCGACACCATATACAAGAGAGTATGGAGTGGAACCAGTGGGAGTGTGGATGGACGTGCGATAAGCCTAAAGGGCGGGATGGAGACGAAGGTGCTACTTGACTAGTATTATTAACCACCTTTTTAAGGATTTTGATAAGCATTTTGTTGGTTGCCTCCGGTTGACCATTACCTTGAGGGTAATAAGGCATGGACCAATGATGTTGGATATGGTATGTCTCACAAAGGTGTTTCATAAACTAATTTTTGAAGGGATTCCCGTTGTCAGTGATGATGGTGGAAGGGATTCCATATCTAAAAAGAATATGGAAAAGTATGAATTTTGATATTTGAATACCCGTGATTTGAGAGAGTGGAATTGCTTCCACCCACTTGGTAAAGTATTTAGTGGCAGTGATGATGAAATTGTGGCCATTAGAGGATGGAGGGTAAATCTTTCCGATCAAGTCAAAATCCCATTAAGAAAAAGGCCATGGTGTTATGATGGGTTGCAAATCTTGTGTAGGAGTATGGATTAAATCTGCATGTTGCTGATAAGGTAAACATTTCTTCATGAACTCACAAGAGTCATGCTCCATAGTAGGCCAATAATAACCAGCTCTAAGAATTATTTTTGCTAAGGTCATGCCATTATAATGGGCCCCATAGACACCACTATGTACCTCACTTAATGTAGTGTGGGCTTCTAATTCATTCAGACACCTAAGAAGAGTGCATTCATACCCACGATGATAAAGTGTATCTCCTACAATGGTATAGCGGGAAGTATGTTGGATAAAGGATTTGCGTTGATTTCGAGTAAGGTCAGGTGGTAGGATTTTATCACAGAGATAGATGTAAATGTCATGCTATGAAGGTGATTCAGGACCTATGATATCACACACCATCTCATTATCAATGACATCATATGTTGGGATTAAAATTTGTTCAACGAGGAACTCATAGTCCGTTCAATCTTTTGGAATGTCGACGAGGGAACCAATTGTAGCCATTGCATCTGCTACTTTGTTTTAGACTCTGGGGATTTTCTCAAATTGGATGAAGGTGAAATACTTCTTAAAGTCATCTACCATGCATTTGTAGGGTAACAACTTGTCATGCTTTTTCTGAAACTCATCATTGACCTATTTGATAATCAATTGTGAATCACCAAAGACTCGTGGATGGGTGATATTCCATTGGATAGTGATTCTAAGACTAGTGATAAGAGCTTCATACTTTGCTATATTGTTAGTGCATGGAAATGCTAATCTGAATGACTTTGGGATGTAGTCACCTTGTGGGGTGACAAATAGGACACCTGTACTAGCTCTGCTATGTGTATATGACCCATCAAATTAGAGTGTCCATGTATTTTCTTTTGTGACTATAAGGACCTCTTCATCAGGAAATTTGGATACCAACGGATATGCATCCACTAAAGGGTCTTTGGCTAACTGATTTGCTATGAATTGTCCCTTGATGGCCTTGTGGTCTACGTACTTTATATCAAATTTGATCAATAGCATGACCCACTTGGCCATGCAACCATTCAGAGAAGTTCTGGACAATACATACTTAAGTGGATCAACTTTTAATATTAGCTTGACGGGATGACTGAGCATGTAATGATGAAGATTTTGTGAACTAAAGACCACTGCCATGCAATCCTTTTCCATTGGAGAATAGTTGAGTTCATAGCCCACCAATGTTCAACTGATGTAATAGATTTCCCGCTCTTTAGAGGACTCATCATGTTGAGCTAATAATGCCCCTAGTGCAACCGACGTAGCTGAGATGTACAGTAGAAGTGGTTTACCTAGGATGGGAGGCGTTAAGATAGGTGGATGAGCCAAGTACTCCTTGATCTTGTTGAATCCTTGCTGACATTCTGGATCCCACTTGAAGTTGGTATCTTTGCACAGGAGATGTGTGAATGATTGACACTTGTCAGCTAGCTGAGCTATGAAGCACCTGATGGACTGTAACTTCCCCTGAAGGCTTCTTAATTGCTTGAGATTACACGGTGGTGGAATTTCCATTATGCCTTTTACCTTTTTTGTATCTACCTCTATACCCCTTTTGGAGACTATGAATCCCAATAGCTTTCCAGATGTGACTCTGAATACACACTTCTTTGTATTTAGACGTAGTTTGTAGTGCTCTAACTATTCAAATATTTTATTCAAGATCATAGGGTGCTCTTCTCTGGTCTTGGACTTCCCCAATAATTCATCAACATAATCTTCCATTATGATATGAATGAGGTCATGGAAGATAACAGTCATAGCTCGTTGATAGGTTTCCCTCGCATTTTTGAGTTTGAAGGGCATGACATTATAGAAAAAGGTGCCCCAAGGGGTGGTGAAGGCATATTTATGTTGATCTTTTGGTGCAATTCTGATCTGATTATAGCTGGAGAAACCATCCATAAGGGATAGCATCTCATGTCTTGTTGTGAGTTCAACCAACATGTCAATGTTTAGAAGTGGGAAATCATCCTTAGGACAAGCTTTATTGAGATCCCAAAAATTTGTACAAATTATGATATTTCCATTTGGCTTGGTGATAGGTACTATGTTGGATATAAAGTCAGAATAGTCAATAGGTTTTATGAACCCAACCTCTAACAGTTTCTCCAATTCTTTCTTGACGAGCAAGGCCACCTGGGGATGCATCTTTCTTAGCTTCTATTTAACAATTTTGGAATCTGGGTGAACATCCAAATGGTGCACCACCAAGGTGGGATCTAATCCTAGCATGTCTAAATAGGTCCATGCAAAGTTAATGATTCCCTCTTTTAATAGGTTGACAATGATGGAATGCTCTTCCTCTGACAATGATTTGGCTACGAATGTGATCTTAGGGTCTTCTTCTATCCCTAAATTGACTTCTTGGGTCTCTTTGATCAAGATGGAATACTGTTCAGACAACTGAGTTCCAACAAGGGGAAGATGAACATCCCCATCCTATAGCATCTCATCAAGGTTTTTACTGTCGTATAAACCCTTTATTTTGACTTTTGATGAGTCAGGAAGTGCCTCAGAGAGGTTTTCACTAGATGAACCTTTTTTATTTTGTTTCCTCTTACTTTTGTGGTTAGGGCATTCATCTTCCCCCAATCCCATGAGATGCACGTAAGTTTCCACTGAAGGAAAGTTATTGATAGGTGCACTACCTCGTAAGTCCCAATCAATAAGGTCGAGATGGAAAAGGGAAAGGTTGATGGTAAAGACGGATAGGAAGTCAAACATGGAAGGGAGATCAATGCCATCACATGCGAGTATGATGGCCTCTTCCTTGGGTATGTCCTTGAACCGTAGATTTTTGGCACCAATGCACTTCTTTAGCTCTTCTAGGGTTTTTCACCTAAAAGGAGAGAGGTAGGGCCAAAAATGCTAAAGGGTTCATTCAAATTAGGATGTGTATGATGTTATTTAGACTAAAATAAATGATCTAGGTGTAATTAAGCTATGAAATTGATTGACTATGAATGCAAAACCTAAGAAACAAGTGATGTTTGAAAACACATTGTGTAATGCAACAATGAACTAGAAATGAATGCAAAGCTAAACAGAAATGAATGAAACTTGAAGTATGCACCTGAAAGCTTGAAGGAGACTGGAAATTGTTTCTGAAACACTGATGATTATGATTTTCAAGCCTGGAGGGACTCATTCGCCATTCTAGGAAAATCAATCCCAGTTCTGCCAAATTGAGCTGACCTATTTCTAACAAAAAGGTACTCAAAAATGCAGAAAAAAGAAAATTGACCTGGAAATGGGACTCACTTGCCACCCATGGTGAATGAGTCTACTTTTGAATTTTTGGATTTTCAAAGGTGGATTCCAAAGCTTCTGATCTGCACTTTGACTTCCTACAGGTGTCCACTTCTGAAACTTTGATTTACGGGCCTGAATATGAGTTTTTGTTGATACTTTGACTTATTGAATGAAGAGAAGAATTGAAAAATATTACAACTTGATCTTCAATGATTCCCAAGCTTCCAAGGGACCTAAATCTACACACAAACAAAACAAGAGAGAAAGATATTGAATGTTAGGGCATAGGGGTTTGTTGTGGTCAAACCACTTTTAGGTAATTAAACCAAAATGATGAAAGAAAGTAATGAGACATGAAATAATGGAATAGATTACCTTTCCATGAAGATTGATCTTGAAAATCTACAACAAAACATGTAGAATGTTCCCTTGAATGTCTTTAGAAGCTTTCTTGATGTCTTGCAATGATAAAACCCTAAGTTGCTTCACTTGAGATGAAAGATTGGTGATGAATGAATGGTGTGAATGAGTTAATGGATGAATGGATGTAAAAATGAGTTTAGAGAGGTGATTTTATAGGTAATTCACCTATTTTACCCGTTAATACCTCATCACAAGCCGACATGAAGGAACATTAAACTAAAATTTCACTTTTTCCTACTCAAAGGTCAAAATTGAGCCAAATGGGACTGATTCACCACACATGGTGAATGGGTCCCACCTACATGGGACTAATTCACCATGCATGGTGAATGGGTTCCACAGGGGCTATTTTGATAGCTCATATGCCAAGAGATAAGGAAATAAGGTCTAAATTGCAACCTTGTCGGGTATTTGATCAATTTAAGCCTCAAGATGCACAATATGGGTTAAGAGGGGCCTATTAGTGATGATGTAAAGAGTAATTAGGGATCAAGACACAAAATTCAATGTGAAAGTGTGAATAAATACACTTTACAACACTAAAATGAAGTCCACATAGCCTAGGAAGGCACAAAAACAAATGTGAATGTGCAAGACAACACTAGTTTATCATTAAGTTTAATTCACAAGCCTTCTAAATTGATGTGATAATGTTATTAAACACATTTTATAATGTTGAATTAGAGAGAAATGGGTTCATTAAGTCTAAAAAAAGTGTGAAAGTCCATTACAAGACTTTACAACACCTTTACAAGACATTGTTAAAAGCATGTTATTCGATTTGCAAGGGTCCAAGACCTAGTGTGGATGCATAAAATTCCTCACAACACCTGAATCAAGGCCTCATTAAGTCCAATTTATCATGAATTAATCCCATTTCAAGCAAAGGGTCCTTTTTTCTACAACACATTTAGCCCCCACTTTATTGAGAGGATGAACTTGCTTCAAACTCACACTAAAGTAGACATTCAAGAGAGATCCACATGTACAAATGCAAATGACAAAGAATGGAAAAGATCAAAGGAGATTGTGCAAGCCTCGAGGATCTAAGATCCTAAGTCAAACTACCAAGATACAAAATCATGCAATGGAAAGATAGAGAAAGATGAAAATAAAAAGGATAGATCAAGCTACGATCGTCTATCCAACTAATTGTGGATCAGATCTAGGTTGATTGTTTGATAAAGAGAATGTATACTCACTCTAGGGTGACAAAACTCATGACAGTCCACCAGGTGAGAAGGCCCAAATGTACTCACTTTGGGGCCACACAACTTCTGGTTATCCGTGGGGTGAGAAATCCCAAATGTAAGATACATACGCTAGTTGGTATGCACTCACAAACACAAAGGTGGCTATGGGGAAAAGTCATGCTACTAGGTGGGCTTCCCCCTCAACCATATCAAAGTTATACCTCCTGATAACTTTAACAAGGTGCCACAAGGAAAATGTCATGAACAAAAAGGAAGGTACCACAAGCATGCAAGTTGCGTTATGCAAGGTGGAAAAAGGTGCAAAATGTAAAAATGTAAAATGCAAAAGAGGTTCAAAGGAGTCTTGTTCAGTTCATGCAAGGTTAGTCACTTAGGTAACATTGTGTCTAATGTCTCCAAGAGAGGACCAATTGGAGAATAGTATATTCACAACTTAGGGGATGTAGTGCATCACATCAAGCCACCAAGAGGAATGTAATATGCTAAGATAGATCAGACTTATGAAGGACATCACACCCAATGTCATCCACAAAGTGACAAACACATCATATGAATGACAAGGCTACACTAGGAACCAAGAATGCAACTGAATTAATGGTAATGTATGCCCCCAATTTAAAGCGGTTGTGAGCACCCATACTGTGAGCAATTTCTTTAAAGTAGAAGAAGAAAACATGAGAGCTTACTTGGAAATCCCTATGCCAAGTCATATGTTTATGATAAGCTACGTCATGAAAAAGGAAGTATGTCATATGCAACCCAACTTAAGTCATGTCGTCCACATCCCAAGCTTTCTCTTATATATTCATGAAAGGTTAACGAATAGACAAAGGAAGCAATGACAAGTGACATACGAGGATAAGGCTATTGAACCCCTTGCCCCCACTTAGTGCAGGACAAAGGTGAGCCTGGAATGGATGAAAGTGAGTATCAAGGGAAGGAAGTAGGTGCTCCCACATAAGGAAGATCACCACACTCCTTTAGATGTTGAATGTTATTGTTATGCAAAGTATTTGATAAAAGTGGAGATAAATATGCTATGTCGGTTTTGTTTGTGTGTGCATTACATCCATGCGTAGGAGGAAGGTTGTAACCAATACCATAGCAATATTTCAAGTTAGATGAAGGGGTTGTATGTTTGTGAGAAGGATTGGTTGCTTTACAAGAACATAGATCCTCGTTTATGTTGTGTCATTGCTTCATGAGGGATGGGAGTTATATTTCCCCCATCACCACCATGGGGTGATTTGGTAGAAATAAGTTGAGCGAATGTAACACAAGGTTGTTTGGGTTGAAATTGAGATATTGCACACCCTCCCTTAAAGGTAGGTGTGAAACTCAAATCATTAATAGAACTTGTGTCTGAAAATGAATCGTTTGTATATGACTCTTTGGACCATGAGGGTGAGATTTTGGAAATATTATGGGAAGGAGGGGTAGAATCTAATGATCCTCAATTATCACGAAAGATTTTTTTTGTAGGTGAAGAGTTAGGACCAACTTGTATAGGTTCAAGTTTTGATCTAGGAATGAAAGGATTAGGGGAGTTGGAAGTGTTGTGATCAATTGACACATAGCTTCGCTCATCTACATCAATCATGTATATCTTGTTGTTGTATTCAAACTTCATGACACGGTGAAAGGTAGATGGAACTCCTTTCATAGCATGAATCCATGGTCTCCCTAGGAGAAGATTGTATGGAAGGGGTCCTTGCATGATATGAATAGAGGTAGGCAATACTATAGGTCCAACCTCAATAGGTAATGTGATCATCCCAAGTGGTTTCCTATGAACATTGTCAAAGCCACAAATATGAACATCATTAAGTTGAATGAGCATTTTGTCCATGCCAAGTTTTTGTAGGAGGTCCATGCTATAAACATTAATTTTTGATCCATTGTCGATGAGAGTGTGCCTAATTAGAGTTTCATGAATGAACAACCTTATCATCAAGGGATCATTTTTGTGTTGAATCTCAAGTGGGGGTAATTCATTTTTAGGGAATGTGATTTTTGACTGTGTCACTTGTATGGGATGAGGGGAGGATGTTACATGATTTGGTTTTATGTAAGATTGGATCTATTCCTTCTATATTTCCAACATTTCATGGAAGAGAAGTTTGACTGTTGGTGAAAGTTGAATGAGCTCCCATATAGATATATTAGCAAGAGTCTTTTTATGATCTTCAACGCTAGGAACTTTTTGAGGAAAAGGTAGTGGTGTAGGAGTGTTGTGTGGTCCTCTAGATATTTGAGCCACTAAGTTAAAACTTAGTGGCTGAAAAACACTGTTATGAGTAGATTGCATCATGGATTTCAAGATAGCTCTAATGGAAGGTATCTTAGGATGCTCACTAATGAAAGGAGATCCCACTTGTGTTGTCATAATGTAAATAATTTTGTCTTTATTGGCATGATATGTTGGTGAAGAAGATTCTAATTCCACTTGAGTATCTTCACTTAGGGAAGGTTTAGTGGTTGAAGGATATGTGTCAATGTTCATATGTGATTGCACCATGAGATTCTCCCTAGGAGGAGGGTTTTTAGGAGAACATCAAGCCAAATGTTTGTGATATTCATAGGTTGGTTCTTCTAAAAGGACTTCATCACAAGTAGGGGAATGATCAATGGTTGAAGATTGTTTTTCAAGAGGGGTTTCCCTAGGTGAAGGGGGACAACTAAGATATTCATGACCTTCATTGATTGTGTTGTCTAACATCAAAGTATCTACTTCACAACTAGGAGAGATACTAGAAGAAGAAAAAATGTTGTTGTCATGATCATCTAAGGTTATGTTATGTTGTTTGTGAATGTGTTGTCCACTAAGAGAGGTAAAAGGATAGAAACAACAAGGATTCTCAAAACTCTCATTAATTGATTCTTCTACTAAAATATCTTCATCACCAAGAGGAGAGATATTATGAGAAGAACAAGTATGATCATTAGGAATGGCCCAAGTTGTAGTCTCTTTCACTAAAACACTCTCATAAGGAGGGGATAGGAAGTGTTTTTTAACATGTCTACATATGCAAGGTACTAAGATACTTTGAATAAGAATGAAAAGCACATGTAACCATTTCATGCAATGTTTCAGCAATAGGAAAAATGTATATGCAAAAATACAAAACACTCTTATCCAATGTATGCAACACCTTAAGAATGTAAACGATATATATGCAAGAATGAAAAGTAATTTTACCAAACTAATGAAAAGTTTTATGAATAGAAATATTGTATATGCAAAAGTGAAAAGTACTTTTATCAATGTTATGCAAAATTGCAGGAATGTAAGCATTTTCAGATCAAATTGTGTTTTCAAATGAAGCGATTTGGAAAATGGGGACTCTAAAATGATGTTTTTGAGCTAAACGCATAAAACAAATGTTCCATAAAATTTCCAGACTTATACTATATGATACTAGGAGGCTTAGGAAGCATAGAAATGAGGTTTCTGATGCAGGAATAGACAGTCAAAAATCTGGACAGGGACTAATTCACCCAGTATGGCAAATGAGTCCTAGTACTGTTTTTTGCAAAATTTTCAAAAAAATTGAAGTGTTTTTCATGTTTTTAATGTTGTAAGATGTAGACCTAAGGTGGAGATGCAGAATCTCAAAAAATTTTAAGGAAATTGAATGCAAAAATGCAAGCTAAATGCACTTTTTTCTAATGCAAAAATTTGAAACCCTAGATGCAAATTAATCAATGCAAATATAATGCAACTTCAATGCAAGCTAGGATTAGGACGAAAAGGGACTCCAAATCAGAAAATAAGATGTTCAAAAAGCGGGTTCACCAAAATGAACTATAGATTTTTGGCACCAATGCACTTCTCTAGCTCTTCTAGGGTTTTTCACCTAAAAGGAGAGAGGTAGGGCCAAAAATGGTAAAGGGTTCATTCAAATTAGGATGTGTATGATGTTATTTAGACTAAATGAAATTATATAGGTGCAATTAAGCTATGAAATTGATCGAATATGAATGCAAAACCTTAGAAACAAGTGATGTTTGATAACACATTGTGTAATGCAACAATGAACTAGAAATGAATGCAAAGCTAAACAGAAATGAATGAAACTTGAAGTGTGCAGCTGAAAGCTTGAAGGAGATTGGAAATTGCTTCTGAAACACTGTTGATGCTAGTTTTCAAGCCTAGAGGGACTCATTTTCCATTCTAGGTGAATCAGTCCCAGTTCTACCAAACTGAGCCAAGACTTATTTCTAACAAAAGGGTACTCAAAAATGTAGAAAACACAAAATTGACCTAGAAATGGGACTCATTCACCACCCATGGTGAATGAGTCCACTTTTGAATTTCTAGATTTTCAAAGGTGGATTCTGAAGCTTCCGATTTGCACTTTGACTTCCTACAGGTGTCTGCTTCTGAAACTCTAATTTATGAGCCTAAATATGAGTTTTTGTTGATACTTTAACTTTTTGAATGAAGAGAAGACTTGAACAACCTTGCAACTTGATCTTCAATGATTTCCAGCCTTCCAAGGGACCTAAATTTGCAAACAAACAAAACAAGAGAGAAGAAAGATGTTGAATGTTAGGGCATGGCATTTACCTTGGTCAAACCGCTTTTAGGTAATTAAACCAAAATGATGAAAGAAAGTAATGAGACATGCAATGGAATAGATTACCTTGCCATGAAGATTGATCTTGAAAATATGCAACAAAACATGTAGAATGTTCCCTTGAATTTCTTTAGAAGCTTTCTTGATGTCTTGCAATGATAAAACCCTAAGTTGCTTGACTTGAGATGAAAGATTGGTGATGAATGAATAATGTGAATGAGTTAATGGATGAATGGATGTAAAAATGAGTTTAGAGAGGTACTTTTATAGGAAATTCACCTATTTTACCTGTTAATACCTCATCACAGGCCAACATGAAGCAACATTAAACTCAAATTTCACTTTCTCCCACTCAAAGGTCAAAATTGAGCCAAATGGGACTGATTCGCCACACATGGAGAATGGGTCCCACCTGGATGGGGCTGATTCACCATGCATGGCGAATGGGTCCCATAGGGGCTATTTTGATAGCTTAGATGCCAAGAGATAAGTAAATAAGGTCTAAATTGCAACCTTGTTAGGTATTTGATCAATTTAAGCCTTGGGATGCACAACATGGGTTAAGAGGGGCCTATTAGTGATGATGTAAAGAGTAATTAGGGCTTGCGACACAAAATTCAATGTGAAAGTGTGAATAAATACACTTCAGAACACTAAAATGAGGTTCACATAGCCTAGGAAGGCACAAGAACCAATGTGAATGTGCAAGACAACACTAGTTTATCATTGAGTTTAATTCACAAGCCTTATAAATTGATGTGATAATGTTATTAAACACATTTTATAATGTTGAATTAGAGAGAAATGGGTTCATTAAGTCTAAAAGAAGCATGAAATTCCATTACAAGACTTTACAACACCTTTACAAGACATTGTTAAAAGCATGTTATTCGATTTACAAAGGTCCAAGACCTAGTGTGGATGCATAAAATGCCTCACAACACCTAAATCAAGGCCTCATTAAGTCCAATTTATCATGAATTAATCCCATTTCAAGGAAAGGGTCCTTTTTTCTATGGCACAATCCTCAAGGAAATCATTATCCACACTAACATTATTAGAAGTACTAGTTGATGGTGTGGTCCCCTTTTGCTTTTGATCATAGCCTAAGCCCAAATGTCTAGGTTACACAAGAGTGTCAACAGGTTGCAATCTTCCTTGTTCTTCTACACCGAGGCCTCCCCCTTGATAATTATATTTTTTAGCTAACTTGGATGGATGAGGATAAGTCTCTTGGAAATGCTCAATAAGAGGGGGAGAAGGCTCGAGCTCTTCCCTGTATATCCACTGACATATATCATCATCTGGTTGATCTTGTCATGCTCCAGTAGATCGGAAAGTGCTAGTCCCCATGTTCTTAGAGCTGAGTGTTATTGTCTTCTCTTATTCCTTTAGTGTGGATTGAGAAGGTTGGCCATAGGTACAAGAGGATGGCGGCATGGTTGCCACATTTAAAGCCATGTGCATCTCGTACTCACCACAACCTTTATCTATGATCTGGACCTTGGTGATTGTGGATTCAGATGTGGACGATGGAATGGGTGATGTTGTGGATGATGGAATGGAAGATGGATTGGAAGATGATGCCTGAGGTACCCCTACCTCAACTCCTGGATAGTAGTGAGAGTGAGCGAAGGAAGCTTCTAATGCACTACAATATTCAAAGGGTTGTGGATCTACATGTATGGTTAGTTCCATCCCATTGAAGGAGAATTTCAGGCACAAATGGTAGGTGGATGGAACGACCTACATGGCATGGATCCATGGGCAGCTAAGAAGAAGGTTGTATGGGAGGTCCATATCTAGGACGTGGCATATGGTATACTGTACAATAGGGCCAACCTGAATAGGAAGATAAATGATGCCTTTAGAGTCTCATTCTGCGTTATCATAAGATTTGATGGTGATGACCTAATTATTCAAGTCAACATGGGTGTGCCCTACCTATTTTATGAACTTCAATGTACATAGGTTGAGGGCAGAGCCATTATCTAACAAGACCCTTTTTACTTTATGACGGGCTACAAGGACCTCAATGTGAATTAGACGATTATGGTTTGAATCAATGAATGGGATATCATTTTGACTAAATCCTAGCTTATATGTGGATGACAGATGTCCTACCAAGGCTTGGAATTGAGTAGGATCTATATCATTATGCATGTGAGTATCCTATAAATCTTTAGTGAGGATTTCCTAATGGACGGGAGGAGACTTAAGCAAATCCAAGATGGATATTTGAGTGGGAGTCTTTCTAGGGTGATCAAGAATATTATATTGAGAGCTTACATGAGCTAGCTAGGATGGCGTGGAAGCTCCAAGAATGGTTATGTGGGTGTGACAGGTCGTGATAGCACATTGCAGGTCTTTTCCTTTAACATGAATCATGGATACACGAGGCTCTACCTAGCTAATGCACATAACTATACCATCATAGTTATAGGGTACATTCTTATAGCTTACATTGTTTGTGCTGTTATTTTGGTTATTGTTCTTGCTTGACCTGATGTTAGCATTGGATGTACTAGCACCCTGATTGTGCTTTGGGAAAGCATTTTGATATATTTGCAATTGGGAATTGGATGACGTCGCCTAATTAGCATCCACCACTATATCTCCTCGATCTATGAGATCTTGGATATACATTTTAAGTCCTTGACACTTGTTAGTGGAATGACCTTTGATTTTTTGAAATTCATAGTACTCCCTATACCATGCAAGCTTTAGTTTAGACTCATCGAAAGGCTTAGTCACATGATAGGTGACCAGATAGCTCGCTTGGAGGAGCCTATTGAAGACTGCACTTAAGGATTCTCCTAAAGGAGTGAATGAGCTTTTATTGTTCCCTTGATTATGTTGATTGGACTGTTGGGGAGGACGTGGTGCCCCCTGTAGCACTAATATGACATTAGAGACTCATAGTTGATTAGGGATGTATTGCGACCTTTGTGAGGTGTTGGATACTTGGACATGCTTGGTATCAGTGACACCATCATTGAATTTTATTTTATTTTTATTCTAGTAGCAGGACTTATCCCCATACAAAATTCCTTATTTGGATTATAAATCTTGACCTATGCCTTAGCTATGAGTTCCCTCTCAATGATAGTACCTTTTTCTATGACCTCTAAGAAGGTTGTGACACAATGAAGATTGAGATTATGTGCCATATCCAGATGAGCGTTTGCAATGAAAATGGTCACCATATCCTTCTCACTAAGATGGGATTTTAGACAGCTATCCAAGATGCACCACCTTTGTAGGTAGCTTGCAAAGGTTTCTCCCTCACGTTGTTTTTCTTTTAGAAGATCTTAGGTATCGATGTCCTTCTCCAAGTTAAAGGTGAAGTGTATAACAAATTTCTCTGAAAGATCCACAAAAGAAGAGATTGACCCCTTTGGAAGACCCATAAACCAATCTAGAGCTACCCCTATTAGACTCCTAGGGAATAACTACAAGAGATAATTGTCATTGTGCAAGACTTCTTGGCAGTGTGTGTAGAATTCTTGGAGGTGGATTTTTGGATCTTTGGTTCCTTTGTATTTTTTAAACTTTGGCATTTCAAAATGCTTGGGAAAAGGAACAAGTGAGATCAAGGGATCAAACAAATAGGAGAAAATCTCTTCAAACTTGAAATACTTTTTGGATGTCCCTACTTGTAAGTCTTTTAGCATAGATTTTATCTCTTCCCACTGCTTATTAACAAGTGCTGATGGAGAAGGGTTTTCCGGATTGGATTGAACATAAGGCGCACATTGTTGATATGATATGGATGGATTCAGGATGGTTTAATTGTAGGATGGAGGAGGTTGATATGCGGAGTTTTGCTGATATTGATTGGGATATGTTGATTGTGGATTGGCATAAGGTTGTTGATAAGACGATGAGGCCTGGTAGTACGAAGTAGAGACACCTTGTTGATATGAAGGAGGTGCTTGGTAGTAGGAGGTGGAGACACCCTATTGATATGATGGTTGTTGTTGGGAGTAATACAGATTGGAATGGTAATTATAAGTAGTAGTGGGTTGTTGGGAAGCATATGGAGGCTATTGTGGATTAGATGACTGGTAATAAGGATTATGTTGTGATGGCTAGGGATTTGTGTAAGATGGTTGTTGTTAGGACTATTGAGGATTTTGATAAGCGGGATTAGGATTAGATGGGGTAGTTTACGTGGTATATGTGCTTTGTGGATGATACAGGTATTGAGCAGTACGATTTCCTAGCATTTGGGTCGAGACTTGTGTATGTTGAGGTGGTTGTTGATAAGATGGTGGTTGCTAGTAAAGAGGTCGAGATGGAATTTGATGTTGTTGTGGGACTTGTGGTTGATGAGGAGGAAAATAATAAGAGGATGTTGGCTAGTGAGTGTGCATCTATATTTGCTGAGGGGTTTGCAATGGGACGCCTTATGGCTGGTGTGGAGGTTGTTGTTGAGGTTATGACGTAACCTGTGTTGCTTGATGTGGGGGTTGTGAAGGAATTGCAGTATGTTGCGAAGGTTGAGATGGGATGGTGGTATGTTGTAGAGGTTGAGATGGAGGTTGTTGTGATACCTACTCGTGAGGTGGTTACGATGGCATTTCCTATTGTAGGTTACCCTGAGGCTGATGCAAGGATGGGATATTACCTTGAGGTGGTTGTTGAGATGTGAATGGAGGTGGCAGTAAATTAGATGTGGGTGTAGATCTAGGAGGTGGAGGCGGTACAACAAAAGGGTTGCCCCTAGTATTCACTATTGGTTGACCCGGTTGGTTAGGTGGAAGAGGTGGTGTGGACAATATGGGAGTTGAGCTTTGTGGGGTGTTCATGCTTGGTGGATTGAGGAGACTCTACGGTATACCAAAAGCAAAAGGATGATTAGGATTTGGGCCTTATGGAATGTTTGGATTAGGTGCTCCTATAACTAAAATTGGAATCTGAGGAGGTTGTATGACTTGATAAAGCACAACATTTCCAAATCTAGGTTGATACCAACCTTCCTATTGTGGACCCTCAGGGATGTATGACTTGTTTGGATTACTCTATGAATTTTGAGGGTCTTGCACGACACCGGGGGTGCAAGAGGTGTGATATTGGCATACTTGGATAAGTCGAATCCTAATGGTGGCTTGATGCCCTTTAGGAGAAATGTGGCTAGGATCTTATCCCCACATTCATTGAGGAGATGATTTGTCATTTGTGCATTGATAGGATTATTATGATATTCGTCCATTGTGACCTCGGGTTGATTGACTGTGCTCTCATCAATAGGAGGCAATGTAGTATGGATCTCAGTATTGGATTGCGATGAACCACCATTGATGGGATCCTGAGGAATGTGAGGCTGAGTACCTTGATCTTGTTGTCCTGCCATGAGTTTCTTTGCTTGTGATTGGGTGGTAATGGGCATGAAAATGCAAAACTACCAGGTGGACCATGATGACACTATGCTATAGGATGCACTTAAATGAATGACCTAAGTGATGACTAAAGGATTGATTGGATTAAATGACAGATTGGTTGGATGGGATTGGATATTTGATGTGATTGGATTTGATTAGATTGATTGATAGGATGAGACAATTGATAGGATTAGATGATTGATTATATTGGACTGATGAGGTTGATTCTAAACCAAGTTCAGAGGTTTAACTAGATGATGTAAAATATTGACGATCGTATTAGATGACGAAAAGGATGATTATGACACTAAATCTACCTCAAGATGGAGGCAGATTGATTGGGCCATAGATGATTCCTGACTCAAGACAGATAACAATCTTGAGTAAGTGTAACAAATGATGATCAGGATTAGACACCAAAGCCAACTTGGATAAAATCCTCTAAAATGAAGTCTAGGGGATTGGGATTGATAAAATTATGATGAAAATGCAATCTAAGGATATTCTAAGATGCACCTATATGATTTGATTGATGGATGGATGACTTTTGGAAAATGTAGACAGACTAAAGTGATAATTATGGGCAGACAAATGGTGATAATTTTTTTTATCATAGCAATGGACTCAGAAAACAATAGGCTTTCAATGGCCCAAAGGATTAACTCTCTGGATTTTGTATGAGCAGTGCATACGCCTCTGTGTAGTGCAAATTTTCCTCTCCAATTGAAAACTTCACCTATTCAAGGTCAACAAATTCACCTTTGTGTTGAGCGACCTCGCTTATATCCACGACTCAAATTTGTCTATACATTGGGATGCAAAAGAAACAGGCAGACTCGAGATGCAAATTCACCTATCTAAGGATGAGATTGCCTATTGGTTTGACAAAATTGCCTTTCTAATTGTAGGATCACCTAAATCTCGGGACACCAAAGGGGAATAGGCAGACTCAATTTGTAAAATTGCCTAACAAGGTTGAAAAATTTTCCCAAGTCTTGGACTATATGAACGAGGTCAAAATCTCCTATCGAGGGGTAACAAGTTTTCCTATTTCTTGAACTGTACGGACAAGGAACAAAGATGCCTAAAACAAGATCAGCTATTGGACACACCAATTTTCCTAATTCTTGGACTATACAGATATGGATGACACAGGTGGACACAACTTCACCTCTATGGGGAACAAGTTTACCTATTCTAGGGAGTGTACAGATGGGATAGACTTAGATGAGATGCGAGATCACCCTTGTGGACAACAAGTTTGCCCCAGGAATGGACAAGATTTCCTACTCTAGCGAAAGACGGGCGAACTTGAAGGATATAGACTAGACACATACTCGCCTAAGGGATGGGCAGATTTGCCTATCTAGGGAACAGGTGGACACAAGGTCACCTAAGAAAGGACCCACAGGAAAATTTTCCTTTGAGAAAGATGAACTCGCCTAAAGGGATGACCTAGACTGGACTTAGACACGGAATCACCCTTTTACAAGGCAAGATCACCTATCCACAATGCAAATTTTCCTCTATGAGAAGCAAATTCACCACTAAGGGTAGGGGAAAACTATGGAAAAGGACATAAAACATGGTAAACAACAAACATAAAGGCTAGAATGACTCAAATTGATAATAAGCATTGGTATCACACAATGAAGACACGCCAAGCAACAAAATCCTAAAATTAGTATTCAAGGTTTGCAAACTTGATGTAGGCCCACCACCTTGAGCAGACAACCCAAGGTTAATACTCTGTGATACTGGGGTGGTTATCTGGATCACCCTTTCTTGTGAAGGTAGATAGCTAGCGATTCAGTGGCACAGGTCATCAATAGATGCCATAGGCTCACCTTCATGCTCTCTCTCAGAGACTATTGTAGTCCACCACAAGGATTTCTATCTCAATGCAAGGGAGTACATGGTGAGTAACTTTAGGGTATGGTGTGCATCCCTTGTACTACATCAAGCCATGACTAAAACATGGGTCTCTATCTTGGCTATATAGGCTATCTCGTGTGTCCTCGATATACGCTAGGTACATGAGACACAACCATGAACACCAACCCATCACAAGCATGGATCGGGAGCCCCGATGAGGTACTAGAAACTTAGACCAACTCTACACGTCTTATCTAGGTATCACCCTAGCTTTGACACTTAGCTAAACATGACATGACTGGATTGGGGTACAACTTTAGTTCTCCCCCCTTTATATACCTCATCCGTAACATGTGGTTGGGATCATCCCTTAGGTGATGAAATCCCAGGAAAGTCCCGCTAAGGGAAGGAAATACTAGATGCTTTGGTTGGTCCCTAGGCTCGCACGTAGTGCAAGGAGAGAGCTTAGATGCACTAGCACTTCCTAGGTAGATTCTCATCACCCAAAATCACTGAAAGGTGTAAGGGGAGTGGATACGTCAACAACTTTCTCTCAAACACAACAAACAATGTAAATTGACCCTTTAATCAATTTGTGTGTACCTAAATTAGTATGAAAATCAATAGACAAAGCTAACTAAGGGGTCTTCGACCGATTGTCATGTAAAAGATATGTTAGTAGTTTTAACCACCAATCTTCATCAAATGTGGGAAAATTTCTGCACAAATCATTAGTAAAATCACACACTCACAAAAAAATGAGTTAGCGGATTAGTACTCGAAATCAAAACCAAATTGAAACGCAAATCAAAAAATTAAGGGTTCTGGAATACCTCAAGTTCACCTTTGTGTGAGACAAATTCACCTGTGATTGGAGATCAAAATCGCCTACTTGGAAGGATGGGAGAATTTGTAGTCGCCTATTCAGGTGGATAGGAGAAGTCACAGTCACCTCTATAACTACCTCAATCTCACCTCTATGATCAACACTATCACCTATTCTTGGTGGTCTTCCTCATACCCACCTCTGTGTCAAGCGTTCTCACCTTTTTTTTCAAGTCCTCCCCTTTTCACGAAAGGGTGAAGTCATGTTCACATATACCCAATTCAATTTTGCCTCTGTAACTAGCGAGTTCGCCCCTCAAGGTGGATTCGCCCCTGCATGTAAAAATTAGAACCTGCAAAATGTAAACAACAAATAGTAAACTGCAGACCCGTGACGTGGGTCCCACCAGGCATGTCAGAAATGTGTGTGTGTGAATTTAACCTACTAAATAAAAAAAATAAACTAATGCAAATATTAAAAACACAAGAAAAACACTCAAGATTAGGCCTAAGATGAACTCAAACAAAATACAAGAAAATGGAACTTTTTACCTCATTTGAGTTGATGACTTTGGTTGGCCCTTTGATTGCTTGAATGTGTGCTCCTTTGTTGGAAAAATAGCTTAAAACCTAGCTCTAAATGATATTGATATGATGGAGAATTCAATGATGCAAATGGGTAGTTGAATGAATGCAAGATGTGAGCTCAAATGGTGTTGCAACAATGGTGGAATGCTTGGATATTTGAGTGATTGCTAAGTGGATTGCAAAAGTGATGGATGCAAATAAGTGAAATTTCCACCATTTTTAGGGGAATTACCTATAAAAATGGAGGGCCAGAGTCAATCCATGATGGATAAGATCAAGGGTTGGCATGAGTTGAGAACTCACAATCCCTCACATTTTGACATGTGGCGGGTGAGATGGCAAGGAGGAGATGATATGTAGGTACTACATAGTACCTTGGGATTTGGAAAATATCTCCTCATAAAGGAAGTCCTTGTCCACATATGGGTGATAGGACATGTGAGGAATTAAAAATTCCTCAAATATCCACATGGGGATGGGAGAAGGAATTAAAAATTCCTTAAAATGCATTGGGGGATTAAATGTGAATTAAAAATTCACATGGGGAAGGGGATGCCTTCTCCAAAAGGAGAAAGCATTTAATAAAGTTGACTTAGGACACATGCCATAAATGGCATGGGGGTTAGGTTGACCTAATCATGTGGTTAAGGTTGTGAAAACATGGGATTAGGTAGGTTAATGAAGAATTAGGGGCAAGTGGGAGATTATGGAGGATGTGACTCTAATGATGATTAGGGGTGTGCACATCCTAATCACAGATTAATTAAATTAATTTGGATTAGAGAGGATTATGGAGGATGTGACAAGGAGAGAGAAAGAATGAATTTAAAAATTGATTTAAATTCATAAAGGAAAAATGACTAAATTAAATAAATTGGGGTATTCAATTAATTTAGAGAGGAAAGGGGGGATGAGGTATTTAATTGATTTATTAAATACCTTAGGGACATTAGTCTGCAGGGTAATATTAATCAAATAATAAATTATTTAATTAATGCAAATGAAGGATGCGGGACAGAGGAATAAAATGAGTGAATTTGACCATATGGGGGTGGTTAAATTCAGGTGTCTACACTAGAAACCTAAGTCATCCAATCCAAATATAAAATCACTTCTCATCAAGACCAGACTATCTCTCCAAATTTAATCACAATCCAAAACCAGAACATCCCATTAAAACCAAATATTTATTTGTGCCACGTAACTAGATCTTAAACAAAGAAGAACATGGATCTACAAAAACCTAGGTTTTAAACTATTATTGGTATAGTTCATGATATAATATCTCATCCCCTCATGGGTATATAGATAATAAAAATAAGCTTGGTAGCCTCATTAACCAACTTGAGTATTCATTTCTATTTAAAGAATTATTAAACAACAAAATAACCTAAGTCATTATGAATTTCCTTGTCGATGCTCATAAATATATCTTCCTTAAATGACTCATTTATGTCCCAACTGTTTTGACATAATAAAACTTAGTAATATCCTCCACCATGAACCATTGTCATCATCCATATTCAAAAACCCTTGGGTAAAATCCCCCCCAACCACCTAATGACAATATTAGCTACCCCATTGATCAATAAATAAGTGTTTTTATGCCACCACTTCTCACCCATGTTTCATTCTCCAAACTTCCTCAATTTGACTCACCTCGTCCAGCTAACCTACAGTGCCAATGGAACTCACCATCACCTTCACACCAAGAATAACATCAAAATTAACTACCATCAAACCTTCCACAAATCAAAATCTCATTTACAATTTCTAACCAATACATTCCTTCCTTTTCTAATCCACTATAATCATCATTTCCACCCATAAAGAATCTTGTTTAATTATTTTCCCCTTCATCCATACATCACCAAAAAATATTTACTCAATTTTCCATCCTGTAATACATCCCATATTACTCAAACTTATATTGATTATTTTCCAAAAATTCTTATCAAACCATGGCACCACTATTCACCTCTCATCAACCAAAGTATCAAAAAATCATACAACAATAAAATCTCCCTTGTCACAACCTTAAAAAATCTCTTTGTTTTGTCTACATCACATACCAACCTCCTAAGGCACATCGTGGGACCCCCTTAGACCAAGAGTGGAAGTATATGAAGAATTTCCTCAAGGGGTTATAAAGTGGCAACATAGCTAATGTACAAAAATTATATAAATTTAAATACCTTTTCCCCTACCCCTTTTATTGGTCCATCACAATAGTACCCTTTCTCCTACAATTTGAAATACTTGAATTTAATAAATATAAGGGAAGGGAACCCCTATGATGATATTAAATATTTTTTCATGGAATAGGATTTTAAGCTTTGGAGTGGTTTATGCACCTATCTCTAGGATACAATACCACTTATTCCTACCTATCAAACAATTTTATAAGCCACTTTTCCTATAACATAAAACATAATCTTATAATCATATTATCCAAATTAATATAGAAAATATTTTTCACCTTCCTGCAATGATAGAGGAGGCTTGCAAGTCATTTCCCTTATCCAATCCTTGAAAAATAACTCGTTCACATTTTAAATTTACAAATCGTAATCAATAAATAGCCTTTCATATACAATTCCATTATGTTTCAATATTTGAAAAATTATAGAAAGGGGGTCACATTGAAAAATCCCTCATCACAAAAGGTTTGATCAAACTCTACAACAATGATGAAGAAAACCATAGAATAAATGATAAACCAAAAATATGGGAAAAGAACAAGAATGCAATTAATGATTGGCTCACTAACTCAAAATACATCCAAACCACACAACCATCCCAAAAATAACCTATGAATTTATAAACCAATAATTTATTTAGCCCTCAATGAAAACCAAAAAACTCACAAATCTAAAATGTAAGTATAGGTCCTTGGGAAAAACCATGGAGGTTGTCTTTCAAAAAGTGATATATGAAAACATGGTGAATTTTTCCATCACTAAACCATTTGAAAATTATCCAAAACCTATGTGGTATAAAAAAAATACATTATGAATACCTATTCACCAAAGGCCACTTCACTAGTAAGTGCATGAAACCTGAGAACTACATTCAAGATCTTATTGATCATGGGGAGAATAAAATAGAAGGGGGCTCATCCTCTTTGCTAAATGAGAAATTGATTATATCAAAATCCCCTTCCCAATAATGACCAATCCCAATGATCTGCATCTAATAAAGGTCACCCTTAAAACCACCATTACCCACAATATCAATTCTAAGCAAACCTCCACCTCCTACAATTCTATCATAGTTCATATTAAAAAAAAAATTGCACATAAGTTGCCACCATAAAAATTTAATCTTTTAACTATGTCATTGCCAATAGGAATTGCAGGTTCACCATTCAATTAACATTCTCATCCTCCACATAGGCTACCCAATATAACCTCTTAGAACATCTTAGATAGACTCTAGCATATATATCCATCTTGGAGCTACTCAAAACATGTACTCTTCATAATTAAATATTGGAATGCACATTAAAGGAATCATGAGTTTCCAAAAGCATTGACCCTAACCAATTCCAAGCCCTTTTGGGCTAGCTTTCACACTTTTGTCATATTTATTTCAATCAAAATTATGTCACCCACCAACCCATACCATAATAAGGCCCTTCACATTGAATTCTTCATCACCAAACAAAATGTCAAAAGAATCCTATTTGATAATGGGCTTGGTTTAAATATGTATACATGTTGATACTTGTAAATGGTTAAGATACTTTATAGATGACCTAGAACTACATGTAATCACCATAAAGGCTTATGAAAATTTATAACAAGAATTAGAAAGGATAATATATTTCCTCAAATAGGTCAGGCCCATGTTATAAAACTTGGTTTGTCATGAACTATTGATATTAACTTACATTAAAATATCATCCTTGATCACCCATGAATACATGTTATGTAGGTCATCACTTACACTTAACACCAATTCCTAAAATATAACTCTGAAGGTATGGAAATCACCATTCTTTCCAATCCCCATCCTTTCTGATACTACAAAATTTTGGAAGGCACATATCATAAAATCCATCATTGCCTCAACATAGATATTGTCACTTCTCAAATACCCCTACCATCTTCCTTATATGTCAATCGCATAGATTTTGTTTCCTCATCCATATTCCCCCTCCCAAAACCCATCAAGATTATTAAGATTGGTTGCGGGGAATACAAGACACATAATTCCTTTCATATTAACAAGATTTCAATATCTCTATGATCACATGGGTGACCTCATCCACAAGTGAAGAAGATATCAGATATTCTACAATTTGGTACTCGCACATTTGTACAACATGGGTTCATAGCTGATGAGGACATTGGAGACATCATTTCTTAGATCTAACAAGATAAATATTTTTCACCATGTTCCCTCAAAGAAACATATCTTATACCACTCTAAATGTACAAAAATATGAATTATAAAGGTAAGGACTTGAACTCCATGAACAAGGTGTTATTGATCTTGTCAACATCAAGACCAATCATAAATCCTACATAATAGGATACATCCCATCCAATGAGGAATCTCAGAAACTTAATGACACATATGCTTTAAGAAGACCCATCTCCCAACATTGAAGGAATCAAGGTAAGGACCATCACTTCCTTTAGTTATATTTTTATCACAAAACTCTTCAATGAAACCTCCATTTGTATCATTGATAAGTACCACTCACATATCCTAAACTCATCAATTGAGACCAAAAATATCCTATCTCTAGACATTTTTAGAATAATGAAACTATTGTTGGAATCATGGGGATCCAAAATAGTATTCCTACCAATGACCACAAGAAAGGCTTTGATGTTGACCTAGAAATAACATGTTTTTATGAAATATGATAAGTTCCTTAGTCTAAAACATAAAAAAGTGAAAAAATAAAAAAAATTGTAAATTCCCGTAGTGAAAAAATCCTTGAGTTGTTATTTGATGACATAGAAAGAGTAAGAAAAATGTTCTTTCTATCAATGGAAACCTCTATGAGGAATTAATAGAAGAGTAATTTAGCCTACTCTCTAAAACAAAGAAAAATAGGGGTTATACTAAACTAAATATGGGATGAAAATATGATGTGATGAGGGACCTATTTTCCTTTATTTCATTAGGAAATGAGATCCCCACAAAGAATTGATTATCAACCCTTAGGTGAATCAAATCAATGTGAGAATCTTTATATTTCCTTATGACTAAAGGATGGGGGGCAAGGTCAAACAACACTTTGGGGAGAAAAACTAAAAATAGCAAATCAACTCTAAAATGCAATCTAGCACTTGAAAATTGAAGATTAAACTCAATATTTGTAGAACTAGCAAAAAGAATGTAGATCTGAGAAGCGCAAAAATATGTGTACCAATCACCAAAAGTGCTTTCTGGAGGCTAATCTGAGACTCATTCGCCCATGGGTGAATGGATCCAAGTATAGGGATTTTAAAAATATTTTGGGAGCCTTTGGTGCAGATCTGTAGCTTCTGATTTGTCCAGGTTTCAGTGTTGAAAAGTTGAAAATCCAATCTATAGGTTAGATTCCATGATTCGACAACTTTGACAACTTTTTCAACTTTGACAACTTTATAAATCTTGCACTTGAAAAGGGCTTCAAGTCTTCTTCAACCTAAATCTGCAATCACACATACAAGAGAGAAAAATGTTTGTTTTGGGGTGAATGGGGTTTTTCCTTGGTCAAACCCCATTTTGGTAATCAAACCTTAAATTGAGATAATGAAGTGAAAGAGGGAATGAAGAATGAATAAAGCTATGTTACCACTCAACAAACCCTTGAATGAAACCTTGATGATGAAGATCTTAGGAGATCTACAACTTCCATGAAATGGTTGAATTGGATGTGGATCTTGATACTTGAAATTGATGCTTTGAATGCTTGAATAGATCTTGAAACCTACATCAACATGTTAGCTCCAAAAACATGCATGATGCAAGAAGACTTTGACATGATGAGTAGATTTTGAATCCTACAATAAATATATGATACATCTGCTCTTGAATGCCCTTAATTCCTCTTGAAATGCTCCAAAAGTGCTCATAAAATTTCTCATGAAAGCCGCTAGGTAAAACTTAGTGAAATGACCTTGTATTTATAGGTATGTATCCTTAATTTCTGGAAATTCAAATATCACAAGCCGACATTGAATTATGGATTTAGAGATTTTAAAATACCACCAAAAATATAATTTAAATTTAGGTCCAAAGGTCTAGGGAGGACCAGTCGCCCATGGGTGAATGGTTCCCAAGTCCCTATTCCTAGAACACGCATTGTTCAATGTAAAGTGTTATGTTTAGGAATTAATTATTGTCAAGTTTCCCCTTTGGAAAATGTAATTTAAATAGGCTTGTAAATGAATAAAATGGATTATTAAGGCCTAATTAAGCTCAATTTAATTAAGAGGGCCCAAATAAGTGTGTAAATGTAAATGGGTACATTTAACAACACTAAATTAAGGAATTATTAAGTCCAATTTAACTAGGAGGGCCCAAACAAGTGAGAAAATGTAAAGGGTTACATTTTTCTACACTACATTTATCCCCCACTTTAGTGAGAGGATAACCTTGTGTCAAACTCACACTAAAGTATATAATCAATAGAGGTCTAATTGTACAATCATTGGAAAGATAAGACGAAAAAGGTCAAGGAGGGTGATCAAGCCCCCAAGATCTAAGATCTCATGGTAAAACCAACAAAGGCACAAGGAGACACATGCCTATGTTAAACATATATATGTATGTAACAATGACAAGATACTCAATCATACAATGCCAAATACTCAAAGAAAGAAAAAAGGAAAAGGGGAAGAGATGGATCAAGAATTGACCATCTAACACAACATGTGGAACACATCTCAACTATTTTTCCAAAAAAAATTAATAAGTGGAACTCGTTGTCCACTATGCAAACAACAGTGCACACTCACATGGGCTAGTGAAATCTGTTTTCCACTAGGTAAGCCCCCAAGGGTGGAAAATGAGAGAATCTTATTAGGATGTCATACCATACTAAAGTTATACATCCAATAACTTTAATAAGGCACCACACAATATGAAATTTGAGCTTCATAAGGCTTAGCAAGTTGTGTTATGCTAAGCACTTATGAAAAAATACAAATAGGATAAGACATGTTCAAAGGGGTTTTGAATAATTCATGTAAGGTATTCTCTTAGGGAACATCATTCTAGTGTTTCCAAGAGAGGACAAGTCTAGGATAAAAGATTCACAACTTAGGGAATGCAACACATAGCATCACTACTAAGAGGAAAGTCATATGCCAAGAAATGTCACACTCTTGGAGGACATCAAACCCTATAACACCACCAAGAAGAAGACACATCATGTGAAGTAAGAAGACCGCACAATGAAACATAAGGATATAATCCAAGATCTCAAAAATGATAACGCTAATGTATGCCCCCACTTTAAAGAAATTGCTTAACACCACATTGTGATAAATTAATTTAAAGTAGAAAATGATAAATGCTAGCAATAAAGAAGATATTAGAGCTTTTTTGGAAATCCCTATGGTAAGTCATATGTTTCTGAATGAAGCTATGTCATGAAAAAGGGGTTGCCCCCAAAATGAAATCCAAAAATAACACATAAGGGATCCACGAATTTGGAGTCAGTGTATTTATTTGCTACAATGATACTACAGAGCTCAAAAATTTCATCATTCTCCAAATAACTCATGGAACAGGAATAATGGCACATAGAGAGCAAAAAAAATTCTTTTGGGTCAGCATGGAAGAGATCTAATTATCTTGGTTCGTGTTGCATCATCCCTAAAAAAAACACAAGACAAAATAAAATATAAATGTTTACGACATATAGAAGAATGTAGGTACAAATAGAGGAATGCACATGAAGATGCGTCAAACTGAATGATATGGGGGATCACATTACACACATGCAACCATAAAAAGAACCTGAAAAAGAAATAAAGACAAGACTAGTAAGGCACATGTGAGTCAACCTATAGCAAGTCATCTGCATCCCAATCTTATTCATCATGTGTGGAAGGCGGACAACTAGCCAAAGGGACAACATCAAGTGCCAAACTAGGACAATAACCAAGTTCAGCACACGGTGAATCACTCTTTGTAGGAGGATCATCATGATGGTTATTATTTAAGCTCATGGAAGAGGAAAACAATTAATTCAATTCATTATGCACTTTTTCATTGATTTTTGTGATTTCATGGTCATCATCCAAATTTATCACAACAGGTATAATGATAATATCCATAGAAGATGCTCGTTCTTGTTGTGTTAAGAGTTTAGGATTTTCTTGTTTTGGTGAAGGAGGAAAATCATCCTGCATTGCTTGAGGTAAGTTTGGATTTTTATTTTTTATGTTGTTCTTTTCTTCTTTTGCTTGTAACAAATGAGAAATAGCACGACATCTACTTCTACACTCTCTAGCATTTTGGTTCCTTTTCATTCAATTTTCAAGTTGTGATTGTGTAGGAGTAAGTTTATCAACCATAGGTTTATTTTCTTCCCTTAAGAGAGGAATGAAAGGTACCATGGGAGGTTGTTCAACCACTTTCTCTTTAGCTTTGTAAACTTATTTGATTTTAGGAGGCATAATGGGACTTATTTGGTTATCTCGTGGTCTCTTGTAGGAAATGGGTGGAGGATTTGCTATATTTTGGTCGTGGTTACTTGGAAGGGATTTTGGTTCAATCATGGTTTTGTTAATGATATGAGGCTCAATCATGGGTTGAGGCATATTTTTAAGGGATAATTCTATTATATGCTTTGCCTTAAACTTTTGATAGGATATGAAAAAGAAGTCATCACGAGGCCTAATAGGTTCATAGGTTCGGACCAAACAAAATCCAATAAGAAATTCCCATAGGAAGACACAAGATTAAAGCCAGTATGATGCACAATAAAGATCTCATTGCAAAATGGAAATTTTAAGCATTTATTCAGAACCAATGGGATGACATTCATGCAGTGAAGCCATGGATAGCCTAACTTCACATGAAATTGATCTGATGATGGGATGATGGAAAATGAGACACTTAATTGTTTTAGTCCAACTTTTAAAGGAAGAGTTATTGAACCTATCATAGGGAAAGAAAAACCAATTTGCATTTTGATCCATGATTTCGGTTTTTCATAAGTATCTTGATAAAGCTCATGCGAAAATAAGAATTCTATAGTGATCACATTTTCTACACAAACAAGATCAATTAATATTCCATTAGTAGGCTTGTCATTGATTCTTCTAGATATGTAAAGCAGATCATCAGGTGCATGTTTAATTGTGTCATATTGTGAGAAAGCAATGTCAAGCAACATTTTAGTTAGGCCCTTACGAGGTTGAACTTCATTAAGTCCAATAATATTGTCCATGTTTTTTCATGATTTCATCATTTGTGTTAACATTCATCACATCATTCTTTGTTTCGCTAGCTTTGACAAAGGACATGTTATGATTTGGCATAAGATTAGTAAGTATTTGAAAATTTTGTTTAGGAGGGGCTACAGACTTATTACCTTGATCATTAACACCACCAATTTGAATATGATTAGAATCAATGAGGTCATGCGTAAGATGTTTAAGACACTTGCAATATTCTGTGCCATGTCCATTTTCTCGATGAAAATGGCAATAGGAATTTTTTCTATAGTTAGGAGGTAAGGGATTAGTAGGATTAGGAGCTCTAATAGGAGGTAAGGAAATTCGTTTCTGGTTTAAGAGTTGCAACATGATATTGTGAAGGGTATTAGTTAGAGGGGTAAATTGTCTATTTTTATCGATAAATGTGTATGGATTTGTTGTCTTTTATAGAAGCCACTTGGTTATCAACATGTTGAGTTGGTTGAGGGGGATTAAGTTGTAAAAATATCTTATTTTGTTTCTTGAACGGTTGATAGTTGTTATGAGGCATGGATTCATATTTTTTGGGACGGCTAAAGCGAGTTTTCACTTCACGAATAGTAACCGAATTTTCGTAATCAAAAAGGGTGGTACAGAAATGTGTGAATGGAATGCAACCAAAGGAAATAAATGTCTCAAATCATTAGTTATATGTGCAATTGTTTATTGTAATTTAGTTGTCATATAAGAGGTTTGTAGGTCTTTAACAGTAAACCAATATAATGTGAGCTTGGTGAGAAATCTTTGGGGTTTACTTATACATATTTTATATTTTGTTAATACCTAGTGTACATTAACATTTCTTTTATTATCCTATTTTAGACCTCTTGGACCAACCTCCATTGTTTTGTAGAGCCAAAGTGCACCCAAGAGTAGGCCACTCGTATCAATTGGCCTCTTAGCTAACACACACTGATCATGAGTCCCATATCTTAGTCTATATATATTGAATATTTTCTCTAAGAATATGGGATTATAGTTTTGAGTATCAACATGTTGCAAGTATGAGTAGTTGGTGTTGTCATTGGTGTCAACTGTATGAGATGGAAGGAAACTATGAGGCCCACCTTTATGATACATCTAGTACTTAGACTATTTTGTGTTTTGATTATTGACTATGCCTAATGGTACCATTGATGCCAACATATTTAGACATTTGAGTTCATATGATGATTTTATTATGATTATGCTACATGCTTAGTTAGCTGACTATGATGATTGATCTAATTTTATGCTAGTTATCGAGGTTGTTTAATTTGAATTTTGAAACTTAATGATGAATGAATGAAATATTTGGTGTGAAAGAATATGTAGTGCCCCTCAGTTTGTTCTTTGTTAGACTGATCGTTGTTGTATTAGATTGGGAGATTATGATATTTTGCTTGATGTTGGATTCACTATTATGATGATAGTTGATGATACTTTTATTACTGATGTTTTATGCTTATGTTATGCCTAGTATATGGATTTAAAGGATTATGCAGATTAATCTTGTTATGTGCATCATGTGATTATCTGATGATTTTTCTATCATGTTGATAAGCATCTGATTATTGTGCGTTGATGTATTTTGGTGAAGGGGAACAGTGTCACATTACTCACTTGTGAGTGCCCTGCAACGCTGCGACTTTCCTCTCACAGTGTGTTTGACTGTATGACTATATATATGCTTAACTATTTTGGTTTGTTGTAGGTTGCAGGTACCAGGCATCGACTCCACCTAAATTGACAGGTCTGAGCATGCCTTAAACCTAATGGAAATCGTTGATGGAGATAGCATTTGGTCCCCTATTTTAGCCATTATCCTCGATGAGGATGAGTATTCAATTGTACTACCCCATCAGTTTGGTCAGTTTGGGTTGGTCTATCAATATTGTTGTTGTGTTGTTTTCTGACTCGCTGTGAAGTTAGGTATTGTTTGGTATTTTTTCCATTTGATTAATTGGGTCGATTGGTGTTCTGATTAATTATTACATTAAAATTAAGTTATTGTAGTTAAAAGGACATTTTTGATAATTGGAAACAAATGCTTTAATATAATTGAGGTATTGATTAAATAAAATATTATTAATGCTTTTATTTGGTTTAAATAAATTAAGATTATGTCTTAATAAAGAAATATAAAAATAAATATATTGGTCATTGTGATGTGCAAATAGAATTAAATGTAAGGTTAAAATTAATAAATAAAATATTTTAAAAGTTGATTTACTAAGTGTAAATAAAAAAAGATATGTTTATAAATAAACATATTGGTATGTTTATAAATAAACATATTGGAAGAGTGGTGGTGAACAATAGATGTAAAATAAAATAAAATAATTTAATTTAAAGAAAGGAGTTCCATGCAACAACATGCATTGTCGAGTGGTTGATAAATTGGTTAATTTGCTAAAAGAAAGGGGGCTTTTCACAATTTATGGAAAAACTAATCTTGCTTCTCTTCATGTGAATGATTTCTTGTTCTTGGAGGCTTTCTTCTGGTTTTGGAGGTTTTGGAAATTGGGTTTTTGCAAAGATTGTTGGGTTTTTGAAGTGTGTGGGAGCTACAAGCTGGGAGTAGAGAGCTCAACATCAAATCCTTAATTTGGCAAGCAGGAGAAATCAAGTTCCATTACTATTCTCAATTCTAGTTCTGTATCTAAAATGGAAAATGGAGTGGTTGTATTGTTTGAAGCAAGAAAATTTCTTGCTAATTTCTGAGTTGTGAAATTTAGGAGATTCATTGTTTGGAAATTTTCAAAGCCTTTCTTGAAAATCAAATTGTGCAAATCTTGTAGTATAATGCAGCTGTGGAACCCTCTTTTCTCAGTTTGTATATAGCCTTTGAAATTTTGCTTATATTTTTGTTGCCATCATACTTCATATCAAATCTAGTTATTGTTTTCCTAGGGAGTTTCTCATGCCTCTGTCATCCGTTGAAATACTGCATATTAGAATGTTGGAGACAATCTCCTTGGGTGCATACAACCAGCTTGACCGGAAAAGTACATGTCTTCTTCCCATCAAATTTCCTTTATTGCGTCTATTTTTGATGACCTATGAGTAAAAGGGGCTTTCATTCCTGTGTCAACCCTATTGGAGGCGAGTGGGGGTGAATTTTCCTATGGTGTGGGGTTGTGTGTTGTATTTCCCTTCTTCTGCATTGTAGGTTTGTCGATGCCCTGCATCTTCTATTCCAGGCCTACGGTGTTAGCTTATTAACTACGCTTTTGTTCAGGCTATCCTTACTATGTGATTAATGATTAAACAATAGTTTGTATGCCGAAGGATGTATTGTTAGTTGTGGGAGAAACGTCGTACATGAATAGTAGATGTGTATTTATAATCTCAAGTTCATTGAATGTGTAAATGTACACTATTACGTTTGAAGTATGAATTTACAAACATTATATTAGATAATTGAAACCTTGCATGGCGTAATCTTAGCGTTGGATAAGTTGTAGAGATAACTTAAGCAATAACATGTTGTTGTACAAGCATCTCTCAGGCAATCACTATATTTATTGTCTTACACAAAGCTAAGCAAACATTCGGCACCGCCACTGTATTGTAATAAGCAATAGATAAGCCATTTTATAGTTGAAACTCCATGCATTCAACACTCCTTACTCCTTCCTGTAGATTTCGATAGTGACAAGAAGTATATGTTTTGCAATTCAATAATTGTTAGTAAGATTTCATTTGGCATTAGTTGTTGGAATGCATTAGATTGGTAATCGATGTTGATGAAATTATATATTAATGTGTTAGAAAACTGTTGATAACAACATGCTTGTAATTTGAGTTTCTATACAAATCAATATATTTGTATTTTGACAATCGGTTAATAATAAATGAATATATATATATATATAGGGTGAAGTTCTGAGTTCAATTGATTCGCTGCATATACTTTGCTTTATGTATTCCTTAAGAACGAAAGTTTGATTAAGTATTTAAATGATATTTGATTATGATAAATGTGTAAATGAATATATATATGTATATATATATATATAGATAGATATCTATATGGTTATAATCTGCATTTTGTATTTCGAAAACAAAACTTTGCTTTGATGTATTTGTATTTAATAAATGAAAGATTGGTTTATATGGAAAAAATAGATTATCTTTTGTTAAGATGAATTCTTGGTAATCATGGAATGGATGAATTGTAAGTCCACTTTGTATCCTCGATTATATTATTGGAATTGTTTACTTATAAGATGTAATATGGTGGTTCGATATTGGGGTATTATTGTTATTGCTCAAAAGTAGAGTCTTTTTGTGTTTATGGAATTGAGAGTCTTCCGGAGGCTTGGGAAAAAAATGTTATTGGTTGAATTGTTGTGTTGATCCTTGATATGGTTGTTATTTTACTTGTGATGTGTTGTGGGTCTTCAACCATGCACTCCTTATTTTTATTGCGGTTGTGTAATGAGAGCAAGATGGTCTATGCCTTTCTCGGGATATGTAATTTTATGGTTTTCATTTTATGTGCATGATGGTTTTACCCTATTGGTTTTATTGGGACTTCTAGCTGCTAGTAGGGAGAGTAGCTCTCAATGGGGGCTAGAGCCCAAAATGGCATCCAGGGTAACCCATGTGGGAGTTTCTTAACTCAGTGACAGCTTAAAATGAATTATGGGTCGGGTAGATTACACATTAATCAAGATAAGTGAATACCTCACCCATGCCTGTAGTACTCGTTTAGGCTAAGGATGGGTTGGAGAAGGCCAGGTTGGAAAACCAATATCCTTGTCCTCATGAAAGGATGATTGGTTCTGCATGTGTCACCTATGGGGTCGACGTCTAGTGAGAGACTATCAAGGTAACCCATGTCAGGACCATGCGATGACACTCTTCCCTTTGTAGACTAGTATTCCCTCATTGTGGTTCTCCCTTTGGTGTGTGATGTCCTCTAGAAGCAATGTATGTTCTTATGTGTTATTAATGTTGTTGCAGTGTTAGATTGGAGTCCTATCTAGCCTTGTTATATCCATTGTGGTCTCTTTGTCTGTTTACTATTGTGGTACCTTATTGCTATCTCCTAGCATGGGGGGTAGACCTTTGGGTTCCACATGGTCGGGTGGATTGTGCTCTTTTCTCCATTGGATTTCCCTTTTTTGTTGTTCGTGTGTGGGGTGACTATTCATGGTGATGTGGACTTTTGCACTTGTTCCAGCTCAAGTGGACTATCTTTCATGTCTTGTATTGAACTAAAATCAGTTGTATCATGTATTGTAACTTTGATGTACTCTCCTCACATGTATTCGAGGAAACCTTGTTGTACAAGTTGTAATGTTGTAACTGAATTGTTGAACTCTCTCTTGTAATGGATAATGTTAATGAGATAGCTTGCATATCTTAGTTAATTGAAATGTTCTTGAATGTTGTGACATTGATGACATGTTAGGGATATTACATATTGAGGGGACATGTAATGTGATGGATTAAATGAACTTTATATTGTTAGATGAAACTTGTTTAATGAGATGATTTATAATTCTGGTTAGTTTGGTTATTAGATAGATAGTAGCATAGTCATGGAACCTTAGAGGACCTAGTTGTAGATTGCATGTTAGCATATGTTCTATAATCTTTAGTATGTTGCACTTTAAAAAAAATTGTTTCATTTTTAAGTGTTGTAGTGTGTTGTCCTTTGGGGTTCTATGGCGGGGCGTTACAAAATCATGTTATAGTTTGATGAATGTGAAAATTAAGGTTAATGAAAATGGGATAAGATATGTGATTAATGATTTTACAATTATGTTATGAGATCTTTATGCTATGTGAATTATGAAACTTCTGTGAATGTAATTGTGATTATTTTTTTTTTATTATTGTATATATGATTTACTTGGATAGATTAACATGTGCATCGAGTGTGCGGGTACATCTTCCATGGCCAATGGAATCAGAGGCAACCCTTGGTATCCCTATGTGAATTAGCTAGTGAATTTGAACTATAGTCACATGATCCTACACTGACCCTAAAACAAGGACTTACAAAATAGTTTAAGATTTAAAATAGTTGTGGATTAGCAAAAATAAATATACACAAGTAATGGGTATGCAAATTTCCCATTTAATCTATTGTGTGAAACAATAGATTTTGGAGTATGAGTTCTTTGCTCTAGTTTACTATATAACTATTGGTATAGTCATCGAGAGGCTCACGACCTTTGAATTCTTATTGTACCCTCTTAGCCTATAGGTAAGATCCATAAGCAATTAGCATAGATCTAAAGGAATAGGGGTAAAAAAAAATAAAAAATGATAACCATAGATTTCAAACCTTGCACTCACCCTATGAATAACACTTGAATTCCAATGTAATTAAGAAAATCTATGGTTATTACATTTAACATCTATGGAACCCACCATATAGCAGGGTGGGAATATTGAGTAAAATTTGTAAGATATAAAAGAGTATCATATAATGAATAAATAGAAAGTTTCAACCCATTATTCAAGCCTTAGTCGTTTCCTTGTTTTTCTTGCTAAAAAATTAAAAGAAATTTGGGCGAGTGAGGCTACAATCAGCAGCCATACCCTACTAAGCACAATTTCTTTTTCTTTCAAGTAGCTCACCTTCTAGAGAGGTATTCCGTTGAGGTAGGACGCCTCCCCTGGTCATGCGTAGAAGACAACAAAATAATATTTGATTACATCGTCATGTTTTATCACTCTATCGCCATTCCTTGAACTCTAGTTTGCATGCTCTTAAAACAAAAATAAAACAAGAAAACAAAATGTTTAACGCTAAAAAAACCCAGACAACTTTAAAAAAATAAACAATAATAATGGTATAGGTATGTGGGGTTCGGTATTGTAGGCCAGGCGAAATGAAATAATAAAATTAAAATTTTAGACTTGGATCTGCTCCTTCAAGTATGGTTGTTCTTATTAAATTTTGCAGATCTACTAAGACAATTGATCAAGCACAGAAAAAGAGATTTGCATAAACCAACCTCTATATTGATCAATGCATAGATTTACAAATATATAACCATCGTAGGAGAAGAATCCTATGAGGAAAAGAAGGAAACAATAGAGAGTTTTCATTAGTTAGCTTATACTAAAGCAAGTAACAACTGCGTCATATCAGAATCTTCTAGAGACTAATATAGAGCATAATCCCAAGACAATGATGGTTTGACAACAGTTGTGCAATGACTGTCATCAAAGAGGAGAGATAACCCTTCAAACGTGTCCTCCAAATCTGAAATATGTGTCTCCATAAACAAGTTTGAAAATCCTGTCAAGAGATCATCATAGGTCCTAGGATTGGAACTTGGCTCTGATACCATGCTAAATTTTGTGGATCTACTAAGACAATTGATCAAGCACAAAAAAAACAAATTTGCATAAATCGACCTTTATATTGATCAATGCATAGATTTACAAATATATAACCATAGTAGGAGAAAAATCCTAGGAAGAAAAGAAGGAAACAACAAAGAGTTTCCATTAGTTAGCTTACTAAAGCAAGTAACAGTTTTGCAACAATTAACAACAGTTGTTAACATCGCCGCTAACTATCTCACTTCACTCCATCCTTATGTGTGCTTATGTCGCCTATGTATGCTAATTTTTTTGGTTGAGGAGGAAACCCCAAAGAAAATAGAGTTGGAGGATTTATCCTCTAGCTTTATTATTTTCAACTATATTTAAACTTCTCCCTCATGCCATGGCGCCGCCCTAAAACCAGACCTAGTCGAGGAAAATGAGGATAGTATAAAGCTTTGTGCTTAACTTTCTTTCTACTACTATTTATCTCCATTCGATGTGGATACGATATTAATATTAAAGAAAACAATATAAATCCTTACCTTAAGTCATAAGATAGAATCGTATGACCTTGTAAAGGAAATGGATAGATTAATCAAGTAATTTTTTAAAAGCAATAATAATGACAAAAAAAACAAATAAAAGTTAAGATAAGATTACGTGGCTTATAGTTTTCGGTAAGAAAAAGGTAAGGAATTTTGAATAGGTTTAGGGAATTAAGTAGTTTCGATTATTTTCATTTATTAGATTGTAAGTTAGAATTTTCTTGGGAAAAGTTTCTATTAATTTAAATAATAATATATGTAAGGAAAAAGGTCTACGTAATTATAGGGATTCTTTAAAAAGGGTAGTATCTCTATTTATAATCCTTCTTCCCTTTCTTTAAGGAAATTAATAATATGTATATGCAAAGGAATTTAAAATATATATATATATATATAATTAAATAATATAATAATAAATAAATTAAATTAGAAACTTAATAATTAGCTTGTAAATTATAAAAAAAATATTCACTCTCATATTTGAATTTCGAGGTGAAATGTTCAATTAGGATCTCAACAATATCATTAAGATGGTTTTATGGGTAGGGCTTACAACTAAAATAATGCTTCATCAATTAATCCTTAGGGTTTATAGTAAATCAAATTGATGATATTTATATGATTTCCCCATGTGAGAACCCATACCATAGAGTTCTAATAAGGGCATTAACTTTCATGTGAAAGTGAGCATCAACTTTTGATTGGAAGTTAAGAGTTTAGTAAGCCCTATGTTTGGAGTCAACCTAAATTTATTTTCACTCCCTTACTCCGCTTTCGGGCGATGTGTTGATGATGATGTTGCACGAACATCACCCAAGTGCATTGTGTGTACCATACATATGTATGGTTGTTAAATGTTAGTATTTTGTAATATTGTCTTAAAAAATATTAGTCATGTTTTAACTTGGAGTAAATTTAGGGCATTACAAAAACTACTGTTGAGGGAGATTATAAAGAATGAGTAGTTAGTGTTGTCTATGCTTTGATTAGTTGCATTATGTTGTCATTAGTAAGCTACTAATGTCAACCTCTACTGTTGTTGTGATAAGATTTTGTATATGGTTGAGTTGTTATGTTGCAGTTGGTTTAGTTGTGTTGATCAAGTGTTTAAGATGATAAGGATGTGTCTTTGGTGCTTGGATTCCAAGTGATTTTAAGAAAATTTGATAAAAAAAGAAATAGTGTGTTGTAGTGGTGTTCTATGTCATAGGGATTTGTTCTAGTTTTGCTCCACATTTCTTCTAGGTTGAAGATCTACCTGCATGTTTCAGATATGTTGGCGAGAGTTGTTCAAAGGTGTTGTATCTAGAATTTTGTGTGCTAGATCTTTGTACAAAAGTTGTGTTCATTAGAGTGTGAACTGTGTATTACAAAGGTGCTTAGGAGAAATGTTCTTGCTCCATATTTCTTTGTAGTTATGCTTCAAGTCTTGCAAATCTGAAGGAGTTTTGATAGTGTTGATATATTTCTTTAGTTGAAGTTGTTCATGGTTTGGAGCTAAGGAAGTCAATTTCTTGAGTTATAGTGTATGACAGTTGTCTGGATGTATTGGGTGTGTACATTCTTCAGGTGAAAGTTGTTGAAAAGGAGTTTGTTGGATTTCAGGGTGTTTATGGAATATTCTAATATTTTTAGGTGACAATTGTTGGCCACGAGTTATGGATAGGTCAAAGGAACCATGTACTTAAAATCTTGATGGTGTTTACATGGGTATAGGCTGACCTTAGTGTTTACACTACCTGTGAAAGTGCTTAGTTGTTTATGGAAGCATGACGTAGCATGTAAGGATGGATTTAGGTCCTAACTAATGATTTTTGTGGTTTAGCTTCATTTTTCCCACCACAAGAATGTTTTGGTGTTGACCTAATTTGAATTTGCATGATTGGGGTACATAGCTGACCTTGGAGAAAGTTTCAAGGTTGAAGATGGTATAAATAAAATTGAGTTATTGAGGGGTTGGGTGATATCTAAGAGATAGACAAGTATGATGTGAATTGAAAAGTGTTAGCGTGCAAATTTGAGAAGTGCAATGCGAGCTTTCATGTGTTAGATTACTAAATGCAGTGAGTATAAGGTGTCTACAATTCTTCAATCAGTCTGTGAAGGTGTTGGTGATATTGTGGTGGATTCTCTATTGTATAGAGATAGTTATCTTTGTATAACATTTCTTCTCTATCTTCTTTTCTATTTTGGAAGTGAGCCTTTCTTTTTTTGGGCAGTGAGCCCTTTGGTAGTGAGCCTTTGTAATTGGTATTGTTATTGCTTATAATGTGAGCTAATCCTCACCATTTTTTTTTCCATCTTGGGTTTTCCACGTAAATTTGTTGTTCCCTTGTGTATGGTGTTAATTTGTTTCAGTTTCTATTATTTTATTTTCATTCTAAATCATCATAATAGATTTGGTTTAATGAATGAATGTGGATTTGAATGTGTATGAGGGTTTTGAAGTTTTAAGGTACAACTGATTCACACCCCCTCTGAGTTGTCTTGTGCATTCAACAATTGGTATCAGAGCAAGGTTCCTTGGAAGAAAGTTTAATCACTTAAGGTAGATCTGGGATAGTGCCCAAGAAGGAGATCCCTATGTTTGATGGAATAGACTATGCATTTTGGAAAACAAGGATGGAAGGATTTCTAAGTTATCTAGGATTTGATATCTCAAAATTAGTTCAAAGTAGATATACTATGCCTACAAATGGTCTAAGAAGTAAAGCTGAAATCAAGGCCTATGAAAGAAATAGTAAAGAAATATATGCTCTTTTAAGTAGTCTTACAAATTTTGAATTAGTGAAATTTATGAATTTGAAAACTTCTGAAGAAATCCAGACAAAGTTGGAAAGCATTTATGAAGGAGATGATAAGGTTAAACAAGCCAAGATGTAGAATCTAAAGATCACATTTGAGAACTTGTGAATGTCTTAAGATGAAAATATTACAAACTACATGCAGAGGGTAGATGAAGTGGTCAGCTCCATCAAAGGTCTTGGTGGAAAAGTCAAA
The DNA here is from genome assembly GCA_007258455.2 of Sequoia sempervirens. Lineage (NCBI taxonomy): Eukaryota > Viridiplantae > Streptophyta > Pinopsida > Cupressales > Cupressaceae > Sequoia > Sequoia sempervirens. Next base: position 516,612,584 of record VDFB02193867.1, on the reverse strand, counting down.
GAATCAAAACCTGTAAAAAAATTCTTAGAACCCTTCCTAAAGCTTACAATCATAAAGTTTTTTCTATTAAGGAATTTGAAAATCTACATCAGTATACTAGAGATCGGATCAGGAATTGTATGGTTCTCTAACTGCATTTAAAATGAGACAATTTGGTGCAAAAGTTGAGACTCTTTTTAAGGCTGAAAAATCAGCGAAGATTGAAGAATTAGATGAGGAGGATCTTGATGATGTGGAAGCTAACTTTGTGATAAGGATGAAAAAGGGTACTGGTAAGTACAAAGGTAAGTTTCCTTTCAAATGTTTCAATTGTGGAAAGATAGGTCACTATGCTTCAAGATGTCCAAATAGAGTCGTGAATGATAAAAACAAGGATAATAGAGGTAAAATGATTAAGAAAAGCTATTATGTTAGAGAAGATGCAAGTATTTCTGATGATGAATCTAATTATGAAGATGACGATGATGGTGGATGATTGTTCATGGCTTGAAAAGATGAAACCAATTCTACTAACTCTGAAAGATGTGTGAAGGGATTCCCTCTGGAGACAAAGGAAAGGAATGAAGGTACCTTGGTATCTTCTTTTCATGCTAGATAGGATAAGAACTATTGGATCATTGACAATGGATGCTCTAATCATATGACCAGTGACAAGAGTAAGTTTGTTAAACTTGAAAAATATGATGGAGGACTTGTTAGATTTGGTGATGATTCAAGTGTTAAGATATGTGGAATAGGTTCAATGAATTTTAATGGCAAGCATAATACTAATGATGTTTACTATGTTAAGGGTTTAAAGCATAACCTCTTGAGTGTCAGACAAATGTGTAGAAAAGGATACAATCTTATGTTTTAGGATAATGTATGTGAAATCAATAAAGGATTTGGAATTGTGATTGCTACTGGAAGAAGGATAGATGGAAATTTTTATCAGCTCAAGGGTGTTGATGGTCATTGTTTTGTAACTCAAATTAATGAAAGTTGGCTATGGCATAGAAGGATGTGTCACATTAATTTTGATAAACTATTAACAATCAGTTTATTTCAATCTATCAGAGATTAGCCAAAGATTACAAATCCTATCAATGAGATCTGCAAGGATTGCCAGATTGGAAAGCAAACAAGAAGAAGTTTCAAAGGAAAAGAACAATATTCTACCAGATTATTGGAGTTGGTGCATATAGATATTTGTGGTCCTATAAAAGTAAGAAGTCTTCAAGGTGATAAGTATTTCATGCTTTTGATTGATGATTATACTAGAATGACATGGATTACTTTTCTTAAAGACAAATATGAATCCCTAGATAGGTTCAAATCATTTAAAGTTATGGTTGAGAATGAAATGGACATGAAAATCAAGTATTTGAGGTCTGACAGAGGAGGAGAGCTCACCTCCAATGAATTTAACATGTTTTGTGAGAATCATGGCATAAAGAGGCACTTGTCTGTCCCTAGAACTCCTCAACAAAATGGAGTAGATAAAAGAAAAAATAGGTTTGTTCAAGAAGCTACAAGGACTATGATGAAAGAAGCTAACCTACCGAAATTCTATTGGAGAGAAGCAATTCATACTGTTGTTTATATACTTAACAAAGTTCAAGAAAAAGGAAACAACACAAAGACTCCCTATGAGTGTTGGTATGGAAGGATCCCTTCTGTCAAGTACTTTAGAGTGTTTGGAAGCAAATATTATATTCGAAGTGATGAGGAAATCTTGGGAAAATTTGATGTAAGGCCTGATGAAGTAATCTTCCTTGGATATTCTACTAAAAGAAAAGCCTACTAGTTCTACAACAAAAGACTAAGAAATATTTTTAAGAGTGCAAGTGTCAAGGTTGATGAAGATTTTCAAAATTCAGTGGTGATAGATGGATATGAATTAGATGAGCCTATTTGCAAAGAAAAATAAAAGGCTAAGGAAAAGGAAGTGTAGATTGAAGAGGAAGAAGCTTTGAAAAAGACCCCTAGAATCCCTAAGTATGTGTAGAAGAATCATTCTGAAGAACAAATCATTGGAGACAAAAGCAAAGGTACATTGACAAGAAGGAAAGTTGTTGAAGAAGAGGTAAATTTGTGTTTACTTTCTAAATTTGAACCTAAAATAGTGATTGAGGCATGCAACAATGAACATTGGATAAAGGCTATGGAAGAAGAAGTACTACAGATTGAGAATAATTAGACTTGGGAACTTGTCCCAAGACATGCAAACAAAAATATAATTGGAAATAAATGGGTGTTCAAAAACAAACTAAATGAGAATGGAGAGGTAGTAAGAAACAAGGCAAGACAAGTGTGTAAAGGCTACTCAAAAGTTGAAGGAACATATTTTGAGGAGACATTTGCTCTAGTGGCAAGAATGGAGGCTATCGAGATGTTTTTGGCTTTTGCAAAATATAAGGATTTCAAAGTTTATCAAATGGATGTGAAGTCTGCTTTCTTGAATGGAGAATTGGAAGAAGAATACATGGAATAACCAGAAGGATTTTAGTTATCAAACAAACTAGATATGGTCTGCAGATTCAAGAAGGCATTATATGGATTGAAGAAATCTCCCAGAGCTTGGTATGCAAGGTTGGACAAGTATTGGATACAACAAGGATTCAATAAAGGTATCATAGATAGCAATCTTTACTTTAAAGTTGAAGATCAAATTCCAATTGCCGTTGTATATATTGATGATATAATTTTTGGAGGCAATGAAGCTGTGTAAGAAGTTTGTAGAAGAGATGCAAAATGAGTTTGAGATGTCTATGTTTGGGGAGATTAATTTCTTCCTTGGGCTACAAATCAATCAAACAAACACTAGTAGAATTTGGCAAATAAATGACTAGGTGACTAAAACTTTTAGTCACAACTAAAAATGACTAAATTCTACTAATTTTTTGCAACACAGCTATAAATGAGTAAATAAATGACTAATTTGGTCGTCGGGTAAAAACTTATTTAGTCACACAAATAAAAATGATTAAATAGTTAGTCACATGAATACATATTAGACAAAAAATTTAAAAATATTTGGGGAAATGATTGGCGGGAGTGTATTGTGTGTGACTCATTATTCGCCTTTAGAATTTGGCACTTGACAACTACACTGAGGCTACTTGCATGGGCGCGTGAACTACACTGAGGCATTTTGAGTTACAACGATAAAGATTGTTTGGAGAGGACCTAGAGAATTCTAAAAAGGGGGGCAAGGACATCAGTTTTTGTTGCAAAGTATTTGAAGTCTACAATGAAGTCAGATTTGGGGACGCCCTCTACAATGAATTCAGAGGTAATTTGAAACCCTTATTACGTTAAACACAAAATATATACCTTTCTGATTGGAAACTTACATTATTTACAATCTACTACTCTTAATAATGTTATTTTACAATGTTTCCACTATTCTACTGCATAACATGTTCGAGCTAAATATAATAAAATTTGGGTGTCAGTTCTAAAATAGAATTTCCTCAAACAATTTTGATGCATTTTCACTGCAAGTGCAAACTATCCTTGTGCAAAGTAAACATGTGCTAGATTTACCCACACATCAGGCATCTAAACAAAGATGTTTCCTACTGCAACTTCTTGTACCTATGTAAAAATTTCCTTTGCAATATCAAATTTACCCCTTTCATCTAGCACAATGGCTGCCCCATTTGTAGCATAAATATTTCTTGGTCCTTGTGCCAACACTTTACAATACAATTCTCTAGCCTTCTCAAGATGTTGTGCCTCCACCTTTGCATCCATCCTATCATTGTGAAAAACTACAAAATAATTCCAATTTCCAAGTGAAATGTCAACATAAGAATTCTTTGCATCTGATTCACTTTGTGCAACTTTAATTATTTCTTTTTCTTTAAGCCAGTCATCTGTTTTTTGTTCTATTTTGCTAAGAATAGATCAAGCATTTGATGAGTTTTTATCCACCTTATAAAGTGCATCCCCAATCAATTCTAGGCTTATTTGGATCTCATTCCAAGCCCGAGCCATGGTTGTAAGAGGTAGATATGCATCCACATAATCAAGAAAATTGAACAATACTAGCTTGTATAAAAGATTTTCTTTTTCAGTATCACGTAGTTTTTCAAACAACCTAGAAAGATTAAATATTGTTGTGACTTTATCCCATGGTAACTCAAGTGAAACACCACCTGCTTCTAGTTGATGGAAGAATTCCATATCCTTAAAGAGCATAGGAAAAACTACAGAATTGGCACTGGGGCTTTTATTTATGAATTCAACCCAAATGCCATTTCCTAATGCCTCCATAAAAGTTTGTTGAGCCAACTCTAGTTCATCATGCTCAAAATGAAGAACCCCAATGTTGTGTAATAAATGAATGGGTACTTCTTCCTTGCTCTTCTTCAGAAGAGACTTTGTTGTCTTAAGAGAATCTAAGGCTACGCTTGGGTCTGATGATATTAATAACTCACCCATCTTGATAAATGCATTGGCATCATGTGGATCTATGCGAGTTTCCTTTCTTAAAATTTCAAAAGCCTTGTCTGCTTGCCCTTGCTAAGCATATATATGGCCTACAACTTTTAAGCTCTCCTAGTTCTCAGGGTGGACCTCCAGAACCTTTTCAAACTTTGAGAGAGAACTCTTAAGATCTCCCAACTTCAATTGAACCTGTCCACAATATCATGTGTCCTCTAACTTTCCTTGACTGATGCCATGTAGTAGCATCCAGTGGTGTCATAATCACCTTTACTATGATAAGATCATGCAAGATTATAATATGAATGAGATTTCATGAGAGGGTGGTTAGTTGAAACAAGAGCTTTCTATGTCAACTATTCCATAAGAAAATGTTTCCCTGTGAAGAAAAAATGATTTGCTAAATGATTCAATGCCATTGCACAGTATGGGTATAATTCAAAGGTTGTACACATATTTTCCATTCCTTCATGAACACTACCTTTTTCACTAATTGTGAGAATCCTACAAGTAAAAAATGCACAAAACTGACCACATAGATTTATGTAGAGGTAGAACATCATTTCCTAATGCCTCCATAAAAGTTTGTTGAGCCAACTCTAGTTCATCACACTCAAAATGAAGAACCCAAATGTTGTTTAACAATTGAATGGGTACTTCTCTGCTCTTCTTCTAAAGCAACTTTGGTGTCTTAAGAGAATCTAAGGTTGCACTGGGGTTTGACAATATTAATAACTCACCCATCTTGATAAATTAATGGGCATCATATGGATCTATTCAAGTTGCCTTTCTTAAAATTTCCAAATCCTTCACTACTTTCCCTTGCTAAGCATATATATGGGCTAAAAATTTTAAGCTCTCACAGTTCTCAGGTTGGACCTATAGAGCCTTTTCAAAATTTGGAGAGAACTCTTAAGATCTCCTAGCTTCAATTGAACCTATCCACAAAATCCTATGGCCTCTGGCTTTCCTTGACTGATGCCATGTAGTAGCGGCCAGTGGTGTCATAATCACCTTTACTATGATAAGATTGTGCAAGATTATAATATGAATGATATTTCATGAGAGTGTGGTCAGTTGAAAAAAGAGTTGTCTCAGTCAACTGTTCCACAAGAAAATGTTGCCCTGTGAAGAAAAATGGTTTGCTAAATGATTAAATTCCATTGCATAGTACAAGTATAATTCAAAGGCTCTACACATCTTTTCCATTCCTTCATGAACACTACCTTTTTCACTAACTGTCAAAATCCTACAATTAAAAAATGACCAAAAATATTTTTCCCCATTTCAAACAATAAAATTTCCAAAAAAATGCATTTAAAACCTGCAAAAAAATGCAAATAAAATCACACTGATTTTTGAGCCAAAAAAAACCATGAGACCATAGCTTGTTGCTTACTATTATGATTTGATATATTTTTTCCAAGCATCCATAGCTTTTTAAAATCACCTATTTTAGGCTTTTAGCCATAGCAATAAGGCAATGAACTATGATAAAATGCTTTGGTAGGTATGTATGAAAAATGTGGTAGCATAGACAATGAACTTTGGAAAAAATTCTCAAAGAAATGTGGTCTCATGGTGATGAAATTCCATGATGAATTCCATGAAAAGCGAATTGTTATGGATTGTCATGGCATTCCATCACCATGAGACCACATTTCTTTGAGGCATTTTTTCAACTAGTTCACTACCTTGTCTATGCTATTGCTTACTATTATGCTTTGATAGATTTTTTCCAAGCATCCAAAGCTTATTCGAAAGCACTTATTTTAGGCTTTTATCCATAGCAACAAGGAAGTGAATTTTTTGATAAAATTCTTTGGTAGACATGTATTTTAAAATCACCTATTTTAGGCTTTTAGCCATAGCAACAAGGCAATGAATTGTTTGATAAAATTCTTTGGTAGGTATGTATGAAAAATGTGGTAGCATAGACAAGGAAGTGGACTTCTTGAAAAAATGCCTCAAAGAAATGTGGTCTCATGGAATGCCATGACAAGAAAATGCGATTGGCAGCTACTCATAGTTATTAGTTATGCAATGTGAAGTAACTGCATACCTACATAGGTTGACTTTGTAAAAAACTATATTGTAGTGTAAATTTTGTCATCTGTTAGCATCTAGTTATTAGTTATGCAATGTGAAGTAATGCTTTGAGTTTGAAAGATGTGCAATGCAATGTAATCAAGAATTTGAATATAAACTACACAAATCTATTTTTTACAATTCATTAGTTAAACTCTTTGATTTATTTTCTCTCTATAACTCTATTGCTATGAAAATGCCTTTCAATTAAAAAAAATAGTTTTTGTCTCTTAGTCTACAATTTTTTGTTGCTATGTGTAGAACATTATAGATGGATCAATGCCAAAGGTTGGATACGGATCAATACCATGCATTTGATGAGAGAATAGCTGATGAGAGGGACATGGACAAATATCCATGTTCATGTAATGACTATCTTGGTGGAAAGGTGAGAAAAATAAGTCCGATTTATCAACATATGATAAGATATGGGCATAGTGGTATAAGCCCTTGGGATTACAATTATTATGAAGATATGATAGAATTGCAGAGTATGAGAGATGAAGAGGCAACAAACATAGATGAAGTGGCACCAAACATATATGAAAAGGCATCAATGTTAGACAAAGGGTTTGAAGTTGATAGAGTGTTAAATGAGGGTCTAAACGATGATTGGGCCAAGTTGATGGATGATGCTTTAAAGCCTATGTATGTTGATTGCAAGTTAAGTTGTTTGAAAAAAATACTTCAAATTCTTAACTTGCAAAATTGGTGTTTGGTTGGACAAATGAGAGTGTAGATTAGTTATTAGAATTATTAAGTTTGTTGTTACCACCCGACTCCACATTGCCAACAAAATGAAGTCAATGTAAAAAGAAAATCGCTAAGCTAGGCTTAGGGTATGAAAAAATCCACACATGTGTGAATGGTTGTGTATTATTTCACAAGAATCTTGCAAGTGAGAGTGAATGTCTGAAATGTCATGAAGCAAGGTATAGACAAGGGTTGAAATCAGTTGTGGTTCCTAGAAAGGTTCTTTGCCACTTTTTGGTAATCCCATGATTACTCTGAATGTATAGGTGTAGAGACATTGTTGAACTTATGTAATGGCATGCCCAAAATAAGAGTACTGATGGAAAACAATGACATGTGTCTGATTCTAAGATGTGGATGGAATTTGATAACAAATGGCCTGATTTTTCTCAAGATCCTCGTAATATAAGGTTGGGTTTGGCTCTAGATGGGGTGAACCCATTCTCAGATCAAAGTACTAAATGGTCAACTTGGGCTATGTTTTTAATAAGTTATAACTTTCCTCCATGGTTAGCAACTAAACCATTTTTCTTAATGTTATCATTGATTATACGAGGAAAGAAAAGCGTGACTTCAGATATAATTGATGCTTATCTAGAGCCATTATATGATGAGCTAATGGAATTGTGGAAAGGAATTGAAAAAAATAAATCTTTAAGGGATGGTCATTCAATCAAATTCACTTTAAGAGCTTACTTATTGTTTATGATTGATGATCTTCCTATATATGGCACATTGTCTAGTCTCACTGTTCATGGATACCATGGATGTCCTATTTGCAACTTTAAGGATTTTGTGAGGAACTCAAGAAGTTTGTGTAAGTGTATTTATTGTGGAAATCATGCTTACTTTAACATGGATCATCCATATCATCAACAAAAAACATGGCTCAATGGTCAAGAAGAGAATTGTGAAGCAACATTGCTAATTATAGGTGATTACATTGTTGAGAATGGACAAAAAATAATGTCATTTATTGAAAATGATGGGATTGCTAGTAGTAGATATGATCCATGTAATGAAAGCAGTATAAAAAAGTTGTGCATATTCTATAAGTTGTCATATTTTAAGGATATAGTCATTAGACATCTTGTTGACTTTATGCATACTGAGGAAAATATAGCATATGCTATTATAGAAACTTATTTTGGCACTTTTGATACTATTTCATCATGTGAAGACTTTCAACAACTAAAGATTCATCAAAATCTTTGGGTTGAAAAATAAGATGATGAAAAATATAGAAAACCTAGTGCTCCTTATGTCTAGACAAAGGAACAATGTGCACAATTCTTACAGTTGATAGTTTGAGGGAGGATGTTGTTGAAGTCCTTTGTCTATTGGAACATAAATTTCCACCAACAATCTTTAACATTTATATGCATCTTTTGATACATCTAGAATATGAACTAGAGCATTGTGGCCCAGTAAGAACGAGATGGATGTATCCTATAGAATGATATATGAAGATTTTTGAAAAAAATTGTTCGTACTAGGGAAAAACTGGAAGGAAACATGTATGAGGGATATTTAATGCAAGAGGCCATGGGATTTTGTACAAAATAGATGAAGGATTTTAAAAATGTCAATTGACGTGTATGGGATGATGACAAAGAAGAGAGAGTTTCAAGTGAAGTATTAGAAGGAAATGGATGTCACTTCAAGCTATCACATCAAAACACATCTTCGTTCGATAAGTGGCATAGGTAAAAAAAAATTACACAATACTTTATTTAATCAATTGCATTTACACATTTATATTATTAATATTACTATTTGTATGCTAATATTCTATGGAAAAAATTTGAAGAAGACAATCAAGCTTGGATGCAACATTGACCTCAAAAGCGCAGATGTCATGCTGATTTGATTGGAGGTGATTATTTTCCAAAATTTGAAGAATGGATTGCTAATGCAGTTAGTGATGCAAAAGAAGAAGGTCAAGATATAACAATGAAGGATAGTGAGCTTTCACAATCTCCACATTTATGGGCCATGTGTTTTAGTGGAATGTGGGCCTATGGTAGTCATTTAAGAGTGGAAGAAAAAGACAAAGGAAATACAACTTGTGATTGTGTTGTTAGTGCTGAATTTCTTCATGAAACTAAGAAGAAATTTTATGTTGGATTCATATAGGAAATTATTCAAGTGGACTATGGTGAAAATAGTCCTATATTATTAAAATGTAAGTGGATCCAACCATCCGTAGTACAATTTGATGAGTATGGATTTGTACGTGAAAATACAAGATAATTTTTATTAGAGATGGATGATTTGTAGGTTTCCCCTCTTCAAATTAACCAATCATTTCGAATTGATGATTTAAGAAGCCCAGGATGATTGTATGTCATTCAAATAGAGTCTCGTTCAAAACAAAAATTCATGGAAGTTGATATAATTCCTGATGGGAAATGTGTTAATCTACAAGAAACATTTGAAGAAGTGGATGAAGATGATGATGGAGTGTTTGAAGAAGAGATTTTTATTACCAATGAAGAGATTGGGAGAGAGAATGCATTGCATGTCACAGATGAGGATGAGGAAGAAAATCAAGTAGATACAAGCACGAGTGATCAGGATTCTGATATTTATGGCAATGCAGATGATTATGATGATGTTTTGTCACTTTAAGAGGTTAGCTTGTTTATTATTGAATGTAATAAAGATCTAAGTATAGGTATGATTAATCACTATTGTTTTAATGGTATATTTCTAAATGTAATCATCATTATTCTGTTGGTACATTGTATACAAAACCTGAGATGTCCAATGCTGATTTGAAGTGCATTTAAAGTTAGGTTCAATCATTCTTCTTAGTGTTCTTACTTTGGTTGAAATTTTGAATTTAATTTTGTTTAGTTAGAATAGAATTTCTTATATGCCCTATATGTTTTCTAGATGCAAACATATAATGAACATGTGTGATTTAATAATACATATAGATATCTTAACATTAGGTGAACTAATCCTCCTCATTACAAACAAAGAAATCATCTCTTAGGTCTGAATGATACTGAAAAACTAAAACTGAGAGACTGCAAAATTAGAAAATTGTTCAATCTTTTCAATAAAATGATATCTAAAAAACTGCATTCATAATCAAATCCAATACCACACTACCGCAACAGTCAATAGAGGTATGCATGGGATGGTGAGACATATAGGTCAATGTACAAATAATTACCGCAATACCACATCAACCAAATATGAATAGTGCGGGGTGGCAGTGAGAACATGTTAACAACTAAAGTAAATTGTAGCCCCATAAGGGGTAAACAGTGACACCGCAGTATGGCAGTGAACAATCACTCAACTGCTAGAATTAACCCACTTTCTCACGGGAGTCCAAAGGGGTGTGCATGGAGTGGTGGTACTGCTAACCCTACCATACCACTACCCCACAATAGTCTTGATATAATAGAGTCGTATGGCAGTGAACAATCACTCAACCACTAGAATTAACCTATCATCCCACGAGAGTCCAAAGGGGTGTGCATAGAGTGGTGGTACTACTAACCCTACCATACCGCTACCCTATAGTGGTCTTGATATGACAGACAAGTGCTGCGGTACAAGCTGTCAAAGCATTTAAATTGTTAGTGGCAATGATTACACCTCTAAAAATGAGTTGTTCGATTTACCAAGATAAAGGCATGTATTCAAACTCAAAATATGGACAGATTATTATATTTTGCACAAATTGACATTAATAGTGAGGTGACCAAGCTCAACAACAAATATTAATTGGGACTCAACAACATTTTTGGAATCATTTCAAACAGCTCAGTGTACCGAAGGCAAGGGAGTTCAAGGGGGAAGACTTTGCAGCTATTATTTCATTGAGTAAGTTCACAGAAACCCTCTCTAGCAAGTGTATAAGAACTGGATTTTCTCCTACAAGTAGACACTTAAAGAAATCGAGTAGCAGTAAATTATTCATCATGCCACCCAAAAGAAGTCAACTTGCCCATAAAAAGGAAGATTCCACAGTTTTTAAATCAAACAAGAGGTCCCTGTAATAATCCATTTTAGATGTGTTACCTAATTTTATAGACAAAGGATTCAAAAAGGTGTTTAAATATACAACCCATGGATGTAGAGACCCAATTATCCCTATCTCAAGGTGGGATTTTTTTTGGTACTTCTATGGAAAAAGGGATGATAAGATTCCAATTTCAAATCCTTGGACCTTAGAATTGGCCAAATTGATAGTCACAAATGTCTTCATAGATGTTGATTTTATTAGAGTATTGGCACAATATTATCACCAGGCTATCAGAACTATAAGAATGCTAGATAGCTCACCATTAGTGGTGCTAACTAAAGAAGCAATTATAGAGTGTTTTATGTTAAACAAGCAAGATATCACTAAGATCCACTTGGACAAAAGTGAGGAGGATTATATGAGATTGAGAAAAACCTACAGGGGTGATGAACTTCCTTTACACATGAAAAGGGGTGTAAACAATAGGAGGATATCTATCTCCCCCTCCCAAATTGAGTCATTTTCCATAGAAGACTTCCAAGTATATTTCAAAAGAACTTATTTTTCTTTATGCCAAGTGTTTGGAATAGAATTTGAAGAGAGGATGCCAATCTATCTCATGGTGATGGAAATAATGATATAAAATCCTAAAGTGAACATTGAGTATGACTTTGCTGTTGAAATTGAGAAAGGGCTACATGAGGGATTTTTGCAAGTAAGAGAAATTTTCTCCCATCACTTTCAAGAAATACTCTTTGCTGTGTCATTTAATATTGTACCAAAATAGAAAGAGATGGTCTAAAAGAATGTGTTTGGGAATTACTAATAAGGAAGGGAATAGGTTGCCTATACAAAACTAGTGTTACATCTGGTATAGTAGATGTAAAAATAGTGATTGTGTAATATTTCATGATGATTTCGTAATAAAGGTCATGGCCAGTCTTGGTCATATTTCACCAATATTTCCTGATAAAATCATGCAAGTATTAAGACCTTTAGCATTGAAGCCAGAGCAGGGACACACTCACAATTTTGATGACTGGTTCTTCTTAGCAGACCAAACAGTAATAAGGGTCTATGGGTGTCCTCAAGCCCCACATGTTTTACCTAAATTAGTTTCTATTTGAATTGAATTTTTAGAATTTATGTGACAAATGTTATGGATGGAGCAAGATGTTATGAAAAGATAGAAGAAGGGGACATTCCTCCCTAACCTAACTATATGTGAGGAGCTATCCATAGGGTATGACATTCTTGAAGAACTATAGAAGTATTTGAAGATGAGGTATTCATTGAAGTCACAAGGAGAAAGGGTCTTTGATCCTGAAGGACATATTAATTTTATAAAGCAGACACTTCTCACTATAGCTGGTATTACCCATGTAATGGATCACAAAGAGGATGTAATAAGAAATTGGTTAACACCTCATGAAGTTTTTTAGAGGAAGAGGAAGTGGGAAATCATAAAGAGGCTTGAGGAGGAGAAGAAGAAAATGGACACTTGATTCCAAGGATTCTATAAGAAGGGGACCCTATCAAAAGGATGAACACAATAATTGACAACTTTGAAAGATTATATGTTGAACCAAAGAAGAAACCCGAGGGCCACTCTTCAAAACCCTCCAAGCTACCCATCAAACCAAGCAGTATTGTAATCACAGAGCCCCTACAAGACAATACCACAATACAATCAGAAGCATCCCCTAAGAAACCAAGTCCTAAAAGGCAGAAGATACATGGAGTGGCCCCCTTAGTGGCATATGAAATAAGTGAAGGAGTAGGGGATACTGAAGAGGTAGTCAATGTAATTTTGAATGTTAAATATGATGAAGTTGATCAGCCACTGCCTAAGCTTGCAACTGCTACTCACAAAAAAAAAGAAAGAGTGGATGCACATGGGTATAATGATCAAGAAGTGCATGATGATGAAAGGGTGATTGCTACCCTTAGATTTATTAAAGATGATGACTTTATTCAAACTCCTAAGTTTAAGGATTTTTGGATTAAGATGAAAAATAAGAAGATGAGGAGAGACTCCAAATTAATAAGATGGGCACTGAGGAGTCACAACATGACCAAATTGTTTCCAAGACTTTTGAAGAAATCAAGATTAATGAAATTACTATTAGCCCCCAAGAAGTAAGAAAATTGGTCTTAGAAAGCAATATACTAATTATTCCTGGGATGGAGTTAAAAAATATATTCTTAGTAGATCAATTAAGAATCCAAGAAGATCCCATATTGGTTTCTAAATTCAATTCAGATGAAGGAATGGGTGGCATAGGTTACAATCCAAGAATTGAAACCCTGGCCTTTTGGACAAAGTAAAAAAGAATAGAAAAACCAATATTGCTTGATGTTGTACATGAAATGAGAGAGACTGCCATGGTAAAGACACTTCAAGACACATCAACATTGGAGGTAGCTACTATGACAATGCACTCAAAAATGTTTACTAGGGCTATGGTTAAAGGTATGGAGCTTAGATTGGCAGAATATGAGAAAGCACAAACTGATATGAATGATGAAGTGAATAGGTTATTTATAGAAAATATGAAATTCAAAAAGAAGTTGAAGGGAGTAGGTCCTTCCCAAAGCACAAAATTAACAGTATGTCGACCCCCTGCCATCCAGACTGATACAGGTGCAATCATTGTTGAATAAGTAAATGTGCTAAAATAAGAAATTGAGAAGTTGAAAAAGACTAATGAAGAAACAAAGGAAGGAGTAAAGAGGGAAACCGTCAGGGTAAATTGAAAAAGATCTTGGAGCATAGGGTTAAACTAATTATGGACAAATTGGAAAATGTGTATGAATGTTATGTCTCCTTGTCACAAGCAATTGATCAAATAAAAGGCCCATGTACCTATATTGGACCCCTTATTCAAGAAATGACAACCTATACATCACACCTTAATAACTTTGTACATAATTTTACAAAGAAGTGTTGAGGCCCCCACAACTTTAAAACCTACTGATCAAATGGTCTAAATGGTCATAGATGAATTTCAATACATATCTACAGAAGACCAAAAGATCAAGGAAAGAATGGATTCATTCCACACACTAAAGCAGTGGTTTGTGCCTAAGATACTAAGGGATGATGATCAACTGAAAGGCTTCAAGGATTGGATAGATGAGTTTAGCCAAATTTTTCCCAACTGCCTCACTAATTTATAGAAATATGGTGACATAAATATTCAATTTAACCTTGGATGGAATAATTGCACAAGATGTTGGATACTCAAAATTCATCATGGATAGCAAAGGGTTATTAAACAACAGATGGAAGAGTTAGTTGGCCAACACAAAATAAATCCAGGAGTACAAATGGCCTCATGATTGTACATAGTGTACTAAAGGGAGTAGACATATCTAGCTCCCCCAGAAGAATAGACCTTGCAGTAAAGTACCAAGCCTTGTAGATACTATCATGGAGAGAGGACCTTGCTAGATCTAAATAATCATGGCTACCTGTGGAAACAAAAAAAGTATCACTTTTTCTTGCTTAATTTGAGAATGATTAATATTAAAATAATATTAAGGTCTCCTTGATCTAGTGTTGTGAGGTGTTTTACACATCTGCATTAGGACTTGGGCCCTTTTTAAGCTAAATAAACCTAACTTTTCCTTAATTTAGTGTTGTAAAGTGTATTTATTTAAACCTTCACATTAAAATTATGAGGCTTGTAAACTAAGTGGACCTAATCTAGTGTTGTAATGTGTTTTACAAATTCACATTGGATTTAGGGCCCTTTTTAGCTAAATTGACCTAATTTTTCCTTAATTTTATGTTGTAAAGTATATTTATTTACACTCACATTAAATTTTGAGCCCTCCTACATTTATGACCTTAATACCATCATTAATAGGCCCCTAAGACCCTATATTATGCATCCCAAGGCATATTTCAATCAAAATCCTGACAATATCAACAAATAAACTTAATTTCTTAACACCTTGACACTTTTGCCACCTACAAAAGCCCTGTGGGACCCATACGCCACCCTAGGCATATGAGTTCCAACCAAGTGAGACCCATATGCTAGGTGTGGTGTATGAATCCCATTTGGCCTATTTTTAGGGTTTTGAGTGGGAAAATCTAGGTTTTAAGTTCAAATTTCATGAATGTTAGCCTATGGGATCTAAAAAATGGTATATTAGATTAATTTCCTATATAAATGAGGTCTCAAATATTTATTTCATTAATCCTTCATGATATCAAGTCAAACACTCAAGCGTTAAGCATTCCAAGACTTCACAAGAGCATCAAGAGAGTTTACAAGATCACTTCTAAGGCATTCAAGAGTAGAATTCTTCATCAATTGTTGCACCAATTCAAGATCCATCATCATGTCAAGATCATAAGGCATCTTGAGCATGTTTTTGAGCTAGTATTGTGATGTAGCATTGAAGACCCAAGATCAATATCTACATTCTACATGGCCACTTCAGGTTAGATTGTTGATTCATGTTACAAGACATCACTCAAGGTATCATTCTTCATGTTTTATGTCCTTATTTCATTATCTCATCATTTGGTTTAATTACCTCAAAGGGGTTTGACCAAGGAAAATGCCCATTTACTAACAAATCATCAAGTTTTCCTCTCTCTACATGTGTGATTATAGATCTAGGTGTCTTGGAGCTTGACGATCCCTTGAAGGTTACAATCTTGGATAAAGTTGTTGGAGTTGTCCCTTCATTTGCAAGGTTGTTATTTTCACAAAAAGTCATCTATAGGTTCAAAATAAGGGTTTCAAGTCCGAAAACAAAGTGTGGCAGAGAGAGAAGAGATTGGAGAGTAGAATCAGACCTTAACCTTTAGAAAAAGCACACTAGGACTAATATGCCACCTTGGGTGTATGATTCCTAGTACAACCAATGTTCAGGGTTTTTGGAGATTCATAATCAACATTGTTAGATTCCAGTTTTGGTATAGAAAACCTAGTCTAGGGCTAAATCACACTAGTGTATGAGTCCTATTCAAAATCAAAATCAACATTTCCAATATTTCTAGTCCTCATTAAAGCCTCTACAGGTTCCCAGGTGCATGCCTCTTATTTTACAACTTTCTATTTTGATTTATATGCATGTCTAGGTCATTCATTCAAGTTCCATGCATCACTAGGTTTTTTCATTAGATATTGCATTTCATTAGTCTTTCCAATCCCTAGCTTGGTGGTGAACCCCTCATTAGTTTATAATTAGACTGTAGGACATCCCTATTGCAAGATCTCTTTCTCCTTTGCATACTTTAGATTGAGATCTTTAGGGTTTCCCTTCAATGAGATAATTGTGAAAGTGGGTTTTGCTCTATGTTCTAAACCATACAAAAGCATACCCCTTTTTTTGTTGTTTCATTTTGGTGAACCTACATTAAGAACATCATAGTTATGATTTGGAGTGCATCATCATTATAGATCTTGCTTGCATTAACATTGCATTAAAGTTTGCATTAGTTAATTGGCATTCTAAGGTTTCTAATTTTTGCATTAGTGAAAGTGCATATAGCTTGCATTTTTGCTTCTCAAATCATTTACAATCATGTAAAATATACATTTTCACTTAGGTTACAACTCATACAAACTAAAAGCATAGAAAACACTTAAAATTTCTTAAAAATTATGAAAAAAACCCTAACTGGGACTCATACGCCCCTCTAGGAAATTTAGTCCCAATCTAGATTTTAAATTTCCTTTTACAACATTAAAAACCTCATCTATGTGCTTCCTAAGCTTGTTGGTAACATATACTATAATTTTAGAAAGTTTCACTAACTTTTGTTTTATGCATCTAGGTCAAAAACATCAATTTAGGGTAGTCATTTTTGAAATAATTTCAATTGCAACAACCATCAGATTTGAAAATGCTCACAATTCCAAAACTTTGCATCATATGGATAAAAGTACTTTTCACTTTTGCATATACAATGTTTACATTCATAAAACTTTGTGCATAAGTTTGATAAAAGTGATTTTCTTTTTTTGGATATACATTGTTTGCATTCTTAAAGTTTTGCATACGTTCGATAAAAGTACTTTTCATCTTTGGATATACATTGTTTACATTCTTGAAGAATTGCATAAAATGGTTAGAAGTGCTTCTCATTTTTGTTCAAACAATGTTAGTACCTTGCCTTTCTAGGCATGCTAAGAAAAAGTTCATATCCCCTTCCTATGAGAGTGTTTTAGTGAAAGAGAATACAACCTTGGATAATCCTAACAATCATATTCATTCTTCTCCTAATATCTCTCCTATTTGTGAAGAAGATATTTTGGTGTTAGAAGAACCAATCAATGAGAGTTTTGAGAGTCCTAGTTGTTTCTCTCCTCTTACCTCTCTTAGTGGACAAGGCATTGTTGAACAAGAGGACACAACCATAGGTAGTCATGATGATCACATAACACAACAAGAGACCATTGAAACTTCAACTAGTCTACATTCACCTCCAAAAATCTTCCCCTCTTGTGATAACGTTGTAAATGATGAGGATATGTTGGTGTTAGATAATCAAATCTTTAAGATCTATGGTAACCCTCTTTATGTTTCTTCCCCTACCTATCTTATTTTGGAAGACATTATGGGACAAAGGAGTGAAAATTTGGACAATCTTGAAAATCACATTTGTTCTTCTCCTAGTTGTGAGGAAGATGCTTTGATGTTAGAAAATACAACCAATGAGAGTCATGAGAATCTTTTGTGTCTCTCTTCCCCCAGGAAAAACATTATTGAACAAGAGAATGCCATCATTGACAAAAAAGACAATTCAACCATTGATCATTCCCCTACTTGCGATGAAGTCATTTTGGAAGAACCAATCCTTGAATGTCAAGAATATTTGGTTTGTATTTCTCCTAAAAACTCTCCTCCTAGGGAGGATATAATGGTGCAAGAAAATTACAATAATAGTGATGTGACTTCCTTGGATTATGGTGAAAATATGATTCTAGATTTCCCTTTATTAGAAATACATCAAACCAAGATCACTAAGGTTATGAATGCACAAGTTTTCATTAAATCCCCCTTAACTATCAGACCTCCTCCATACCTTGTGGTGCATCCTAAGAATCCTCTAATCCTTTACCCACCTTCACAAAAACCTAAAACTCAAAACAAACCTGAACTTATCCTCTACCCACCTAAGAATAATGTTTCATAGCAATTGAGTTATAATACCATTGCTCATACCTATAACACTCAAAATAATCTGCAACCAAGACAAACACCTTCAACATCCCTCCCATTGCCTAATCCTACCCTACCTAGCCCTATCTTATTGAGTCCTCCTTGTGGAAAGGAGTATGATCTTGTCGAACAACTAGAGAATACTCCTACTAAGATATCATTGTAGGACCTTATTCAAGCCTCCCCTCATTACCATAACATGATTCAAAGTGCCTGACAAAAATTTCCTATCCCTTCTAGTGCGAAACCAAATGACATAGCAGCCTTGATTCAAGAAATGAATGCCAACATTGTTTTCCACCAAAGTGAGCTCCCTCCTTTGGAAGTGCAAAAACAAAATGAAGCTTTCATAATAATATCTTGATATAAAAGGAAAGGAATAAAGAAAACCCTTGTTGACAATGGCTCTTCCCTTAATGTGTGTAGTGTGACCCTTTTCGATAAGCTTGGCATGGATAAATAAAAAATTCAACCCGATTCTTTATCTATTAAGGGATTTGACAATATAGGAAAGCAACCACTTGGTGTGATCACTTTTCCTATTACAACTAGAAAGGCCACATTAGAAACATTGATCCATGTTATGCCTCAAGATACTTCATACAACCTTCTTTTAGGCAGACTATGGATTCATGCAATGAATGTGCCTTCTACTCTTCATCGCGTAATGAAGTATGTATACAACAACAAAGTGTACACACTCAAAGCCAAACTTGACCCAAATCGTTGTTTGAACATTGAGAAAGGCAAGGAAAATCCTTTGAAAACATTAACACCAACTACACAAGTGGAATCTGTATAAGAAGAACAAAAAGATAGATTTCTTAAACCCTTCGTAATGATATCGATAGATGATTTGGGATCGTTGGATTTCACACCTACATTCATGGGAGAATACAAGATCATAAACAAAGGCTCTAAAAAGGGAAAAGAAAAATTGGTAGTATCAACAAAAAATTTGGAAGACCCCTCAAAAGCATACACCTCAACCACTTTAGAACAAAAGACAAAAAAATACACAAAAAACTTTGATAAACTTAATTATCAACAACCACCAAATCCAAAAGAGATGAAAAATCTTTATAGAAAAGGTTATGAACTTATGAAACAACTTGGATATAGTGGAAAAGGATGTGGTGCTAGAGAATAAGGTATATGTGTCCCTATAGATTCTCACATTCAAGAAAAGACTAGTGGTCTTGGTTATTATCCCTTGAAAGACACAAACAAGCCTTCACTTATGTGGACAAAGATTTTGGCTCCCACGATTCTCTAACACTTCTAGGGTTTTTCACCTAAAAGGAGAGAGGTAGGCCAAAATGCATAATGTCCCCACTCAAAAATAATGCAAGTATGGATGAAATATGCCTAAATGAAATTTCTAAATGCAATAAACTGATAAAAGGAATGACTTATTAATGCAAAACCTAAGAAATGCAAGTTGTTTGAAAATATATTGTGATATGCAGAAATGACCTAAGAATGCAAACAAATAATAATAGAAATGAAAGACATTGGAGAGGTGGACCTAGGAAGTGGAATACGATGCAGAGAGGCTCTAGAATCCTACAAAATTTGTTGTTAAGGCCAACTGGGACACTTACACCAAGTTGGGCGACTTAGTCCTATTCTGGGGAGATTCAGCTAGAACAGGTTTCAGCCAAATGGGTATCTAGAAATGTAGAAATCACTTTTCAGGCCTGGCAGTGGGACTAATTCGCCACAACTGGCGACTTAGTCCACCTGGGAATCTTGAGAAATTTGGGGCAGGAATCTTGAGAAATTCGGGGTAGGAATCTGTAGCTCTCGGTCTGCAATTCTCTTCTTGATAGGTCTCCAGTTCTGAAATTGCAAAAAATGGGTTGAAAGAGGTCTCCAAGCTTCAATTAGGGCTTTGTTGAATTGAATGACTTTGATGAGTTGACAACACCTTTTAACACCTTTCTCTTTGAAAAATTTGCATACAAGACCTATAAAAACACACATGCAAAGAGGGGAAAAAGGGTTAAGGGTTAGAGAATAGGGGTTTTCCTTGGTCAAACCCCAATTTGGTAATCAAACACTAGAAAATGAAATGAAATAAAGAGAGAATGATGGATGAACATGCAATGTCATGACTCACCAAACCCTTGATATAAAAATATGAAGATATGCAAGTAGATGCTCTAATGGATGCTTGATAATTGCTTGAGAATGAATGAATTTCTTGATAATGAATTATTAGATGAATAGGGGGTATGGAGATGAAAATGAGAGGAAAACCCTTTATTTATACTTGATTTTACAATATTTCCCAAAAATAACACATCACAGGCTGACCTTAAGGTTGAGAGAATAAAATCCTGCCAGAAATTTAAAATAATTTTGATTGTTGTGCCCAGTGGGAGTAAGTCACCTCAGGTGGCAACTTGGTCCCACTGGGGCAATTTTACTGGGTGTTGGAAATTAAAGTGTATTTAATAATTTTTAATAGGATTATTCTCTGAAACACACTTAAGTAGGGTCAAAAAGTGCATTAAGGGGTCATTTAGACATAAGAAATGGTCAAATTAGTCATGACAAGCCTAGAAAAGTGTGAGAGTTTGTTACAACTCTTTACAAAACTTTGAAATAAGGCTTGGTAAGTGATAAAAAGAGGTTATTTAAGTGAATTATAATGAAAGGGTCCTAGAAAAGTGTGAAAGTGGGTTACAACAATTCACAACACTTATACAAGACATCCTAGAATTCTTAATGATTCACAAGGGTCCAAGACCTAATGTGAATGTGTTGACCACATTACAACATTAAATCTAGGTAAAATCAAGTGAAAATCCATGAGAGAGACTCAAATGAGCATAAAAATTTCCAAGTATACATTTTTTGGCGAAAACTTAATATCAACACTATTACAAAACATTCCTCTAAGCGGACTTTAACATTAGTTCATCCTAAACTGATAGACACTAGTGGTCTTGATTGTTATCCTTTGCAAGAACTAAAACAAACAAAGAAATCTTTGCTTAATGTCAATGTCATGATGCAAAACACTAATGACTTGAATTCATTAGATTTTACACCCTCCTATAAAGGAGAGAACAAAATCTTGCAATCTAAAGAGTCTTGCATAAGTATGACACCTTGTATTAAGAAAGAGATACCTTTGTTACAAAATAATGAAATATCCTCTACTTTTGATCAAGAGGGTATCTTGTCGAGACTCCTCCAATATTATTTGATAGCTCTCCCTCCAAGAACATGAAATAAATTTTACTACAAGTGTTCATTTTGTGCATATCATACAGTTCATGGTCATGCTACTAATGAATGTAAGGGTTTAAGTAATCGAATTCAACATCTTAAGGATCGTGGTGCTCTTCCTTGTGTTAAAGCACCTAGTTCCTCTAATTGATACTTATTTTCATCTTATTTTGCTCACCTTGTCCTACACTAAGTGGGGGTAAGGGGTTAGTTAGCCTTGTCCTCGTATGTCACTTTTCGTTGTCTCCTTTGGCTAGTTGACCGCCTTCCATTTATATATATAAATGCAAGCTTGGGATGTGAATGACATGCCTTCAGTTGGCTTGCATGTGACATACTTATTCATGACGTAGCTTATTGGAAACATATGACTTGGCATAGGGATTTCTGAGTAAGCTCTCATGTCTTCTTCCACTTTAAAGAAATTGCTAACAGTAATTGTGTTAGCAACCACTTTAAAGTGGGGGCATACATTGATACTCATGTTTCATTGTGCGATTTTCTTTCTTCCTACGATGCATTCTTTTCTTGGTGGTGTCATTGGGTTTGATTTCCTCCAAGAGCGTGATATTTCTTTGACTTGTCCTCTCTTGGAAACATTAAGCACGATGTTCCCTAAGAAGAGACCTTGCATGAACTAAGCAAAATCCCTTTGAACGTACCTTACACTATTTTGTCTTTACAACAATCATTATATGGCCACCTTGCATAACACACTTTGCATGCCTATGGATCCATCTTGTTTGTTCATGAGTTCCAAGAATACGAAGCTTTTCTTGCCTCATGAAGCTCGAAGTTCATTGTTTGTTCATGAGCTCCAAGCATACAAAGTTTTGCTTGTCTCATGAATCTCAAAGATCATTATTGTGTGGTGCCTTATCAAAGTTATCAGGAGGTATAGCTTTGGTTTGGTTGTGTAGGAGCTGAACATAGGCATGACTTCCCTTAGCCCCCTCGCATTTGTGAGCACATATCGGTTGTGTGTCTCACCATTTTGGATACTCACCCAACGAACAACCTGAAGTTTCATTGCCTCAAAGTGAGCATGTATTTTTGGACATAATAGCTTAGATTTGATCCTCATTGTGTTGGAAAAATGGTTGAGGCTTGATCCACCTCTTGTTACTTTTGTTTGTTTTTATTTTTCTTTCTTAGTCATTGGCATTGTATGTTTGTGTATCTTGTTTTGCTACAAATCATACACCTTATGCATGTCCTTTTGTACTATGTCATTTTGACATAGGATCTTGGATCTTGGGGGCTTGACCACCTCCTTTGATCCTTGCTATCCTAGACCATCCGCATCAGTACACTTGGACCGCTCTTGAATGTCTACTTTAGTGTGAGTTTGAAGCAAGTTCATCCTCTCACTAAAGTGGGGGCTAAATATGTCAATGAAAAAAGTATCTATTTTTCTTGCTTAATTTGGGAATGATTAATATAAAAATAAACTTAAGGTCACCTTGATCTAGTGTTGTGAGGTGTGTATCTAAGGGTTAATTTTCAGGTTAGTTTATCAAATGAATTAAAAGCATATAAACCACAAGAACTATGAAGCACATTGAAAACTAAAAGAAGAAACGTTTATACTAGATAATCACTGAAGCTTCCATGATTCCTCTTCGTAGAACCTTCTAACTTGTTGATTATTGCCCTCATATCGAACGTACGAGCAATCCTTTGACTATGTCTATGTCCTAAACAAGCTTTGAAGGATTTAAATAAAGACTATCCATATGCCTATGACAAAATGATGTTAAAATGCAAAATAACTCTAAGCATTAATGCGTTAGAATAACAAAATCTTTGTGTGTCTAAGTGTAGTCGAAATTGTGAGAAAAATAGCATTTTATAGAAAATGCAATTTTAAATGAACGAACGAGATTGAAGTTTGACAAAAGCCTAAAATCAGAGGACGAGATTTAATGTTAGAATTCCTAATTAGGGTTAGAGAAAAATTATTAAATGAGTGGTCGAGATGTCATCTGAGAAAATCGAATCGGCGATCAAGAATAAATGAGATAATTAGTCAGAAAAATAAAGATTTTTGAAAATTAAGAAGATAAAGACTGCCCGATTTGTGAGATTGAAAAAATCAAGTAGATAAGATGTGGATAGAAAAGAAGATTTGGAAAATCAGGAATCAAATAAAAGTTATTTGATATTTTGAAGGAAAAAGATTATTTTGAATTAAAAATAAATTTAACTCAAAAAGGAGGAAAAATCATGTGACAGTAAATAATTAAAATATTTAATCATTTACTAAAAAGCGGGAAAATTAGAAAGTGGGATAATTTAAATAAATGATTTTATTTAAATTAGAAAAAGCCAAGAGATAGGGAGTGGACAATTTTAAATAAATATCTTTATTTAAAATCGGAAAAAGCGATGGTGGATGATAATTAAATAAATTAAAGAATTTATTTAATTATAAGAGGTCATGAGATATTAATGACACATTAAATAAATAAAACTTATTTATTTAAATAATCAAGAGGAAATAATGGACAAGGATAATTAAATAAATTAAGAAAATTATTTAATTATGAGAGACATTAGATAATTAGTGATGCTTTTAAATAAATAAATAAAATTTATTAATTTAAATAATCAAGAGGAAAAGAAGACATGAATTAATTAAATAATTATGAATTATTTAATTAATAGTTGAATTTGGACTATAGACGAAATATGATAAGACATAAAAATATGGTTTGTGAGTCTAGGCCATTTTTATGTGTCTACATTTTGCCCCTCTTTGTCATAATGTAGCATGTCGCATTGTGACAAAGAAAATAAGTTAAAGTCATGCCCTAGTGCAAAATACGATGAGAAAAAATGACGAGGGTTACGGTATGCCCCCTCGAGAGGATAGACGGGTTCCAAGAATATGGGTGTGCTCTCGAAATGGATGAGAAGACTTAGAATATGAAGAGACAAAGAAATGTTATTGCAAAAGATATGGATGATGATATAGATGCAATGCCTATATGAGATGAGCGAGAGAAGATGACAAGACTAAAGGAGATGCATGTTAGTTCCTAGCCTAAATCCTTCAAAACCTTACCGTAGGACTTTAATATTTATTGTTCTTAATCATCACTGGGCAGATTGTTGTGATGGCCAACAAACACCATGATATGGCATAGATCAAGGTGTACAAGGTCATACCATCACATGAGACAAATAGTCACAGACAATGATGATCATGACTCATACTAAGAGCATAGTTGCCCCAGTCTTTTTGTCATAACCAACTACAAACAAAAAAGGACAAGTCATGAAAAGTTGTTGCTTCTCTAAATCCTGTTTCCAGGACATCCTCGAGAAACTAGCAACATGATTGCCAAAAGAATAGAAAATAAAGCCATTATCATGATACGTCGTTGTTTTCCTAAATCCCTTAGTCAGGACGTCGCTGAGAAACCAGTAACATGAGTGTCAAAAGACAAGACAAACGTCATGATACACCGCTGCTTCTCTAAATCCTATTGTCGGGATCTCGCTAAAAAACTAGTAACATGATGAAAAATCAACAGACAAGTGCCAAGTGTTTTCCAAGTGTGTCTAAATGTCGAGTGTTTTGATGTCAAGATGTCAGGTTTGATGATGTCGAGATGCAATGGTGTAAAAGTTTTGATGATGCCAAGATGACGAATGTCGAAGATTGTCAAATTCAGGAAGGACACATCCTGAATAATGTCGATGTTGAGATGATTGATCCCTAAATTTCAAAATGGATCCCTCGAAATGCCATGTGACAGTGATGATGCCTAGGAAGGACACATCCTAAGGCATAAATGATAGAGTTTGTTCTTCAAAAGGACACATCTAAAAGATATCGATGTTAAGAGGAGTAATCCTTAAATGTCAAGAGGATCCCTCAAAAATGTTGGATGACAATGATGATGCCTAGGAAAGACACATCCTAAGGCATGAATGAGAGAGATTGTTCTTCAGAAGGACACATCTGAAGAATACTGATGTCGAGAGGAGTGATCCTTAAATGTCAAGAGGATCCCTCAAAAATGTCAGATGACAATGACGTAGGAAGGACACATCCTAAGGCATGAATGAGAGATTGTTCTTCAGAAGGACACATCTGAAGAATATTGATGTCAAGAGGAGTGATCCTTAAATGTCAAGAGGATCCCTCAAAAATGTCAGATGACAATGACGATGCCTAGGAAGGACACATCCTAAGGTATGAATGATAGAGGCTATTCTTCAGAAGGACACATCTGAAAGATAACCAAGAGTTGACAGTTTGATTGGTTATGATAATGTAACTTCTTTTGACCAAGTTTGACCGAAGTTTGGCTAAGTTTGACTTGTGTTGACTATATGTCGATATTGTCATGATAATATGATTGACGTGCTAATGAGATTGTCATGCTAAATAAATGATTGTTTCACTTTGTTTTAGGAGTTTTCCCATCTGGAAAATGATTTGTCTTGACTTGAAGACTTTTGACGTGTGTGCCAATGTAGTGCCATGAACCCTAATGGACTGACCTAGTGTGGCCTCGGGGGCTCATCGACAGATGGCCTTTCCTACGTCATGCACTCAGAGACCTCGTAGTTCGACACGACCAATGACTTTGTCTTAATGAAAAAATATTGCATCATGATTTTACTTTGACACATCTAAAAGGACTAACCTAATGTCTCGGGGACTCGAAATTGAGTCTTGCCTACATAGCAATGCGTAGAGATAATGTAGTTCAGATAAATGACAAATATTGATTGATTGACATGACAGACTTTCAATGGGAAATGACTTCATTTTGTGTTCTTGAGACAGTTTGACGTTTGTTGGGGTTTCTTCAGGATGCTTTTCGATTTTTAGTTTTTTCTTCAAGACATTTTATAATGTTTTTGTCTTTTTTTAGGACTTTTTGCAATGTTTTTGTCTTTTTTCAGGACATTTTTTGATGTTTTTGTTTTTTTCAGGACATTTTTTGATGTTTTTGGTCTTTCTTCAAGACATTTTATGATGTTTTTCTTTTTTTTTTTGGATTTTGATGTTTTACGAGGACCATGACAAATGCATGTGAATGATGCCTACATATGAGAATCCAAGGACAAACATGATTGTACCCCTTGTCAAGCTGAATAACAATTGATAGGTAATGACAACGTTGTTTGACATGGGAAGGACACATCCCGAAACAACGTGAGGATGACGATAATGTGACGAAAGGATTAAGGTCTGCAGCCAGGCTAGGAACAACGTTTGGGAATGTTTTGGATGATGCGCTAGGATGCCAAGCAATATTATCTAGATTAGACTTATTGCATTTGGAATGACTTGGTTAGGACTAAAAGGGATGAAGTATCCTTAGGCAAGCACAATGTTTGGAAGTGAGTCTTCAACACTCGAACCTGCAAAAACACAAGTTAGGAGTTTCTTATCAGATGATTTTGGACCCACAAAATGTGACCGCCACACGCTGTAAACTAAGATTAGTAACACAAAAACCTATGCTAGGCAGAATGCCAAAGAAAATAAAAAGAACAGAAAAACATAAAAAATTGAATTCAAAAAAAAATGTTACCAGGAAAATGCGTCACAACAAAGCGAATGCGTCGCTCTATGTTGTAAATGCAGCTCGGTCCTACGTTCTGGTCTGATAGTCAAATGCGTCGATTCACTATTCAAATGCGAGTTGGTGTTACAGATGTGGCTTTCTCGACCTTGTTTGTGGCACAGCAGAGTGATTGCATTGTTTCAGATGGTGAATACGTCATGATGTCGATCAGCTCAATAAAGTTCAAATGCGTCACTCCATACCTGTACCTGCAACAACAACAGAGAACAAAAAAAGACCGTACGGAAAAATAAAAAAAATACAGAGTCAGGTTCACCAATGTATCTAAGGGTTAATTTTCAGGTTAGTTTATCAAATTAATTAAAAGCATATAAACCCAAAGAACTACAAAGCACATTGAAAACTAAAAGAAGAAACATTTATACCCGGCTCAGGTAGCAGGGTTGGCTTGAGGCTGTGGGATGGCTCCTCATGGTCTCGGGTTTGATTCCGCTCTTGGTACTTACCTGGTGGTTGTGGTGGCCGCTGCAAACACCCTCAAGGACTAGTCTTGCCCCCCCGCTCGCCTCTAGGTGACGCTGGGTGGGGGGCCGTGGGGACACCCTGATGTAACAAAAAAGAAGAAACGTTTATACCAGATAATCGCTGAAGCTTCCATGATTCCTCTTCGTAGCACCTTCTAACTTGTTGATTATTGCCCTCAGATTGAACGTAAGAGCAATCCTTTGACTATGTCTATGTCCTAAACAAGCTTTGAAGGATTTAAATAAAGATTATCCATATGCCTATGACAAAATGAATCTAAAATGCAAAATAACTCTAAGCATTAATGCGTCAGAATAACAAAATCTTTGTGTGTCTAAGTGTAATTGAAATTGTGAGCAAAATAGCATTTTATAGAAAATGCAATTTTAAATGAACGGACAAGATTGAAGTTTGAAAAAAACCTGAAATCAGAGGACGAGATTTAATGTGAGAATTCCTAATTAGGGTTAGAGAAAAATTATTAAATGAGTGGTCGAGATGCCATCTGAAAAATCGAATCAGCGGTCGAGAATAAATGAGATAATTAGTCATAAAAATAAAGATTTTTGAAAATCAAGAAGATAAAGAGTGCCTGATTTGTGAGATTCAAAAAATCAAGAAGATAAGATGTCGACAGAAAAGAAGATTTGGAAAATCAGGAACCAAATAAAAGTTATTTGATATTTTGAAGGAAAAAGATTATTTTGAATTAAAAATAAATTTAACTCAAAAAGGAGGAAAAATCATGTGACAGTAAATAATTAAAATATTTAATTATTTACTAAAAAGCGGGAAAATTAGAAAGTGGGATAATTTAAATAAATGATTTTATTTAAATTAGAAAAAGCCAAGAGATAGGGAGTGGACAATTTTAAATAAATATCTTTATTTAAAATTGAAAAAAGCGATGGTGGACGATAATTAAATAAATTAAAGAATTTATTTAATTATAAGAGGTCATGAGATATTAATGACACATTAAATAAATAAAACTTATTTATTTAAATAATCAGGAGGAAATAATGGACAAGGATAATTAAATAAATTAAGAAAATTATTTAATTATGAGAGACATTAGATAATTAGTGATGCTTTTAAATAAATAAATAAAATTTATTAATTTAAATAATCAAGAGGAAAAGAAGACATGAATTAATTAAATAATTATGAATTATTTAATTAATAGTTGAATTTGGACTATAGACGAAATATGATAAGACATAAAAATATGGTTTGCGAGTCTAGGCTATTTTAATGTGTCTACAAGGTGTTTTACACATCCACATTAGGTCTTGGGCCCTTTTTAAGCTAAATAAACCTAACTTTCCCTTAATTTAGTGTTGTAAAGTGTATTTATTTATACCTACACATTAAATTTAGGAGGCTTGTAAACTAAGTGGACCTAATCTAGTATTGTTTAATGTGTTTTACACATTCACATTGGATTTAGGGCTCTTTTTAGCCAAATTGACCTAATTTTGCCTTAATTTTATGTTGTAAAGTATATTTATTTACACTTTCACATTGAATTTGGATCCCTCTTGCATTTATGACCTTAATATCATCATTAATAGGCCCCTAAGACCCTATATTGTGCATCCCAAGGAATATTTCAATCAAAATCCCGACAATACACACAAATAAACTTAATTTCTTAACACTCTGACACTTTTGCCACCTAAAAAGGCCCTGTGGGATCCATACACCACCTTGGGCATGAGTCCCACCCAGGTGAGACCCATAGGCTAGGTGTGGTGTATGAGTCCCATTTGGCCTATATTTAGGGTTTTGAGCGAGAAAATATGGGTTTTAAGTTCAAATTTCATGAATGTCGGCTTATGGGATCTAATAAATGAGATATTAGATGAATAACCTATATAATTAAGGTCTAAAATCATTATTTCATTAATCCTTCATGATATCAAGTCAAGCACTCAAGAGTTAAGCATTCCAAGACTTCACAATAGCATCAAGAGAGTTTACAAGATCATTTCTAAGGCATTCAAGAGTAGAATTCTTCATCAATTGTTGCACCAATTCAAGATCCATCATCATGTCAAGATCATAAGGCATCAAGTATGTTGTTGAGCTAGTGTTGTGATGTAGCATTGAAGACCCAAGATCAAACATTATTCTACACTTATTTTCAAGATCAAGATCTACATTCTACATGGCCACTTCATGTTGGATTGTTGATTCATGTTACAAGACATCACTCAAGGTATCATTCTTCACATTTCATTTTCCATGTTTCATGTTTCATGTCCTTATTTCATTGTCTCATCATTTGGTTTAATTACCTCAAAGGGGTTTGACCAAGACAAACCCCCATTTACTAATAAATCAACATGTTTTTCCTCTCTCTACATGTATGATTGCAAATCTAGGTGTCTTTGAGCTTGAAGATCTCTTGAAGGTTAGGTTACAAGCTTGGAGAAAGTTGTTGGAGTTTTCCCCTCATTTGCAAGGTTGTTATCTTCACAAAAAGTCAACTATAGGCTCAAAATTAGGGTTTCAGGTCCGAAAACAAAGTGTGGCAGAGAGAAGAGATTGGAGAGTAGAATCAAAACATAACCTTCATAAAAAGAACACTAGGACTGATACGCCACCTTGGGTGTTTGTTCCCAATACAACCAATTTTCAAGGTTTATGGAGATTCAAAATTAGCACTATAAGATTCCAGTTTTGGTGCAAAAAACCCAGTCTAGGACTAAATCGCCCAGACTGGCATATGAGTCCCATTCAGCATCAAAATCAACATTTCGAACATTTCTAGTCCTCATTCAAGCCTCTACAGGTTTCCAGGTTCATGCCTCTGATTTTACAACTCTCTATTATGATTTATATGCATTTCTAGGTCATTCATTCAAGTTTCATGCATCACTAGGTTTTGTCATTAGATCTTGCATTTCATTAGTCTTTCCAGGCCCTAGCTTGGTGGTGAACCCGTCATTAGTTTATAATCAGACCTTAGGACAACCCTATTGCAAGATATCTTTCTCCTTTACATACTTTGCATTAAGAGCTTTAGGGTTTCCCTTCAATGAGATAATTGTGAAAGTGGATTTTGCTCTATGTTCTAAACCATACGAAAGCATACCCCATTTTTCATTTTATTAGTACCTTATGATGAGTAACGAACTTCTATATCTTGTGAGTACTTCAGACTTCAACATTTGACCATTTCTCTTCATTTATCATCTTTCATTGCTTTTATGCAATCCTATGTAAACAACAATAATTAAGACTATTTATGTTAAAAGTGGGTAACTGAAAAGACTCTTTTTGACATGTCAGTCAGAGCAAAATTTTGAAATGTATTGTAAAATATTTTTGAAGATCAATCGAATGAAGTTATAATTGGTGGTCGAATTCTGGTTTCAATTGTTTGTTGAAGTGAATTAATGAATGTTATCTTATTGTCTCTAGTTTGATCTTTCCTTGTTATTTAAATCAATATATCAAGAGTATATCTGGTTTATCAAAACACATTTGTTGTTAAACAATTCATTTTGTACTACATGTTTTAGTGTCAAATCTTTGGTAATTATGGTTAGTTTCATTACATTCAAATTCTAAATTATGAGAAATTATATACAATAAATAGATTGAAGGTTGTTTGGATAGTGAAATTAGCTCTTAGAAATTAACTGAAATATCTTGTCTTGAAATATCTAGAAGGATTATTTTAATCAAAGAGAATTTTGTGGTTATTTTTGTAACAATGATTAACAATGATTTTACAGTGCAACTAGCTTGCTATTTTCATTCAAGATACAATTCATCGAATTCAAGCACATACCAAGAAGATGGTACTCTACTTCAAACCCTCAACCTCACTTAGTTTAGTCATCTTACATGGGGATATTAAGGAAGTTGCTAAACAATTAATATATATCATTTGTTGTTTCTAAAGGAGAATCTTGTGAGATCCAATATGGCAGTGGACCAATATCCAATTTCTTAAGTAAAGATGATGTCACAGTTGGGAAACTTGTGAAACATTAGGTTAGTAATTTTTGGATGTTAAGGCTTCTCGGTTGGATATCAAAGATTTTTTCTCAACAACTTAATTAATTGGAATTTATGTATAAATGGATTCTTTCATGGTGCAGGTCTTACTAAGACAACACATGAACCAGGGTTGACACTTTTGTTGTCTAAGTCTGATGGCATTCTTGGGCTTGATTTCTAGGAAATTTATGTTGATAATATTGTTCCAGTCTGGTCAGTGTTGATAGCCTTCATTCTATAATATCAACTTTATTCTATAATCTAAGCGCATCACATTTCTTAAACTTTGAACAAGGTTTTGAAATCAAGGGTTCAATATGCATATTTCAGGCCTATGTTGAACACTCTATCTAAGGTATTTGTTGACAAGGCTACAATTTTTTAATTGATTTATCTTTTTGTTATGTTAGGACTTACTTTTGTAAACTTGCAATATAATGCACTTTTATTCTTTCTGAATTGAGAATAATAGTAATTTTGTTGGTTGTATTGAGACACAACTTCATTCATGATGGAAAAGTCAACACCCTATTGCTCATATCAGATGACATGTTGCATATAAAGGAGGAAAGATTCTAGGGTTATTGTTGACTGCATTGAAGGAGTGGGCTTCATCTATGGGACATGATCAACACTCTCTTTCTTGGATTCTACACGCTACAACTTGCTCTAGGAAGATTTCCCATGTTGTAGAAGTTTTCAGAGATGAAAGGGGCATGTGCTCACAATGAAGGGCTCCAAGCATGCTGATGAGAAGAAAAATGGATACCTTTATGGGATATCACACTTTTCTCACTTAATCATTCACCAATGTCCTAAGAGTCCTAATTGGATTTACTAACAACCTCTTTAGGTGAGCCAATTCACAATTAAGAGGGTCCTAGGAAGGGTTTCTTAAGTTCTAGGGGTTTCTCCACCAAACAAATGCTTGGAAAAGAAAATGTTTGAAAACAAGTTGTGGTATGCAAAATGACCTAAAACTAACAATGCAAACTAAATGAAGGATGCAAATGATGAAATTATGCAACAGGGGGATAATATGTGTGCACTTGGAAAATATGGAGATGTGAGGATTCTGGAAATGCAAACAAATTGCTAAAATATATTATGGAGGACTAAAATGCCCAAGATGGCACATTAGTCCCACTGCTATTTTTTGGGGAAAATGTGTAGTCTTCAGATCTTGAAACCAAATCTTTGAAAATTAAGCCTGGGAGGACTAAGATGTCGAAGATGGCGTATTAGTCCCGTTTTGAAATTCTATGAACTCTGAACAAGATCCTAAGCTCCAAGGTCTGCACAAGCTTCATTTCCAATCTCAGGTTCTGAAACTTCCGAATAAGGCTTGTAAGTGAATTTTCATGAAGATGACAACTTTGTGAGGCAACTTTGCAACTTTGCACTCCAAGTGATCTTCAGTTCCACAACTGAGATCTGCAATCAAAAATGTGAAAGATGGAAAAAACTTGTTGTTTGTTAGTGAATGGGGGTTTGCCTTGGTCAAACCCCTTGTTGGTAATTAAACCTTGAAATGAAATGAAATGAAGGAATGATGAATAAACACCATGCAATGTTACAACTCACCAAACCTTTGTAAAGTTTTCAAACTTGTGTGTAATGGCAGCAATGGATATGGATCTTGAATGCTTGAAAGGTAATGCTTGAATTGCTTGCTTGGATCAAAACCCTACATCACAAATGTTAGCACAACAACACACATGATGCAAAAAAAACTTTGATATGATGCTTGAATCTGAAAATGGATTCAAATGCTTGATGAATTTGCTCTTGAATGCTCTTGTGAACTCAATTATGCTATGATAAAAGATCTCACAAAAGACTTGGATGCTTGAATGCTTGATAGATTGCTTAGGATGAAAAATGAGAGAAGGAACCTTGTATTTATAATTATCTATGTTTAGTATTCTAAAATTATATCACACCAAGCCGACATATGAATTCATTAAATAAAGGAGGCTAAATCCTACCAAAATTTGAAATTAAATCTCGAAAATGACTCAAGGAGGACGAAGACACCTAAGTGGCGTCTTAGTTCCAAGTCCTAAAAACTTGGGGCATAGACACCAAAAAGGGACCCAATCCAAAGATGCCAAAATCAGGGTCCCGAAAGCCTTGGGGGACTAAGATGCCCTAGGTGGCATTTTAGTCCCAACCCAAAAATCAAGGACACACCGATGGAGTCATTAAATTAACATTTATATATTGGAGAATGTCGGGATTAACCAAAAAAATATGTTGTTCATAGGGCTTGTGGACACAAAATAGGACCAATTAAGCCATAAAGAAGCATAAATAGAGCAAGGCAAGCCCAAACAAGCGTGAAAATGCAAGGGTATGAATTTTACTATACTACACATGTGTTTCCATCATTGCAGAATTTATTTGGAGAAGTTTCTTTCTTGTCATTTCTATTCATTGTAACTCAAATTTTCAGTCTTCTGAAA
The DNA here is from genome assembly GCA_007258455.2 of Sequoia sempervirens. Lineage (NCBI taxonomy): Eukaryota > Viridiplantae > Streptophyta > Pinopsida > Cupressales > Cupressaceae > Sequoia > Sequoia sempervirens. Next base: position 516,578,343 of record VDFB02193867.1, on the reverse strand, counting down.
ATAAAAATTGTAATACTCTATTTCTAAGCATTTTTCAAGCAAGATAGATATTTTAGACTTGTGCAACCTGTAAGAACACCATTCTTTTAATAAAGTTTAGCGATTTTTCCTTTTCAATGGTTGTCTTATTGTATGCAATTGATGATTTATGTGTATTTATATGTTTTATGTTTAAATCCTCAAATATCAATCAATTAAAATGACTAAATATACTACTAATTGATGTCAATTAATAATTAAATTGACTAAATATACTACCAATTGACAAAAAAAAGTGAACAGTGAATAAATATGATTAAATATATGACCAATGAAATCAATGAATAAAAATGACTAAATATACTACAAATTGATCAAAATGATGATTAAAATTAATGACTAGATACACTACCAATGCACAGAAATCAATGAATAAAAATGACTAAATGAGTGACCAGTTAGGATATAATATATTATATAGTAGCTTGTCTACTTTGACCAAAAAAATAAAAATAAGTGACTAGTTAACAACAATCAATGATTAAATTAATGACTAAATATATTAGTGAATAAAAAATGGCTAAATAAGCGACCAAATTACATCAATCAATGACTAAATTAACGACTAAATAAGTGACCAGTTAAATATATCAGTGAATAAAAATGACTAAATAAGTGATCGGATTACAACAATCAATGACTAAATATATATCAGTGAATAAAAAATGAGATTACAACAATCAATGACTAAATTAATGACTAAATATACTACCAAATCAATCAATCAAAACAACCAATAAATGATTAAAAATGGTTTAGTCATCAATCTGGTTGCGTCATAAATGATTGGCAATAGACTAATAATGGTCATGTGATCATGTTCAGTCATTTATATGCAATTTTTAGTAGTTTTTTTAATCATATATCGTTGTTTCTATACTAGTGAAATAAAAATATTTTCATTTCACTGTCAAAGTATGTCAAAGAAATGATGAAGAAGTTTCGAATGGAAGATTAGAAGTTGGGGGTTATTTCCCCTCCCATCTTGAACTAGATGCACAAGGAGATGCATCAATCCAATAGATCTCAAGATTCATTATTTGTTCTGGACTAATGTTGGCGGCTACCTCTTAGGGGGAGTTAGTAGTAGCATTGTTGGTTGTTACAATAAAAAGAGTGTGTGTTGTCATTGTGCAGTGATTGTTGATTGGTGCAGTATGGTGTGTGCTCCTAAGGGGAGTATACAGAGCAGTTAAGGAAAGTTATTATAGAGCAACAATAAGCAGGTTGATTGATGTCAAAGGGAGAGAATAAGCAATGCAAATATTTTGGCCCTTTGCCATTAATGTTAAAGGGGGAGAGAAAGACATGTGAAAAAGACAAGCTGCAAAGGGGGAGAGGGAGAGTAATAAGCTAATTGAGTAAGGGGAAAAGTACTGTGAAGAGTTACAATATGTTGGTATCTAGAGATGTGTCTTTGATGGTTTTTCACATCATGTGTTTCCATCAATGACAAAGATGGAGATTGTTGCAAGTATGGGAAATTGACATTGCCATTGATGTCAACAAGCATGTGTTGTCATTGGTGTCAAATGTATGAGATGGAAGGAAACTAATGTTGAGGGATATTTTTAAGAATGAGTAGTTGGTGTTGTCTATGCTTTAATTAGTTGCATTATATTTTCATTAGTAAGCTACTAGTGTCAACCTCTAATGTTGTTGTGATAAGCTTTTGTCTATGGTTGAGTTGCTATGTTACAGTTGGTTCAGTTGTGTTGAGAAAGTATTGAAGATGATGAGGATGTGTCTCTGGTGCTTGGTTTCCAAGTGCTTTCGAGAAAATTTGATAAACAGAGGAAACATTGTGTTGTAGTGGTGTTCTATGTTGCAAGGATGTGTTCTGGTTTGGCTCTCCATTTCTTCTAGGTTGAACGTCTACCTATGTGTTTTGGATATGTTGGTGAGAGGTGTTAAGAGGCATTGTATCTATAATTTGGTATGTTGGATCACTGTACATAAGAAGTTGTGTTCACCAGAGTGTGAGTTGTGTATTACAGAGGTGTCTGGGACAAATGTTCTTGCGAATCTGAAGGAGTGTTGATAGTGTTGATATCTTTCTTCAGTTGATTTTTTTCATGGTTTAGATCTAAGGAAGTCAATTTCTTGAGTTACAATGTATGGAAGAGTTGTCTGGATGTATTGGGTGTGTACATTCTTTAGGTGAAAGTTGTTGCAAAGGAGTTTGTTGGATTTCAAGGTGTTTATGAAATATTCCAGAGTGTTTTTAGGTAACATTTGTTGTCCGTGAGTTATGGATAGGTCAAAGGAAGTGTGTATTTAAAATCTTAAAGGTGTTTACACAAGTATCGATCAAACTTGGTGTTTACACTACTTACGAAGGTGCTTAGTTGTTTATGGAAGCATGGTGTGGAATGTAAGGATGGATTTAGGTCCTAGCTAAGGAGTTATGTGGTCTACTTTCATTCCTTTCCACTGCGGGAATGTTTTGGTGTCGACCTAATTTGAATTTTCATGGTTGGGATGCATAGCCGACCTTGGAGAAAGTTTCAAGGTTGAAGACAATATAAATAAGAATTGAGTTGTTGAGGGATTGGGTGATAGAAAAGATAGACAAGTATGATGCAAATTACAGAGCATTCGAGTGCACATTTGACAAGTGTAGTGTGATCTTTCATGTGTTATATTAAGTTGGATGCAGTGAGAAGGTGTCTCTAATTCTTCTATCAGGTTGCGAAGGTGTTGGCAACATTGTGGTGGATTCTTTATTACATTGAGATAGTTTTCTTTGTGTAACATTTCTTCTCTATCTTCCTTTCTATTCTAGTAGTGAGCATTTCTTTCTTTGGGCAGTGAGCCTTTGTAATCGATGTTTTTATTACTTATAATGTGAGCTAATCCTCACCGTGGTTTTTCACATCTTGGGTTTTCCATGTAAAGCTAGTGTTCCCTTGTGTATGGTGTTAAGTTGTTTCAATTTATATTATTTTCTTTTCATGCTAAATCATCATAAAAGATTTAAGGGTTTAATGAATGAACATGGATTTGAATGTGTATGAGGGTTTTGAAGTTTTAAGGTACAACTGATTCACCCTCCCTCATAGTTGTCTTGTGAATTCAACACAACATAGTCTTCATAGAGTTATTATGCAACTTATGATTCTCACAGAGGAGTGAAGAGTATCCAATAAATAAGGGAAAGTGATTATCAAGTCCCTAAATGAAGAAAATGAGCATATGGGGTGATATAATGCTTGCATAGATAAAGTAGTCTCATTTGTGAAATAAAATGTCATTAGTGAATCACAAAAGAATTGATCACATGTAAATATCTTATAAACATATTGAAAGTAGTGATGGAAACATGAATAGATATAAGGACAAAGGACCATGATAATTTGTAACATGAAAAAAAGTGTATATCCAAGGATGTAGGGTTCCTAAGAGTAAGCAATAAAGGCTCAATACCCTAACAAGAGAAAATGAATGATATTAAAATGAAGTATAATTATTTTTATGTTAAAATATTGGGTCCCAAATCATATTTAAAAAATCTATTTTCCCTAAGTTGATCAAAGAGTGTACAAGGTAAGATAAAATATGTGAAAATGAAGGTAAACTCTATGAGAAGGATAAAATAATGAGGCACACTAATACAAAAGGAAGATTGGATTTAAAAATAATATGTAACTATAAAAAGGCACATATCTAAAAACCTTTAATGTTGGTTTAGAAACCCTAAAAGGAAGAGATTTTACATCAGACCAATCAAGTTCCCTAAAATAAAGAAAAAAAAGTAGAAACCTATGGTGTAGCCAAGTCTAATCCATTCACATACATTCAAATAAGAATAAATCAACCTAGGTTAATACATGAGAGTGTATTGATATTCTAATAATTTACAATAATTAACACATTAGATATATCTTGCAATCAAGAATAATAAATGACAGACAAATAATTGCCTTTGGATCAAAATAGTTTGCTTCACACTATGTAGGGATAAACCATATGGTTTGGTAAATAGTTTTAGCCATGAAATTATCCTAGATGTACCTACGAATCCATATTATATGTTCTACAAAATTGTTTTTTCAATTCACTTAAACATCCATAAATTCTTTTTGTTTCCTAAATATCTAGGCACCTAGTGGTATTTTGAAATACCCTAAAGGTGGTATATTAGTGGAAAGGATTTAAGTTCTCCTAGATCAACCTCCAATCATAATCTTCAATTATTTAAATGTTGGACTATGAATGCTTATAAAAAAATAGATTCTTTTTAGTGCACCAATTGATGTGTGTAATGTGAGTGATCCATATATATAGCTATTAAGTGCTTAGATGATTGGATGAATGCATAAAATACCTTTAAATACAAGAATACATCAATATATCATGCAAAGTTATATTTAGTGGGTGTTAGCCGAGAAGAATAGAGTTAGGAAGTTTTTCTTGTTTGAATTTAAAAAATTAAATTTGGGTAAGAGAATCTGCATTTGTGATGATGACCTCGCAATTACAAGTTAGTCTCAAGACAAAACTAAAATAAAATTTATTTAAATATAGTTTTTTATAAAGTTGACACTATAACTGAGTTGTTGATAAAATGTTAAAAAATGAAGTTAAATGGGATGTCACTTTTTATATAGTAATTTTTTTTCCTTCATTTTTTTTCATATTTATAACTTAAAACTTTAGTGCATGGATTTATTTATTCCAAATTTTGATACATACATTTTTGTAAATGTTAAAATGTGTGTATTGAAAACATAATTGTTTCCATGGGACGTCGCCTTTTTTCTTAAATATTTAATCAAAATAGAAAAGAAAAATGTAACATCTTAACATATATTCTTTTATCTAGTGCATCATATGTTTTTCAAAAAATTTAAATATATTTTGAATTTTTTTAAAAAGATAATCAACCTTATATTTTGGTCTTCACAACCTACTTTTAATAAAAATAAAATATAAAATATAAAGAATAATTAAACTATTAAAATATATATTTTTGAAAACTACACTTATTGATATGCAAAAGGGCATTTTATATATATTTTAATTTATTTACATGAGGAGTTGTTGAAACATCAAATATTTTGAATTATTTAATTTTTTGAGGTAAATTAGCCTCAAAATGGTGCTAAATATGCATTTAGTGAACACTATCAATTGAAAAAGTTTTGGCCATATCTAACTTAGCTAGAGTAAATTTGGCTAGATCATATGTTTGATAAAAAATGATTTTTAGTTGGGAATACTTAAATTCACTTGTGTTGATAAGTTGGTTGAAAGTGTGACACAACTTTATACTTTTAAATGGAGGGATAACTTTTGAAAGTGTGACACAACTTTGTACTTTTAAATGTAGGGATAACTTATGCATATGAATTAATAAGACTATAGGTGTTATAAAAAGTGGATAGGGAAAATGTATAAAGGTGTGTGAACATGTGAATGGGGGTGACCAATAGGTGTAAATAAAATGTACAATAAGGTAGGTGGATAGCATATGGTAAGGGACCCAACTTTGCACAAAATTATGTCTTTTGTTAATGTCCATGTATCAAAGAACTCCCCTCAAAATAGGCACAAATTTCACCATTACAAGTATATACCAATTTTATTTCTAATATTAAATATATACAAAAATACATAAAATTAATTTAATTACTTATGTGGAATGTAACACCTCATTATGGGCTATAAAACTTATACCATTTTTTATTAACATTTAAGCCTTTACTCAATGGAAGATTGTGATCTTATAACAATAATAATTTCATTAGGTAAGTCATTATGTGCTTCACATAAAGTTGACACTCTAAATTTATTAGAGGTGAAGATAGCATCAAATTCTAGAATTTATGGTCAAGTTCATGTTGGTTCATGCATTCATACTAGTTACTAAGCATATTTAAGAACAAACATTTATGACTAAAATATTCAAGATCTTGCAATGGGGTAGAACAAACTTAACTTAGTTGCATAGTATTTGTTTCACTATTTTTCCATTAGTCTTCTTAAGTCTTAACACTTAGCTCTCCTATTTACTCTATCATCTCCCATTAGCTCATTGTATGAATAGGCTTCAAGAATGTCAATTAATTTAATTTTATGACAATGAAGAGGACACACAATGCATTCATTAGCCTCTACAAGAAGTATAGGATATTTAGATGAGATAAAATATATAATAATCCTCACAATCCTAAACACTATTAGAGTTCACCACCTCGAAGTTGCATGAACCATTGGATCAAATCTAATCCAAGCTCTCACTATCTTCAAGTGTTGTCATATCCCATGAGCTCTTAGGATTGCAAGAATCATCCAATCTATTATGATCATAAGGCTCAAGAATTCTCAAGGTGTCAGGACAAATATGTCAAGGATAGAGTTGCACATTTGTTCATCTTTCAAGTCATCAAAATGGCAAGTTGCCTTCCTCTTATTTGATAGCACATGTTCTTATCATTAATAATATTTATAGCACTACGTTTAATTCCTAGGGATAGATATAAAGGTAAGATGATCACTATACAATGATGTCATCAACCACCAAATGGCATGCTCAGGTACACTCATGAGGAGTTATCAAAAATTTTAATATCATGGGATTAGTGTATCTTGCCAAAAATCAATCCATGACTCATGCAACATATTGAAGGTTTCTAAAGAGGTATCAACCTACTATTACATCATTGGTTAAAGGGAGAGTCTACATCATTATTTACAAGCCATTCCTTTTTATTTAGTAATATATGAGCTCTTATACTATGATATCAACAAGGCAACGTGTTAATATTATATACACTCCAAAGATAGTGCTATAGATATTACACCAATCACTATATCTCATGTGCATCTTGTGGTTATTTCAATCAAACCTAATTTTGTTAGACTATTGAGTTCTTAAGCTCACAAGGAGTTGTCAAAGTTTCTAATCTCATGGGATTATTCCATCTTACCAAAAATCAATCCATGACTTGTGCAACCTCTTGCAGGTTTCCCAAACCTATAATTACATCATTGGTCAAAGGGAGAGTACACACCAATGTTTACAAGTCACCCATTTAGATTTATCAATTTATGAGCTCTATATGTATCATGATATTGACAAAGCAACATGTTAAACATGTACACTCCTAGGATAGTGTTATAACTATTACACCAACCACTAGATCTCATGTGCATCTTGTGGTTTTTGTAATCAAGCCTAATATTGTTAAAGACTATTGAGTTCCTACACTTGCAAGGAGTTGTCAAGGTTTTCAATCTCATGGGATTGTTATATCTTACTAAAATTAATCAATGACTTGTGCAACATCTTAAAGGTTTACCTTGAGAGGTGTCAAACTATTATTACATCATTAGTTAACTGGAGAGTCCACATCATTATTTGTAAGCCACTCCTTTGTATTTAGTAATTTATGAGATCTATATATCATGATATCAACAAGGCAACACATTAAACTTGTACACTCTTAGGATATCATTATAACTATTACACCAACTAGTGGATCTCATGTGCATCTTATGGTTCTTGTAATTGAGCCTGACATTGTTAGACACTATTGCAATGATTGTCCAATCATTTTTATCCAAAAACTCACACTTTCAAGGAGACACTCTTAAGGATGTCAATGTGTGATTGTGCCATTAATTCAAAGGAAAGCTAAGTCATCATGTCATCAATGGTAATAAAATTGTAGCCTTTGACATGAGAGATCAATAATTTTATGATCCCATATATGAAAATTATGGTCCACAAGGTCTCTAGAATTTTTTATCAACTTTCAAAGGTTCTATCAAGTCTACAGGACCTAGACCATTAATTCAAATTTATATTAGCATGGATTAAGAGCTCATCATGGCCTAATATCATAGACCCTTAATTCAAATTTATATTAGCATGGATTAAGAGCTCATCATGGCCTAATATCATAGATCATGTCACCTAGTTTATAGGTCAAGCATACAATAGTGACTTCATAACAAAAATAAGAATGCAGATTTAAATTGGATTCCCCATTTACATTTTTTACATCTAAAGAATCGAGGCTAAGAGAAAAATTAAGGGTACCATTAAGTAGAATTCATAAAAACTCATTTCTAGTCAATACATCAAAGGACACTTATCAAAACTTTATAAAACACATTCAAGTTGAATATCAATAGCAATATAAATTACACAAGGCATGGAAGTATGAGTGCTCTCATAAATTTAATGTGTCTCAATTACCAATGATTGGCTTTACTAATAACAACAAAACACTACAAGATCCTAGTATGAAATTGAGCATAGACTCATTAAGCCTTTACAAGAATATTAAATAAATACCTCAAGCTAATTATATCACTTACTAGAATTCAACTAGTTAACAACTATGTCTATCTCTTAAGCATTATCAGTCATCTGAAGACTTTGCATCCTAGGGTTTTACACAAGCATCTCATGCAAGGACACTAAGATTTTGATATAATAATCTTATGTAACCCTCTAAACTCCATATTTTTATTGATAGTTCACTAATAAATTCCTTGATCCCTATCAAGGATCTAAATATAATTCATCCCCCTTATATGAACTTGTAATCTTTCTACATGCTTTGGAAGAATCTGGGATAGTTTCAAGTTCAACTGGTACTTATGCCTGCAACATATGAGGAGAAGGTCAATCCAAGGGTTTCCCTTAAACACTTAGTCTTACATACTAAAACATAAATACATTTAAGCACAAGTCACTATCATGGATATAACCAATCTTAATATGCATACAATCATATCTACAAGAAAGGGATCAAATTTTATGATGTCTATCACCAAGGTGTAACCTTTCCTTAAGGAACCAACCCAAATATCAAACCTGTTTTTCCATCCAGCCACCCTCATAGCAAAGGTATTCAAGTTCATAGGGTCATTGGTGGGTTGTATGGTAGTTAGAAATTTATGAAACCTATATAATAATGAAGATTCCTAGTCAACCCCTCCAATAATAGTAACCTCTTCCACTCAAATCTTCTAGGACTCGAACTCATTAGATGTAACCATCACACACACATACAAGCAAGCATATATATATATATATATATATATATATATATATATATATATATATATATATATATAGACTCACTCGTGTCTCTAACATTTGAATTATAATTAGGAATGTGACTTAAACTAGGAGGGCTATAACTAGGCCTAATCAAAAATCAACAAGGAAATACCTCAATAACAAGGCAACACCTGACTATGGAAAGGAATCACTATTTAGTTTTTAAACTAAGATAACCATAGTCTTGGGAACACCTTGATAATAAAGGCAACACCTCATATCACAATAAAACACTATTTATCTATTATCTAAGTTATGATTCCACCTCTACCAAGATAACCATCATCTAGCTTCTAGATTGACCAAGATGGCCATTATTTGACTTGAAATGCAAATGACCAAGAAGCTTTTCTCTTTGAAAAATGGTCACTATAATACTCCACTAAGGTCTCAATATTTTAATCCATAATATTTCTTATCATCGGCCCACATGCATACTATGCTACAATAGATCATACTCATACATGGGGATCATAACTTGGACTTGACACCATGATACTCATGAATTCACAAACATAAAATGACATGTTCATGCATTATCACATTGGGTTCCAATCGAAGCATTGTTTGGAACAATATAACATAGAGCTTTTCCTTAGGTATATATCTTAACAATGCTCCCTCAAGTTCAATGCCTCTTAATCCTCTTTTCTTTTTTCTATTTATCTAATGAAGACTTTATCATCAATGAGTAATCACTGATTCAATAGACTTCATCTAGAGGCTTCTCTTACTACTTATAAACTCTTTTGAGCTCTTCTATCTTAGTCCTTATTGGTTGATCAAGATGGTTCATTAGTTTCTCATAATGGTCATGCAATAAAAGTTATTGTCAAGAAACCATTTCTTTTATTGGGACTCTTTGTTCCATGCAAAATATTGGCCCTTTGCTTAATAGTGCAATCAAGTGGTTAATCCACATTTCTTGAGGCACATAGAACTTGTGGCATCCCACATTATTACCTTAAGACATTATCCTAGACACTTATCTCAAACTGTCTCTTCAAGAAATCAAATTGTGCATGAATTGTCTTTCTAGAATTGACATTTGATTGCTCTATTTCTCTCCTACTAATACTCATGCCCCGTCATCAAAAAATCTAATAGAAATTTTCTACAAACCATATTCTTTACCTCTTGTTCATATTCCTCCCTCCACCAATCACTTCCTCTCTACTTGGTTGGCATGTCCTATCAACAATCACCCATACACTCAAACAAAATTATCATGACATCACATTGATGTAATAATTCAAACCTTTAAATGTTGGATATAAAAATAGAAATAAGAAAACCTTTGTCAATGAAATACATGTCATCTTAGTCTATCACATGATAAAATCATAACTAAGCAATTAAAGTCGAGGCTAAATCCTTAATCCATAATTATATTCTAATATCAATATTCAAGACATATTATGTTATGATTCTTTGTAAAAAAATGTAATATCATGATCATCCATGATTCCATAAAAATGATCCTTATCATAATTCAAATCCTAAAGTCCTTAAAATTCACTCCAATTGTTAGCCTTTTACAAAAGTTGTGAACAACTAATTATTACATAAAAATAATTAGAACAATTAAAAAAACATAAAGAATTTTTCATTAACTATTTTAACAATTACTGTTTACATGATTTAAAATTGTCATACATATGTTAGTGGTCTTAGAAAATCATGTTTGAAAGATTAATTTAGTAGGGTAAGCTTGTTTAAAATTATATATATAATACAAATTAATCAAAAATTGAAAACTTGGTAACTTTTCGTGCAAAACCTAGTTTTTAAGTATCTATCATCACTTTTCAGCCAACAGTATGACTTGAATCACACGCATCAAAATCCAAATATCAAGCCTGCTTTTCCATCCAATCACCCTCATAACAAAGGTATTCAAGTTCATAGGGTCATTGGTAGGTTGTATGGTAGTTAGAAATTTATGAAACCTATATAATGATGAAGATCCCTAGTCAACCCCTCTAATAATAGTAACTTCCACTCAACTCTTATAGGACTCAAACTTCTCAAACTCATTAGATGTAACCATCACACACACACACAAGCAAGCATATATATATATATATATATATATATATATATATATATATATAGAGTCACTTGTGTCGCTAACATTTGAGTTGTAATTAGGAATGTGACTTAATCTAGAAGGGCTATAACTGGACTTTGAAATGGGCCTAAGCAAAATCAAGGAAATACCTCAATAACAAGGCAACACCTCACTATATGGCAAGGAATCACTATTTAGTTTGTAAACTAAGATAACCATAGCCTTGGGAACACCTTGATAATAAAGGCAGCACCTCATATCACAATACAACACTATTCATCTTTTATCTAAGATAGTTGTGATTCCATCTCTACCAAGATAACCATCATCTAGCTTCTAGATTGACCAAGATGGCCATTATTTGACTTGAAATGCAAATGACCAAGAAGCTTTGCTATTTGAATAATGGTCACTATACAACTCCACTAAGGTCTCTCAATATTTTAATCCATAATATTTCTTATCATCGGCCCACATGCATACTATGCTACAACAGATCATACTCATACATGGGGATCATAACCTGGACTTGACACCATGATATCACTTATGAATTCACAAACATAAAATGACATGTTCATGCATTATCACACTGGGTTCCAACCAAAGCATAGTTTGGAACAATATAACATAGAGCTTTGCCTTAGGTATATATCTTAACAATGCTCCCTCAAGTTCAATGTCACTTAATCCTCTTTTCCTTTTCTATTTGTCCAACAAAGACATTATCATCCATGAGTAATCACTGATTCAATAGCCTTCCTCTAGAGGCTTCTCTTACTACTTATAAAACTCTTTTGAGCTCTTCTATCTTAGTCCTTATTGGTTGATCAAGATGGTTCATTAGTTTCTCATAATGGTCATGCAAGAAAAGTTATTGTCAAGAAACCATTTCTTTCATTGGGACTCTTTGCACCATGCAAAATATTGGCCCTTTGCTTAATAGTGCAATCAAGTGGTTAATCCACCTTTCTTGAGGTGCATAGAACTTGTGGCATCCCACATTATTACCTTAAGACATTATCATAGACACTTATCTCATACTGTCTCTTCAAGGAATCAAATTGTGCATGAACTATCTTCCTAGAATTGACACTTGATTGCTCTATTTCTCTCCTACTAATACTCATACTCCGTCATCAAAAAACCTAATAGAAATTTTCTACAAACCATATTCTTTGCCTCTCTTGTTCATATTCCTCCCTCCACCAGTCACTCCCCCTCTAATTGGTTGGCACATCCTATCAACAATCACCTATACACTAAGACAAAATTGTCATGACATCACATTGATGTAATAATTCAGATCTTTAAATGTTGGATATAAAAATAGAAATAAGAAAACCTTTGCCACTAAAATACATGTCATCTTGATCTAAGTCTATCACATGATAAAATCATAACTAAGCAATTAAAGTCAAGGCCAAATCTTATCCATGATTATATTCTAATCTCAATATTCATGACATATTATGTTATGATTCTTTGTAAAAAAATGTAATATCATGATCATCCATGATTCCATAAAATGACCCTTATCATAATTCAAATCGTAAGGTCCTTAAAATTCACTCCAATTGTTAGTCTTTTACAGAAGTGCTGAACAACTGATTATTACATAAAAATAATTAGAACAATTAAAAAAACATAAAGAATTTTTCATTAACTATTTTAATAATTATTGTTTACATGATTTAAAATTGCCGTACATATGTTAGTGGTTTTAGAAAATCATGTTTGAAAGATTAATTTAGCAGGGTAAGCTTGTTTAAAATTAGATATATAATACAAATTAATCAAAAATTGAAAACTTGGTAACTCTTGGTGCAAAACCTAGTTTTTAAGTATCTATCATCATTTTTCAGCCAACAATATGACTTGAATTACACGCATCAAAATCTATCAATTATTAATCAGCAAGGAATATGATCGAATCAGAAGCATTGTTGATATGGTCTACAATAAATGATGTATTTCAATAAAAGAATAGAATCTTAGTTTTCATGGAAGGAAAGATAAAAACAAACTTTTAAAATAGTATCAAAATCGTTTTCTTGTTATGTTTGTTAAAAACTTGATCATTTAGTTTTTCTGGGTGTGGCCCATATGATTCTGGGGGTGAGCCTTTTTACCACCCACTTTTTTTGTGAATATGTACTTTTATATTATTAATTAATATAGATAATTACATATTCATCAAAAAAAAAAAATCGTTTTGTGACTGGATACTAAACAAGTATCAAATGGACAATCTGCAAGAGCAAAACATTTATTATATAATAATCTTACCAATCAACCAATAACGCCCAATAAATCCAATCAACCAGAATAAAAAGTCTAAGTAGCCTACCCCAATTGCAAGGATGTGTTGGAAGCCTCATCGTGTTGAATGCTTGTTTTCTGTTGGCTCGTGGAAGTATAAGAATTATGTATACTTTCAGATGACTGAGGATGATCACGAGTTTCCAAAGGTTCAATCAACAAGAATTCCGATGCAGTGTTATTCTCAAAATTGGAGCACTGTTTTAACCGCTCAACATGCAGACACAGCTTTGTTTTAATCAGTCAGAAGAAACGCTGTGTAAATAAATAAACATGTCAATGCGAGAAAAGATAGCTACCTTCAGGCGAAGTCTAGCATTCTCCTCCTCAAATCGGTTTCCCTGCTTACAATACGAATGAGCCAAGGAAACGTTCAATATATCTATTAGTACACCAAATAGTTTTTTCCTCTCTGAGATAAAAGGAATGATTTGAGCTAAAAATGAACCTCTTTCAAAATTCTTAAGTTTCAATTGCTAATATTCCATTTTGGATGAAATAAATCAACATCAAAGAAAAATGTGTTAAAACATAAAATATTTTGTGTAATTTAATAGTACACGTTCTTTTGTCCTGTGAATTTCAGATGTTTTTCATATTTCTTTTGTGTTTTGTTAGATTTAATATTAGATGCCTTTTTGTCTTGTCGAATTTCAGATGTTTTTCATATTTCTTTTGTGTTTTGTTAGATTTAATATTACATACCCTTTTGTCTTGTCAAATCTCAGCTGTTTCTCATATTCCATTTATGTTTTGTTAGATTTAATATTACATGCCCTTATGTCTTGTTGAATTTCAGATGTTTTTCATATTCCTTTTGTGTTTAATGTATAAATTAACGTTGTAAATGGCATTTACCCCCTCATTCTCTATTTATAAGGTTATTGCTGTTAAGAAATAGAGTGTCTCAACCTGTTTTCAGCGTGAGTTAACTGTGACTATCGAGCGCATGAAAGAGGATTTTCACATGCAAGGATTTTGCATGTATGCAGACTCGTTGAATGTGCGATGGTGGATCTTTCAACAAAGGTGGTTGCATTGTTTGTAACTATCGTCAATAATGAGTTAACCAATGCATCTGGTGAAGTCTTTTTACATGCAACGTAGTTAACATGAATGCAATCTTGCTACTTCAGTGGTGATAGTTATTTCTCCACTAGTGGGTGCGATCATTCCATGCATTCAATTCTGACTCAACTTTACACTCTGAGTTTGCTTTAAATATTGCATGTGATGAAGCCTTCTATTCATTTCTGTTGTTAATTATTAAATATTCGATGTCTTAAGAGTATTGAGTAGATTGAAATTTGATAATTTCTGTGACACTATTATGCTGCCAAAATTATCCCAGTTTTTTGTTGAAGATTGGTGAACACCTGGAGAAGCTTAGTGTTGATATTGTATCGTAATTATTGGTTACTGATAATACAAAGTACTGTGCTTTTGGTGTGTGGGGTTTTTTACCTAGAAAGGTTTTCCCCACATAAATCTGTGTGTTATGGTATTATTATTTTATGCATATGTTTGAATGTGTTTCATTCACTGTAACAATTTAAGGATTTGTATGAATTTGCACTATCTCCCCCACATAGATTAGTGTTGGAAGCGTTGTTCCGCACCTTTGCTTCCTTTCAGTTGGTATCAAAGTGATGCAAGCAAGGTGGATAAAAGACACTCTCCAACTTGAAAATAATCAATCACAATCAGAAAACAACTCTTTTATGACACAAGTCCCTTAACTTGACTCAAACACCCTCTTTAAGGCTTGTTGCCCTCAAAATTCAATCAATGAAGATATCTTTTAGAGATGGTCGTACAGTGGCCTATTAAACACCATGAAGGTTCACCACAAACTCCTAACCATCATATCAAAAGATCCCATAGGGTTTCTTTGTCCCAACATCAAGTTTCAATAGGCTGCCCTACTTCTAGGCTACTCAATTAGCCCTATTTTCCAAAGGAACTACCTTTTAAACACTTGAAAAACACCTAAACTCATTGGACAGTCTTAAATTGTGACACAAAACAACAGAATCTCACACCAATTTGCAGATTCAAACCTTCTAGTGTGTTACACCATGAAACCCTCATTTCTCATACAAATACTAGGGTTTTATTGAAAATCCATATACCCGGGCTTTCCAATCCAATTCAAAGCATCCAATAGACTCCACATACCCTGCACATGCTCACAAATACATTACATGATCCATTCCATCACTGTTTTGTCAAAACCCAAGATAGACACCTTCATTTCACATAGAAAACAACATTACTCTGCGCTAGGGCATCACCCATTTGCTTACAACTTGTTCCCTTGGCCTTCAAAAGCTTAAAAACACCTAGCCCTACATAAAACAGATCAATCCACCGAGTTACAGGGGCTGACAGTAGGTGGATTGATCAATTCATGATTTTAGACTTCAATCAAAACCCTTATTCTGTGTAACAGGGTAGTTTCAGGAAAGTAAAGAAATCTCCAAAAAATTTCAATGAACTCTCAAACTGGATTCAATCGAGAGCTAAGCCATGTCTCAATGGAAAACAAATGAATTCAGAGCATTTACAAGATTGTCGAGGCCGTACAGAGCAAAGAAAGTTAAAAAAACCAGAGAATTTATAGAAATGGCGTTGTATTTCATGAAAAATACTTCCACAAAATTGGTCGAGCCTTTTTTGAGGCTTTTATAGCTTTTACATTCATATTACAACTACCCCAACATTCATAACTGCTTTTCAAACTCTTGACCTTTCAAATTCCCTATATGTTGCATTTTTACAATTTTTGCTTTTGTCACTATTTGCAATTTTGCTTTTGCAACTCTAAACATATTTGACACCTAAGACACAAAATCTATCCCATTACTTATTAAATGGTCACTTCAGACCTTATTTAGCATCATAGACTCAAAAACACTTCCATTCTATCCATCGAGGAACCATGACTCACTTACAAAAGAAAATTGGTCTTATTGACCTTATTATAACAAAAACACATCACTACTAAAGCCTACTCAATATCAATCTAGCTTGACCCATGTTGATCAAAGGTGCTCCTGCACCACAAAGCTTGGCCAGTTTTGGTCCGATTGTTGGATAACAGGTTTTTTGTACTAATCTTTGTTTGAGTGAGAGTCTTTGCAGAAGTATTTCAAAATCTTGTTGCAGAAAAAAAGATGGTAGGCACATCCAATAGAATCGAGATGGATAAGTTTAATGGCAACAACTTCGAGTTATGGAAGTTGAAGATGGAGGATATGCTCGTGGATAGAGATCTGTGGGCTGCAATATTTGAAATAAAACCAACCAATATGACTCCGGAAGAGTGGGATCTAAAGAATCAAAAAGCCAAGGGTTTGGTTAGACTTTGTTTGGCTGATTTAGTGCTCTTGAATGTCCATGAAGAGAAGACTGCATAATCTCTTTGGAAGAAGCTTGGAGATGTTTATTAGGCTAAATCCCTTGTAAACAAGTTATTCCTGCAAAAGAAATTGTATTCTTTGAAGATGGAAGATGGAGGGTCCATTGTAGATCACCTGAATGCATTTAACATGTTGATTGCTCAGTTGGGTTTTGTTGGTGACAAGATTGAAGATGATGATCGTTGCATGCTTTTGTTATGTTCTTTGCCAAACTCGTGGGATCACCTGGTTATGGCTATTGGAAGTACCACCACCAGTTTCAAAATGGATGATGTGGTTTCATCGCTATTGTCTAAAGAGATGTGGAGGAAATCTTCTAATATGGCCAAGGAAGCCCTTGCTGTTTGTGGCAGACCTAAAGAGAAAAGCAATAAAAAGGACAAGAAGTCAAGATCAAAATCTTCGAAGAGATCTAAGTCTCCTCGCAAGTCCAAGGCGAAATGTTGGAACTACAGCAAATCTGGTCATTTCCGTAAATATTGTAAAGAGGAGAAGAAAAAGAAAGGTAAAAAGAACTTCTTTGATTTTGACTCTGATAAATCCTCTCAGGATGATGCAGATACCTTTGTCACAGCCTTGGCAACACATGCATTAGAAGATGTGTGGTTAATAGACTTAGGTGCTTCTTTCCACTTGACCTTGGATAGGGGTTGGTTCTCAAAGTATGAAGAGTATGATGGTGGGAAGGTGTATTTGGGTATGACTCTCATCTGAATATGGTTGGTCGTGGAAGAATCAAGATTAGATTCCCTGATGGTAGAGTGAAGGGGATTGATGGTGTATTGCATATCCCGGGTTTGGCACAAAACATTCTTTCTGTAAGTTAATTAGTGAGGGTGTGCAGGTTGTTTTCTCGAATGGAGGATGTAAGATGACAAGAGAATCTATGGTGTTGGCTAAAGGTGTTCAGATCGGCACTCTGTACAAGCTAGATGCATGCACTATTTAGCGCAATAGTTCTTCTGATATTCCAAAGAAAAGGCCTTTGGATTCTTCATCATCACCATCAAATCCAGTAGTGAAGAAGTCTATTGTTTGTACATCTAATGGTCATGCTTTTTGGGTACCTAAGGGTGCAAATGCTTTGGAGATGAAGCTTCTAGCGGAGAATACAATGTTATGGCACTAAAGATTCGGTCATATTGGTGAGAAGGGTCTTAGAGCCCTAAAAAATAAAAGCCTTGTTGAAGGCCTTGATGATTGTAATATCGAGTTCGACTTTTGCGAATATTGTGTTTATGGTAAACAAAATTGTGTTTCTTTTTATTCCAGTTCTCATAAGTTTTTTGAGATTTTGGATTATATTCATGCAAATGTGTTTGGTTTTGTGAATGTTCCTTCGTTAAGATTCAAATCTGTATATTTTGTGTCTTTCATAGATGATTATAGTAGGACATTTGTTTATTTCCTCAGGAGTAAATCTGAAATCTTTAATCGGTTTAAGGAGTTTAAGGCTTTGGTTGAAAATCAGATTGATAGAAAGATTAAATGTTTGAGGACTAACAACGGTGATGAGTTTTGTTCGGCATAATTTGATAGGTTCTATAAGGAGCATGGGATTGAGAGACATAGGACAACTCCATACACCCCACAACAAAATGGAGTTGCAGAGAGGATGAATAGGATGTTGATGGAGAGAGTTAAGAGTATGCTGAGTGGTGTTGGTCTTGAGTAGAAGTTGTAGCCACTGCATGTTATCTGATCAACAAATCTCCTACATTAGCTCTTGCTAAAAAGACACCCATGGAGGCATGATCTGGTAAGAAGCCTTCGATGAGACATCTCAAAGTTTTTGGTTGTGAAGCTTATGTTCATGTTCCGAGTGTAAAGAGATCTAAGTTGGAGAACAAGGCAGTTAAGTGTATCCTTATTGGCTATGGTGTTAGTGTGAAGGGGTACAAGCTTTGGGATCTAGTGGCCGAGAAGGTTCTCCATAGAAAAAGTGTTATATTTCAGGAGTTGAAACCTTCCACAGTTGAGTTGCAACCAGAGAAAGAGAAGCAGAAGGAGGTAGTTCAAATTCAACTTACTCCGATGAAAAGTGAACTACATACTCCTGTTGGTCCTGGTAATGAGGAGAGCCCTAGCAGCTCTAAAAGTTTTGAAGAAGAAGAACCTCAACCTCGGCAATTCAAGAGGTCTACACGTGTTAGGGGGCCACGAGAAAGGTTTGATTATTCACCAGAAAGATTTGATTATTCACTGTTGGATTCTAGTTGTGTTTTTGCTTTGATTGCTAACACTGATGAGCCTAGGACTGTTAGAGAGGCTAGGGGTATGAGTGATGCAGATTCCTGGATGAAGAAATGTCTGCTTTCAAGAAAAATAGTACATGGGATCTGGCACCTTTGCCTAAAGGACGAAAACTTGGATGTAAATGGGTGTTCAAGAAGAAATGTGGTCTTGATGGTAGTGTTGAAAAGTACAAGGAACGGTTGGTCGCAAAGGGGTATTCTCAGGTGGAAGGAATTGACTATGGTGAGATATTTTCTCCTGTTGCGAAGCTGACATCTATTCGGTTCTTGTTATCACTTGCAACAACGTATGATCTAGAAGTGGAATAGATGGATGTGAAGATAGCGTTCCTTCATGGTGATTTGGAGGAAGAGATCTATATGTGACAGCCAGAGCATTTCGTGGTAAAAGGTAAAGAAAATTTGGTTTGCAAGTTGAAGAAGTCTTTATATGGTCTGAAACAATCTCCTAGAATGTGGTACCAAAAATTTGACACCTTTGTGTTGTCTTTGGGATTTCTAAGATCTAAATCTGACCATTGTGTATATTACAAATCTGATAATGGTCGCATTCTCATAATTACATTGTACGTAGATGATATGTTGTTTTTTGGGAATGATATGAGTTTGATTTCAGATCTGAAGTCTCAGTTGTTAGCACAGTTCGAGATGAAGTATCTAGGTGCAGCAAGGTCTACTCTGGGGATGGAGATCAGAAGAGATAGAGCTAGAAAAAAGCTTTGTTAAGCTAGAGCAACTATGTGAATTCAGTGTTGAAGAGATTCAACATGGCAGCTTGCAAGCAGTTAATTGTTCCAATAATGCAAGGGATGAAGCTTTATGTGGAGGATTGTCCAAAATCTCCTACTAAGATGGAGGACATGACTAGAGTACCATATGCGAGTGTTGTTAGCAGTTTGATGTATGCAATAGTTTGTACAAGGCCAGACATTGCCCAAGCAGTGGGAGTTCTTAGTTGGTTTATGGCTAATCCTGGATGGGTACATTGGGATGTGATAAAGAAAGTGTTTAGATATCTGTGGGGTACTTCTAAGTACTCTCTATGTTATCATGGTTATCCTACTGGTTCTCAGCATTCTGTAATTGTTCGTGGATATTTGGATTCAGATTGGGCAGGTGACATTGACAGTAGAAGATCCACCAGTGGATATGTGTTCATGATGAATGGTGGTGCTATAAGTTGGATGAGTAAGCGGTAGGCTGTAGTTGCTTTGTCCACGACTGAAGCAGAGTACATGGCAGCTACTCATGCTTGCAAGGAAGCCATTTGGCTTAAGAGGTTGTGTTTGGATATTGGTTTTGATGCAAGACAGGTTACTATCTGTTGCGATAGTCAGAGTGCCATTTGCTTAGCAAAGAATCCCACTTTCCATGCCAAAACAAAGCACATTGATGTTCAGTTTCATTTTGCTCGTGATATGGTAGAAGATGGAAAGGTGATATTGGAAAAGGTTGACACTTTGAGAAATGTTGCAGATGTACCGATGAAGCCAGTGAGCACAAAGAAGTTTAGATGGTGTGTTGTTTCCATGGGCCTTGGGGCCTTAAGCAATTTATTACAAATGACTTATGACAGGTCTTCGACAAGTGGGAGAATGTTAAGAAATAGAGTGTCTCAACCTGTTTTCAGCATGAGTTAACTGTGACTATCGAGCGCATGAAAGAGGATTTTCACATGCAAGGATTTTGCATGTATGCAGACTCGTTGAATGTGCGATGGTGGATCTTTCAACAAAGGTGGTTGCATTGTTTGTAACTATCGTCAATAATGAGTTAACCAATGCATCTGGTGAAGTCTTTTTACATGCAACGTAGTTAACATGAATGCAATCTTGCTATTCAGTGGTGATAGTTATTTCTCCAATAGTGGGTGCAATCATTCCATGCATTCAATTCTGACTCAACTTTACACTCTGAGTTTGCTTTAAATATTGCATGTGATGAAGCCTTCTATTCATTTCTGTTGTTAATTATTAAATATTCGATGCCTTAGAGTATTGAGTACATTGAAATTTAATAATTTATGTGACACTATTATGCTGCCAAAATTATCCCAGTTTTTTGTTGAAGATTGGTGAACACCTGGAGAAGCTTAGTGCTGATATTGTATTATTAGTTACTGGTAATACAAAGTACTATACTTTTGGTGTGTGGGGTTTTTTACCTGGAAAGATTTTCCTCAAGTAAATCTGTGTGTTATGGTATTATTATTTTCTGCATATGTTTGAATGTGTTTCATTCACTGTAACAGTTTAAGGATTTGTATGAATTTGCACTATCTCCCCCGCATAGATTAGTGTTGGAAGTGTTGTTCCGCACCTTTGCTTCCTTTAAAATGCCTATAAGCTTGGTCACAAGACTGAAATTTAGTTATTAAATACCGGGAGAGAGGTATATTTATCTATTTAGTATGTATTAATTAATTTTGCTGATTATCTTAAATCATAGGTCATTGTACTAGTTGGAAGGTAGGAACGTTTAGAAGATCAATTGACAGGTCTGGTGAAAGAAAATTTTGGCTCAGTTTGATTGTATTAGATGTTCAGTTTAGTTTAAATTCTTTTTTGAAAATAACAATAGATTAAAAGTCCCCTCAATTATAATCATGTTAAACAGATTGACAGCTACCTGTAGCTATTTGACAATAAACTGAATTTAATGACAATGAATTGGTATTCTCAACAGCTGTTAATAACATCTATTCAATGCTTAATGATACATAAATATTATCTGTAGATGTGTCATCAAATAATGTTTAGGTGTCAAATATGTTTTGTTAAAAATAAATAAAAAACGAACACTTCATGTGTAAATGGTGTCCAATAATGTTGGAAACTTGAATGATAGCTAAGTGACAATACTTGTAATTGAGAGCAGGAAGAAGTCTTATTGATCCCTGAACAGTTTTCAAAAAACAACTTCTGCATAATATATTTCTTATTATTTTGTAATTTTCTGCTGTTACATTTTCTAGTTCTTCCAATGGCTAAAACATAATGGAGATTTAAACGTATATGTCCCCTGGCTAGAACATATTAGAATTTAATGGACAGTGAAGGACAGGAACGAGAAGAAACAAATTGAAAGTCGAAGGATTTGAAAGACAATGTTTCATCACTGCACACGGGTTATCTAAAAATCACATTAATATTGTTTTTGAAATTGAGAAAAGTAGATGGGCTGCCAACAGCTGGCCATCTCGTTAAAAGTAGTCAGTTATTCATGCAGCAGCATTGCTGATATGCTAGGAAAATTGTAAAACTGTGTGATTAATAAGACTTTCCAAAATCAAGTAGAAGTAAATGTAATTTTAACTTTTTGTGATATTGGACGCCCTAGAAAATTTAAACAAAATGGTCCAATTTAATTTCAAGCTACCACCAAATTATATATTGGAATAGAAATGTATATCTACCTGCTACTTGGGATTAGATAAGCATATAGAGAAGAATAAGGTAAAGGTAGCTAAGTTGAAATTAAATTAATAAATAATTAAAGAATATTTATATTTATAATAATAATTAATTTTAATTTTTGAGTGTTTACAAGTATTTTAGTGATATTGGTTAATTAAGTTTTTTATTAAACTTTTAGTAATATAGATGATTTTACATAAATTTTTAAATAATTATAAAGTATTTATTTGGAATTTTCTTTTATAATGGTGGAGTTAAAAGATTATAATTAAATTATGAACAAATAAATGACTAAAATTATGCAACTACTGTTTAATGAGAAATGTGTCATCACTGAACATATTTCTTGCCCTCCTCTTATATATATTCCCTTCCCTATTCTTAATAGAAATCCAAAATTTGACTTTAAAAAAACATAAAAATAAAAATTATGAAATCCCTGACTAAAAAAATACTCCTAAAAATTTAAGCAATGACTGCTAAAAAAAACTAACTAAACAGCAACATGGAACCTTCTTGTTAACTCCCTCCCTCTAAAGCTCTTTGTATTCTTCAAAGAAAATTCACTAAATATAATCATGTTCAATTTTATGGTATTAAATTATACTGTTAACTTTATTTCTACTTTCAATAACTTTTTTTAAAATCTAATACAAGTTTTCAATTAAAATACTGAGTTGTTTCAACTATATACCTTTTGGTTACTCTTTTTTCTTTCTTTTTTTACACCATTTATCTCCTCTGTTTATTATTACTACAATTTTAATATCAAAACATTATTGGAATCTTGTAAGATAAAATATTAAGATATTGGGAAAAAAAATTGATAAAAATTTGCATTGTGTGATATTTTAACGGAGAAAACTACATACCCATGTCTTTTTCTCTTATGTTTTGGATCCGTTTCAACTAAATTATTCTTTATGCACCAACTAGTGTGCATGTTGGTGCATTTCATGTAGAATTTGATAAATGACCTTATTTTAGCCTATACCCATCACCACCGATCTTGAGAATCTAGATCCAACTCTACATCTAGTCATTTGCCACCCTAGTTCAAATCTACAAATATGGAATTTACATGTCATTTCCACAAGTGTGGAATTAACTTAGGTCATTTTAGTGCATGTCGATCTAAGCACCAAAATTTTAAATTTGATTTTCTTAAATTGAGTACATGTTTCCTCTTTTTTACTAGACGTTATGAGCTGACTAAAGTGTGAATTATTTCAAATTACATGCCAGGATGATGTATTTAAGGACATACCCTAATTCAATATTATCGTAGATGAATTACCAAAGAGAATTCTCATGAGAGCATCATAACAGCACCATATAGTATCCTACTTGCATCATCATTTTAGGCATATTGCATGCTTGCCTAGTATGCTTCTATCACTTCTTTTGAAGAATTAGCTACTACTTTCATGAAAAATTTCCATTACAATGTTGAGCCTAAGAAATCTATTGAAAGAAATAACCCTAAACTTAGGAAATGATTCCCAAACTTCCTAGAAATTCCCAAGATTATATCTCTCAAGGTCCCTTGTGCCCTTGGGCAATAGCAGTCCTAGTGCTAGAGTATATATTTGAATTTATAGAAATGATTGTTTCCCTCTATTTGCGCCCTAATTCCTGTTGAGTTTCAAAAAATTATTAGTCTAGAAACTTAGTAAGGATTCATACTACTACTTATCATCTCCTCCAATCACTCAATGTATCATAATATGCCTTCTCGATGCAAGGATAGAAAACAATTACTATCTCCATCTCTTTTTTGCAAATGGGGAACTATAGAAAATACCACTAGAAGCCATTAAACTAAAAAATTAGAGATATTAAGCACACAATATTGGATGCATAATCATGATTTTTCTACAAAATCTCTTGTAGTCTTCCTCCTCTTGGTTATGTCTTGGTCTATTTTCCTCTTTCTCTCTTTGTTAGAATCCATATAATCCTATTTGCCTTCTCCCATTACTAGAATGCTTGCTATAAACTCATACATCAAATCTTAGAATTCTTCTTCATGTCTCCCTTATTTACATCTCTCTTATGATCCTCTTCATACCTGATTTGATCTCTACCAAATGTCTCTCTATTTACATGTTTGATCACTACAAAAAACTATGAATCAATAGTTACATCTTTGACATTGTTGATGAATTAATGTTTTCCTTGTATAGTCACTAGTACTACTACCAACTCCATGTTTACGATAGTTCACGCAAACACAACTCCACTTCTATTTACTTGCGATACATTTGTGCCATCTTCCTAAACATTATTCTACTCTCATATTATGCCGCATGAACTCCAGGTCTATTGCAAGTTCTCCTACATCACTACTCATGCTTCTAATAAACACTATTTTCTATATGTGGTTGTGAATTCTTTTCTAATGACTTCTAATACAACACCTCCACATGTAAAACATGTATGTTGTATCACAGTACCTTAAACTCACCATATGTTACCATATTGAAGTAGACAAACTCTTCCTACAAGGACTCTCTATAGAGGAATATCACCGAAGTCCCAACAAAAATATGCTATATTAAATTGTCTAATACATTTATAAATAATTTAGACTAGGAAATTTTAATTGTCTTTTCTTTACCCTATTTTCTTCTCTAGTACATTTGTACAAATAATTTAGATTAGAAAATTTTAATTGTTTTTCCTTTATCCTATTTTCTTGTTTTGTCTTTTATTCTTTATTTCAATTTTGTTTTGCTAAAGAAAGTTTGGCAAGTTTGTTGGTTTAGCTTTCTGCTTCCTCACACCTATACTAATGGGTTTCCTTTGAGATGATTTTGATTTGTTAGGTTTATGCTAATCTCTGAAGTCGAGGCAACCATATTAAATATGGCAAATCATATTGAAATGTACCTGAACATATAGAATTTAGATGTCTAGTTTAGTGAAGTGAGGGTGTTTGTGATAAATGGTAGTTACAACTTGATTCAATCTCATTATCTTTTACTTTAAATGCCTGCTATCATAAAAAATTTATACAAATTTCAGATTTGAACTTTCAAATTTGATAAGAGATGTTATGTGGTCCCTCATGTGCAATGGCGATCCCCAAACTAGCCAATGGGCTTCATTGTTTATAAATTTAGCAAAAGAAGGGCATCATTAAAACTTTGGGAGGAAAATAAATTATATGAAAACTCAATTCTTGGGTGATCAAAGTAACTCTATTGCATCTATAATGCTTGGTTGACAATAGAACTATATTGTGAGGGTTCCAGAGGCATCTTCATTGGGGATATATAGACGTCTAGTTGGCAATGAAACAATGATCAACATTATCGATATGTTTGCTTATTATTATCATCTATAGACCAATGTTTGTTTAGGATTGAACTAATTTATTGTCCCAAAAAAAAAAAATATGGCTAATCTCGACATATTTTCAAAGGAGTGGAATGCACTTTCATGTAATTCTGATCAGTTAAGCATGAGAAGTTTTAAATAGTGCGGGATATTCTAATTTAATTAATATTTAACTTCAATAAAATCAATTTACTTGTCATCTTGCTTCACTAGAGTTTTTTATCTTAATATTTTGGTCTCTCTTCCTACTGGATCTCCATTGTTGTGTCGTGCCCATTGATGCATTCTTTTATTTTCCTTTTTTATTGGGTTGTTGTTGTGACCTTTTTCTCCTAACATGTCCCAAGTCTAACTGAGACTTGGGGCGACTGAATTAGACTCTTGAATCTTATCTATGCTTGTTCCTTCTAAACTTTGCCCATCCTCGCTGGTAGCTATGCTCTTGGAAGTGTGTCCTCTGCATCTCTTTGCTCAAGGTTCATGACCACGTTTATAACCAATCTAAAAGATCATTCATTTTTGGCCCACGAATCTCTCTAATGTTCTTTGGATCTCTATGTTTCATAGGCTTTATGTCAAGACAGTAATCTTGCACTTTCACTATCCATGTTCCTCTCTTATTAGAACTAATTACTTGTTGAGTCAAATCACTTTTATTAACTGTTTCAAGAATTAAAACATTAGAATATGAATTCAAAATATAGAATCTAACTGTTTCACACGAAAACATATTTTTCGGTAGGTGAATAATTTTCTCATTGGTACACTCATAAAAGCATTGGGTGATTCTAACATTTTCATCATTTTTCTGCACTAAGATATCAAACATACGTGACTGGATGTGTATCATACTAATAAACCTTTTCTGAAAATCTACATATACTAGAACAGGGGCATGTGCAATGGCCATCTTGATTCCCTCAAAAACTCGTTTATCCTTATCATCCCACTTGGACGTTCACTTATCTTTAATATCTTAATTATATGTCTGATGAGCTCAGCTAAATTGAGGCCAAATCTTCTCAAGAAATTAACCTAGCTGAAGAAGAGACATACCCCAACTTTGTTGCTGGTCAAGGAGAGTTATTGAATAGCTTTAACTCTTTCTAAATCAATTCAAAATCCTTCTCTTGAAACTACATATCCGAATAATTTTCCTTTAGTAACACCAAACATTAACTTCTTAGGTTGACTGAAATACCGTGCACTCAACACCTTTGGAGTACTTATTAATGTTCTATGTGATCTTTTTCTTTTTTTTTAAAAAACTGTTAACTCATCCAATTAGACCACTATGATCTTATTTTTCATATCTCTGAGTGATAAATTTATTGCTCTTTGGAAAGCTGCATCAGCATTGATAAGATCAATGGGCATTTTATAATAAGCAAAGGTACCTCAAGAAGTAGTGAAAGCTATTTATGCTGGTCTTATTCAGGCATGTTAATCTAAATGCATCTAGAAAAACCATCTACCATAGATATCGTCTCAAAACCCGAAACGGTTTGTAAGATATGATCCATAACTAGTAGTGAATAATTGTCCTTTGGAGACGATCGGATCAGATTCAAAGTCGAGAAAAGTTCTTATTTCACCTTTCTTTCATACTGAAACAATGTTTGCAGTCCAAGTCGAATGATGAATATAATATTTGATTCGAGCTTTAAGCATTTTATCCACCTCTTCAAAAATACCACCACCAATTTTTGGATTGTGCTGCCTTTACTTTTACCTGTGTAGGACTATTTTAGTCTTCAACCAAAAAATGATGTTACATGCTACAAAACATAAAGCACCATGCAAAAACACCTTTATTAGCAATGCTATTAGCTTTTCCCTTCCACCTAGAGTAGAACACTTCCCAATGCAGGTGTATTTGGGATCCTCCTTAGAAGTGATCTCTATCTTTTCGTATTCAAAAGAGTTGCTTACTTCTTCCTAAATTTACCTTTCGATGTATCAATCGTGCCTATCGAAAACATCTTATAAGGAAACCAATCTTTTTGGGATTTTATTGTCATTCAACTGTACAACCCCTTTACTTTCGATTTAACTTTCTACATTATCAACAATTTTATTATAATTAGACACAAGCTCTCTAAATATTCACTAGTTCCTTCAAAGTGCAAATTCATAAAACTGTCTTTTCCAGGAAAGATATAATTTGTAGATCATAATTAAATACTTGTCAATGATTAGCATTCTATGTGTGGCACACTTTTCTACTGATCCTTCTCAAATTCCAGGTGAGGAAAAAGTAGCTAAGAAGGTACAACCATTAGTTTTCGTATTAGAATCTTTGATATTTAGAAACTTCTGTATTTAGCATAAAAAAATCTAGACAAACCATACTTGATTCGTGTAATGTTTGAGCAGGTTATTTTTAACATGAAACTATTTTCTAGCTTGTTTTACAATAACCTCTACATCACCAAGAGTTCATAGTTTCTTGATGCCCATTTCTCATGTAACATTCAAACCAAGCAATAACGCCCGGTATCTAACTATATTGTTGGTGTTTCTTTGAATTCCAACTTATAAGCCATACGCTGGTTCACAGTATTGGGAGAGCTCAACACAATACCAACATTAGAACCTTAGGACGATCAACCTCCATCAAATTTTAAGGTACATATCACTACAAATAATTCTTATTTGGGACTTCCAGCACCATAGCTTCTTTTGACATAAGCATGTATGTGCCAGAACCTACTTTCTGATAATGGGTTTCATTGTGTGGATCATCCGATTTCAAAATTGTATACTTGGCTTTAGGCTCCAAGTTTAGACGGGCCTTCTTCCCTTTAACTAATATCAAAGAATGTGACTAATCTGATTATATCTCACCACCCAAGTTTTTGCAAAAAATTCTGCTTCACAACATCCCATAGCAAGCAGGTGTGTTGGCTACCCAGATGGTCAGTCTCATTATTTTCTCAGGATGGACAGCTCAAGCAACTTGGGCATATTTTATTTGACTAGCTAAAGGGATTTATGTTACATTTCATTGAGCAACCTTTTCCTAGAGGTTTGGTCAAAACATGACGTTATGAGAAGCACCTAAGTCTATATGATATAACTACTCAATTTAAGCCCAAAACTGAGTAGATATATAGAACAAGTTATGCTTCTTATTAGTAACACATGTATTAGTTTTGCTAGTTGAGGCAGATCAAAAAAGATCCCTATCAAATGTGGTAGGCTGATTTGTAGCATTTAAGGCCTTGACAATGTTTATAGTTTTAGCTGTTGAATCAACAACATTATTTTTAATAAAGTGTAAAAATTTATGTAGTAATTTCATATTAGATTTCAAATATTTTTATTTGGAATTTAATTTTTTTATTGTAAAAATTAATTATGGCAAAGGAGCTCAAATAACTAGATATATTTTTTATTGATTATTCTAAGATATTTTATTGCACATTTGAATTATGTTTAGCAGAATTTAGAAAAGAGAAACTAAAAAGATATTGAGAAGAGGAGGGAGCCTTATTTGTAAAGATACATCTTGGTTGTTGTTCAAACTCTTTGGGCCACTTAAACTTTTCATTTCAAAGTTTTGATTCTTCTTAGTTATTTTGGTTTCTTATTTTCGATCCTTTACTGTTATTTCTCATGAATACAACATAGGATTGGCTATTTGAATATCAACAATCTCCTCGTCAGCTTCATCTGATTCATAGTCAAGAAACCTAATAGTAGAGTTACCAATACTTTTTTTATTTTTAGTTTAAAAAACAATCACCTCCTTAATCACATTTGTTGTTATGCACATTTGCATATACCTATTAATTTTAGGGCAAGTGGCTCCATTGTGACCATTTGTTAAATAAAAATTGCATGTCAAGTTAGTAGTATGATTGTTGAAAGAAGATGTCTCAATTAGTATATGAAAGGAATTCCTCCTCAAAATATCCTAATAAAGGTTGTTGTCACTACATATGCAGAATTTGTTTCTCGAGTGCATCATATCATTAAAAAGAAAAGAAAGTTGTTAGACCTCGCAAGCCAAACTATATTGGACACCAGTTCAGTTGTCATTGAAAAAGTATTTGGGATTTCAACCTATGCCCAATATGATAGGGTAAACATGAAGGAGGTGTTAAACTACTAAGAGAGTAAAACTACACAGGCTATCAACTTTATCAAAGATAATTATTGTTATAGTGAAGAAATTCTATAGTCAAGATGGCAAGAGTCATTCATAATAGCAAGTTCCAAGAGAACCCCAAGAATTCCATCACCCTTCTCAATAGGGTCTTTGGTTTGCCTAATGCTAAGAATTTTTATCCTTGGATGTGTTATTTCATCATTTAGATTTGTGATGAGAAAAGAATAGACTGTGTTGCCCTCTACAGTGACACACTACATGAGTGATTGTTTGAGATGTTAGAATCCTCCAAATTACACATGACATCATATTTGGTATGCTTCAACTTTCCAAGTCTAAATCAAGTGGGCACCCTACAAATAGGAGATTAAAAGTATATAATCATTATCCCTAGCTAGAATTAAAGCAGAGCTAAAAATATTACAATAGGATGAATGATGCATTTTTCTATGCTATAATAAGATGTCTAGAGAATAACTATACAAAGGGGTTGTCTTTAGAGTCATATGGGGCTATGGCTAGCTTGGGTCACTAGTACATCCAATTTAAAACTTTTTCTTATATCAAAGTAGGCGACTTTCATAAAGTACCTTATAGACTCCCCAACTACTCCAACGAAAAAGATTATTTTTTGGAGGTTTTCAGACTAGTGGAGATACAAAAGATGATTGTCAACAAACACAAGATTGGAATTTCCTTCCCACTCCAAGTTGAGAATTATTCATACGCCACTATGCAAAATTCTAAAACAAATAAGCAAGAGATGACTCACTTGGCTATGCATTTATATGAAAAAAGGGATAGATCCCATTGGTAAGAGTGGACCCTTAATAACGTTGCTTTTAGACATGTGCCTATAGTAGAAGCCTTTTGGGCTGATAGTTTGGATGAACATGAAGTTAAAATCAAAGATTATTGTAGGATGCCACTCTCTTTAGTTAGGAGTTCTAATTTGAAGAATGTTTACAAACCAATGGATCAAGGTGGATTGTACCCTTCCCATAACAAAAATATAGTTTTCAATCAACTCGTGGACCAAATAGCCTCATCCAAACCAAAAGATATCTCCATCAAGGCATGAACAAGAGTAGTGATTGAAAGAACCAAAAGGTGGTTGAGACATTGATATCTTATGGATGATCTTCATCCCCAACAATAGAAGCCCACTAAAACCCCTACAGTAGTGTTAGAACAAGGAAACTTCATTTTTGGAAGCACTAGAGAGGAACAAGAAGAAGACGAAGAAGAAGAAAGATGAGGTTTTTATGGTACAAGTTGTGGATGAAGAGGAAGAGGTTGATGAACAACCATTACAAAGAAAAGCAAGGACTTGAACATCAACAACACAACAAGTAGCTAGGGAGATAGTCCAGGTACCACCTACTCAATCCAATCTCCTATTGTTTCACCTCCTCCTCCAACACAAGTCCTAGTTCCTCCTCCTATACAAGTCAACATTCCAAAATAGTAGGCTAGATAGGATGAAGTAGATATTGAGAATGTGCAAGATGAAATGCAAGTTCCTACATTATATTTAGAAGAAGAGGCAATACAAGTTGATGTGTTATCTTTTAAGGAAGAGTACCACACTCCGACTCGGTTGGTAACTCCTTCATGTCCTCCTTCTCTTGGATCCACCTCAAGGTGGATTTCCTCTCCTCCACCAAGTCTTCTCCACTCCACTCCTCCAAGATGCCAAAGTCCACCCAAAGAGAAAGAAGTAGGAATGTTAGCTAGGGATTTAGGTTTGCTAGTTTGGTTGAGCTCCACAATGAAGAAGAGAAAAATAATATACAAGCCTAATTTTGAGGACTTTAAGGGCTAGTGGGAATTTTCAAGGCTCAACCAAAGCAAAAGAGAGCTAGGAAATTGTCCACCATCAATGTGGATGCTCAAGAAGCTAGGATTGCACAAGTTTCAACTCTAATTGCTAACAAGAATGGGGTTGATATGTAACCAAAATATTACCAAGTGCAAACCATTAATCTAGGCTATCACACATGTAGGGGAGAGAAACAATCTCTCTAGACTTCAATGATTGGTGTCCTAGATTGCATGAATAAGGATGAAAATACAAATGATGAGCTCAAGGCTCAAATTGGGGAGCTCATTGCATGTATTAACTACCTCCTAGGTCCTATGGACTCAAACCCACCTACTCTAACTATCTTGAAAGCATTGGGTAAGGGCAAGCAAAAGAAGGATGCCAAAGGTGTGGTAGGTGATACCACTGCTTGGAGGGATACTTTGAAAATACAAGGCATCAAGTTGATCAGTGAATTCATCCAGTGCTACCACAAGACGAGTAATGAAGCTATTGCAATGGCTAAATTTGAAGAATCACTTGATAAGAAACTTCTTATATTGGAGAACTACCTGCCCAAACTACAAAAATGGCTAGGGTTCTATCTGATGACCTACAAAGGGCATACTACTAGATGGCAATCCAAAAACTCTTAAGGATGGGCTACATGCCACTGAATACAAAATAAAAGTACCAAAGGCTTGTAAAGACAAGTTCACTATAAGGAGGGCAGTTGGCACTACAGGGGTGGCAAAGATTGAAAACCTCATTAAGGATCTTCCTTGCACCTTGTGGGAGAATCCCAACAAGGTTCTTCTAGCTATACAGTCATCAAGGAGTTCTCAAGATTGGCCAGGTAACAACTTACAATAGAGTTCATTGATGATTTGATGAGAATAAAACATAAATTTAATATCTTCTAGGATTTTGGAGCAAATCAAGAGGATTCTTTAACAAGAGAGCGAGGGTCCAATATATAGGTGCTAATATAAATATTGTTCTAAAGGTGCATGATTTCCAAGCCCATTTTCTAGATCAATAAGGACTAGTCTTTTCCCCTTCAAATTCTTGATTTTTGTGTCATGATGGACCACTCTTATGTGGTTGTGTCTCACTCTTTTGGGTTCATCGAAATAAATATAATTTTGGAGCCAAATTTTAAAATAATTATAATATAAATTTTGGACCCAAAGATCAGTTTAAGATCTAGGTTGACCTTGTTCTTTTGAAGTAGTGTTAGGTTCCCTAGATGGGTATTTATAGGGGTAAAAGCACAAAATTGTGTCACACTTTCAGCCAACAAAATAGTTCTGAGCAAAACATTTTCGCCCTAAACATTTTTAGGTGAAATAGTTTTGCCCAAAACTACGTGGCACATAGAGTTTCAAGCAAAATCATTTTTCCTAAAACAAAATATTTCCCTTTGTTGCTTTAAAATGTGACTCAATTTGCATGTAAGTTTTTGACTGAAAGAGTTTTAGTTGAAACCCTTTCGCCCAAAACTATCCATATAGCATCCTTGTTGGCCGCCACCTCATCTTTTTTTCAAAATTTTTTGAAACTTTCCACTTGAACATAATAATTCTTTAGTCAATGATTTTTTTCAAAAAACTAAAAATACCCTTTTGTAGAGCTCAAAGTGAAGAATCCAAATATATAACTTTTTTGATATTTTGATTAATTTTAATATATATATTTTCAAAAATGTAAGTAGGTTGTTAAAATAAAAAATGAGGCTAATTAGAAATTGAAAAAAGTGATAAAACATATTAAAAATTAAAAAAAATATACTGTTGACTAAAGGAGAGAATCTTCTCCAAAAGGGTATAATTTTTTTTTTTTAAAGGATAAAAAAAAAATAGACAATAGTTGATGTCAAATGAAAACTATCAAATTCTAGTACGTTTGATTTTAACACATTATTACGAGAAAAATATACATCAAAATTTTAATTTTTATTTTCCATGCACTAAATATTGAAGTTGTTTATTTGTTAAAAAAAGGGGAAAATAAAGTTGTTTTCTATTTTTTTATTGACATCAACTCAACGTCAACTCAACATCACTTTTTCTTGAAATTTTTTAACAATTCAAAATCTGCTCTTAAATTTATAAAAAAAACAATTAAAATATTTTTTTTTTAAATTGAAAAATTACAAGAATAAACTTCATCAATATTTCTACATTTCATTAGTTTACATAATTTTAAAATTCAAAACATAAAAACCACTTTTATGTAGTTGAAGTTCATATTTTTGTTTGTGTTGGCCAATTCCTTTATAAAAGTGTGGCACAGGTTTGTACTTTTACCCATAGGAATTTTGGAAACATTGTTAGGGGTTGGAACTTTTTGATGTAAAGCAAGCCGTTGATTTATTAATGTGAATCTTGCTAGAAGTTGTAATCTGGTAATGCAAATCAATAAAATAATCATGTTGGCTTTCACTGATTATTCTCAAATTTGGTGGTGATGTATTTTCATTTTATGTTCTTTGAGTTGAATACCTTGGTGAAATCTTGAATGTGCTTCGTAATTGGGTTTTGTGTAAAATTTGTGCATGGAATATGGTGGCTTTATGCATTTAACTTGAATATCTTTATTCCTTAGAATCTTGCACTTGTAGTGACTATGATTGTGTGCATATTGGTCATTGCATTATAAGTTATTTTGAATTCCTGAGATTAGAAATGATTGGAAGTAGAATAACAGTAATTATATTTAGAAATCAAAGATAAATCTACTATTTCAGCAGATTTAACATAAGATCTCAAGGATTTATCTACTTTCATAGGAGAATTTATTCTCTGGATGTATGTATTGTCTAGATTGATATTAACTAGCACATGCCTCTTCTTAAACAAATCATATAGATTGCTCAATTGCTCCACATTTCCAAGACCTAGCATTAAAATTACCTTAGAGTTGA
Source organism: Sequoia sempervirens (assembly GCA_007258455.2). Lineage (NCBI taxonomy): Eukaryota > Viridiplantae > Streptophyta > Pinopsida > Cupressales > Cupressaceae > Sequoia > Sequoia sempervirens. The sequence goes on along the minus strand of VDFB02193867.1, from coordinate 516,543,553 downwards.
TTGATCACTTATATTGATCAGCTTTTCGAAAGATGTATAGTGTTCTTTGTTCTACTTAAATTGGTTGTCAAAAGACCCATCAACAAGAACCAAGTACTATTTCAAATACATTGATCTAGAAAATAATGAACCTAGAATAGTTTCTCTTTTAGATGTCATATTTATCATCACAATTGATCCAAAAATCTCCTATGTTAGGCTAATATTTGAATAGTGATCTTACATGTTTTTCCATTAACCCCTTAGGTTCAAACCCTACCCTCTTATCACAAAGATACAAATTCACCTTTGACAAATTTTTATTTTCAAATTTTATTACATAAAGCAAAGAAATGCAATAATATGCACTAATAGTTATAGGTAATTCCACTCCAGACCTTTGCTTGCTAAATAAAACTTTATGCACCTTGTAGATCTAGAAGACCAATTTGTCACTAACACATTGGGAAATGAGTAAGGTGGGCCTATAAAACCACCCACTTTAAAGTTTAAAAATAAAGTTAACTATTACAATAATAACATCAAACTTAATGCACAAATTGAAGTGTTCATATATAAACCAATATACAAATAAAATAGAGAGCACATAAAAATTAGTAAACTCGAGTAAATCAACTTATGACACTAGATGTGAGTGGAAAAAACCATTGCAAGAAAAATCCATCATTAAAAAGAGACTCAAGTATGTATTAATTTTGTAAAATAAATTACATTAAAAACACACTTCTCTCTTCAATCTAATAGCACTTCAATAGCATGTATGTACTTGTAATAACATGATGAAATTACTATCGCATGCCTCCAATAGATAGAACAATGAATAAGGAAAACCATAAATGGTTTCCCAAAATGGATTATCAAAACCATCATCCAAATACCCAAACTCCACTTAAAGAGCATTTCTTTCAAGAATAATAAATTACAATGGACTTCACATGGACATAATTAATGTATATATGAATAGAAAACATAAATTCAAATGCATCTTTGACTAGTAACAATGAGATGGCTTACATCACTAGGTATAATTTATTGAGACCACAACTCATCTAGGGCCCATCTATCATAACAATGATCCTCCACTCTCTTTTCTAATGCCTAAAATTACGAAAGTGCAATAAGTGAGTCCAAATCAATTGTACTGCCACCATGATGCTCCACATCCTTCATGAATGTCATTACGGCTAATATTTCAAGTCCAAAAAGAATTATAATAATATATCTCAACAAAATAGGCGTTCAAGTATCCATTTCGACATTATCGTAAATGTAACATAATTATATTAGGATTTTAATTACATATCACACTTTCCTAACATTCTCCGACTTGATATTATATATTGCAATTACATCCATAGGAACCATACCATAAATAAAGTACAGGATCCAAGGTCCATGACCTCCCTACACCAAGATAACTTCTTCATGCTCATTGCCCTTGTAAGGAAATCTACAACATTATCCTAAGTTCCAACCTTTTGTAACATGGCTATAGAAATTCTTATGTAGACTTAAATATGGTATTTTATTTCTTTCTTTCTCCTTTCTATGTCTGGTGGTTTAGATTATCTTTGTTGTTGGATTTTTAGTTGGAGTTCGTTGTTGTGAACGGCTTTCTATGTTTTGGATTTCCATTTATCATTTCTCATCTTTATGCAAAGGGTTTCAAGGTCCCTTCAAAACCTAGTTTATCTTCATAATCAAAAGAATGACTTTACCATTCTCTACCATCTCATGAAATAATAATATTATACATCAACATGCTTAGTACAAGCACAAGACATGGGATTCCTGACTAAATAGATAGCACTTTGAATATCACAATCAATTCTAACATTCCTTCAATCAAGACCAATACCTAAACACAATTTTTGTAACCATACCACCTCCTTAGAGACATATGTAGCAACCATATGTAATTCTCTATAGTAGTCATAAATAAAGCAACCATGAGTTGCTTTTTACTTATCCAACTCACTACACCACTAAACAAAGAGAACATAGCCACTAGTGGACCTTCAACTATCTAAGTCATTTGCCCAAACTACATCCACAAAGCCATGTATGTTCAAATTCTTATCCACATCATTCATACCATGATAACACAAACAATAATTAGAAGTTCCCTATAAATATCTAAACATCCTCTTAATATAAGTCCAATGCTCCTTACTAGGATTAGTCATAAACTTTCTCAAAACTTTCATTACTTGGGCAAAATCTAGTCTAGTACAAACTATTGCATACACCAGGCTACCAACAACACTAGTATAAGGTACATTAGACATATCATCAAAATCGTCATCCAATTTGGGACACATATAAAGAAGGCTAAGTGCCAAAAAAAAAGGTACATTTACAAGTTTGTAATCATGCACACTAAACTACTATAGCATGGTATCAACATATTTATTAAATGACTTAACCAAAACCTTTTATGTATTTGAGCCTTGTTGATCTTTATACCAAGAATTATGTATTTTGCAACCCCTAAAACCTTCATTTTAAATATACCAAAAAGCTAATTTTTGAGTTCCCTAATTATCATCTTGCTGTTAGCAATAAACATGCATCCACATAGAAGATAATGATTAGAATACAATGATCAATAATTTTAATACAACCACAAAGATTTTCATCACTCCTAACAAAACCCATTTTTGTTGCAAATACACCAAACTTTTGGTGCCACATGTGAAGTGACTACTTCAAACCATACAATTGTTAGGATTTCCATCCAAGATAATAGCATCAAAAACCTTGTGCTTCCACAAAGACAGATACACACAATGAGCCTAATTCACATCATTAAAGAGATTGATAAAAGAGTTGATTAAAATGTACAATATGACCATGCATATATAGGTAATGAAGAGGCAATCACCTATCATGTGGATTGACAAGTGCCCTATGATGTGGCACAAATAAGTAGACAAGTGTCCTATTGGTGTCAACCTTTGGATCACTTGGAATGTGCAAACCAACAACCTATTTGACAAAGTCATCAACGTGTTGAATGACTACAAAAGTGACCTTTGATGTGAGATAGAAAGTCTTCCAACTTCAAAAGGCATGCACGTGAGGTTTACCAAACAACTAGGTAACCTTTAGGAGCCTAAAAGGTTGCACATTCAGTTAGATAAGATGTTGTCTAACCTCATCAACTTAAGTACAATTAAGCTATAGTGAATAGACAAATTATTCACTCTAACACACCCCTTAAGTGATACTTGGGGAGATCACAAAAGTGCAATAGATACAAAGAAATGGGTCTCGGCTATGAGGCCTGGTGAGGTACCCATGTACAATACAATCTCTCACAAATGAAGAAAAAGGAGAAAACCCAATGGGAACAAAAATCCTCTCCAAAAAAGAGAAAGAGAAGGATAAGATCTCCTAAAAAGATGTCCCATTATGATAGGAACATGATGATGAAGAACTCCTAAAGCATGTCAAAGTTGTAAACTCTATCAAAGATGAACTGGTATTTGTTGGAATCAATGAACCTCCAAGAAATGTAGATCAAGATAAGAGATACAAAACACTGCATGAGTGAACATATGGAACACTACTTAACTATGAATACACAAATGCCTGCGAAGTTGATAATACAAATAGTACTATGATTCTGGAGTACGATCAATAAATGCACAAGTGGCATGTGTACACTACTAAAATGTGCATCATGGTGCTATACATAAGTACTAGAATCTCACAAAATATGATCCACTAGAATAATCCCCCATACAAGAGATAAAGATAGAAGGTTCCTCCTCTGCTCCATTGAAAGAAGCATTAGCATAGCATGTCATAATCCCCCCTTAATGCTAAGAGGTATAAGTAGACCAACTGAAACCAGGCACAAAAGTGTGAAAGGAATTTAGACCCAAAATTAGGTCCAAAAGATGTACTGTAAGAAATTGAAAAAGAGTGTGCGTCAAGGCACACATGCATGAGGCAATAATCATGAGGATCTATGTTGTGATGGAAAATCAAGGTAACACACGCATTTCAAGAGAATCATGAGGATCCATTACTGTGATGTCAAATCAAGGCTCTACACAATCCCCCATTACACTTTATAATTTAGTGTAAGTACAAAATTCACTCCCTAAGGAATACACATTCAGTTTTTGTGGCACTTTATATGAGTGCATTTACAAACTTATTTGTTGTTTTGAGTCCTTACAAATTTATGTCATCAGGTAGATAATGAAGACAAATTAAATATGCCTTTCAAACCTCAAAAAAGTGACAAAAAATTAAAATGAAAACCCCCATTATTCAAAAAACAACCCCCCTCCCCTTTGTAAGTTGTAGGAAAACAAAAAAATCCCCCCCTCAAAAATTTTTGATGGTCACCTCACGATTATTTTGATTGTTTAGAGGTTTACCAAAAAAGCTAATAATGATCTATGAGTTAACCTCTAGCGGTTTAGAGTTTACAACAAATCTAGAATTTGTATCCTAACATAAAATATTGGTACGGATGTTACAATACTAATAACATTAAATGTTAATGTTAATTCAAAGTGAATGTAACAAGAAAGCAATAACAATAAATATCAGGGTACAATTTCATGCAGACTTGGATGCCCTAATGAGGAGTCTGAGATATTTTTGTAGGGAGCTGTTGGAGGGAGCAGGAGAGAATTATGCCACGTATTGAACACATCAAGGCCAAATTGTCGAGACCCATCTTTTTTCCCACCTAAGTTATGCTTAAAGGGGGGTATTAGTGTAGCAATTATTTTAGTAATTACTTTATGTAATTTTTACACTTGTAGTTAAGCCATCTTAGGTGGCTTCATTAGTAACTTAGAGAGTTTGATAAAACTCTTCTAAGATGTGTGGCAAGTTCTCTCCCCATTTGAGAGGAACAAACTTTCCACCTTTAGTTGCATGCATGAGTCGAATCCTTCTGAGTGTCGACTCTTTGCATTATATGTACTTATTATTTCCATTATGAATCTACATCGAATTCATCCCATATGTTTTTTGCTTTGTTTTATGTAATCTCTTCACATATTTTAGTGCTTCTATTTGTCCAGTTTGGTCCAAAACACTAACAATAATGACCATTTTAACCTACAAAACAAATGTTCATCTATCCTTAACCTATTTGTTCTCACCTATGTTCCTTCATGCTTAACTCTTATGAATTATAAGATCATATTTCATGTTTCATGTTTATGGCTTAAAAATATTTATGCTCGCATGATTCTATTTTAAAATGGCATTTCTTGGTGCTTCTATGATCTCTCTACGGTTATTTGCTTCTTTATTGTCTTCAATATTGCAACATGTGGTACATCTCCTTTCCTTTCATATATGTGCCTACAAGATAGCAATTTGTTTTATCAATATTTGTCGCACAATATTAAAACATCTATTACATGATTATTCGTTTCTATAGACATTTTTCTCCTCTTCCAATTACTTGCATATTTTATATGCAAATAATTGGTGGAAGCATATGTTATCATTGATTCTCTTTTGATTATTATAGTTTTAGTGAGTGGCTCATAGTTATGATGATTATTTATGTTTAGACAAAGCCTTATTCCTATTTTCTGAAGGTTTTATTCATAGACAGTTTAGCACTTGTATTTGTGTCTGATTTTAAATTCTTGATAGATGCTACTGATTGGAATTTTTTCTTTTATGCTTATAGGTTCCAAGATAGAACACTCACGACAACAAGAATATAATGAATTGGTATCCAGGTTATCTATATTCTTTATGAGTGTCTAAATATTTTCTTTCATGTTGACTACTTGTTTACACTATTATATATCTTCATCTAGTGGCTCACAATTAAGTCAAAGTGGGGGCAAGATGTAATGGTGAAAATTGTATAACTTTTACTTTTTCCATTTATTTTACACTTACTTTGACCCTTTATCCCTAGTTTAATGAATAGTATATAAAATAACACATTCTTGTTGGCAAATAATCTAATCCACAATTACCTCTTCACAGATCCAAAGGATGCGAAGCCAATCCTCAATACCAATATTCCATCAAACTCCATCAATTTTGCTAGCAAATAAATGAACCTCATTCAGATCTAAGAGTGCAAATTTGACCCCTAGAACTTATAAATTTAAAATTTAAATATAGCTCATGCCTCGCCTTCCCAACTAGTCATTATGAGCCAATTGAAGCACAAAATATTTCAAATTCTATATACTAGGGCGTTGTATGAAAGAAAAACCTTGATTCATTATTAAAAACTAGAAATCAAGAGGAATCATTGAGCATAACTAGAATTGTGTATCTAGGACATCAAACCGTTATTATGTGATATCAAGATTGCATTAGCACTTTAGGCATATTCCATGCTTGGCAATTATCTTTGATAATTGTTTTTGACTCAGTAATAGAAGTTTGACTAGAGGAGAACAATCCTAGCCTAGCAAACTCCTAAATAATTTCTATCAACAACACTAGTTTTTAGACAAACATCGCAAACATCAAGGCAAACTAGTTCTAGACATAAAATTAGTGAAATTTAAATAGACACAAAGGGTTTCAATCTATAATAGAGGTGGTCAATTTCATTGTCATTAAAGTGGACCATAACAACAAACATAAATTTTCTCAATCTCAAAATAAGTATTTGATAAGCTTTAATTTTCTAACACATTAACAAATCAATTGACAACATAAAAATTACAATCAAATAAACATAGAACTTAAAACTAAGTATTATTATTTTATTAATTTAAATTCCAAACATTTATTTCAATAATATAATTAATCTAAACCTTGTCTTAAATTAAATTATTTATTCATTATAAATTAATCCATTATTTATGTAAAACATGTTATTCTCCCTTATAAGAATATACAATAAAATTATACCTTTGTTGATCGAATTCGTCTCAAACCAACTGCCAACATTTTTTCTTGTTTTTGCAACTCTTTTATCGTTAGCCCTTGGAGGTCCTCTCCATGCATATGTCTATGAAAAAAACAATGAATGAATCCTTAGTTAGAAAAACCCATTTACCAGCAATTACTAGTAGCTTCCTAATTTCAAAGAACATGTATTTATGTTCTACCTCAAAGTATCGTAGAGGTTTTCCATTTCTTTTTTTATCTTTCTCGTATCTTCATTCTCAAGCTGCAAATAATTTAAGAAAAACGTTAAGCAAAATATTTAAGGCTAATATTCCTTTAAAATTTACATAAAATGCTACATTATTATTTCGATTATATATTATTATAAAATATCTTTTTTTAATTAAAAAATATAAAAATTTAAATTTAAATTATAAATAAAAATTTAATAATAAAAAACTAATTTTTTTAAAAAAAGGTGAAGAGAATTTTATTAAAATAATAAAAACAAATTACATTTTAATCTTTTAGATTTTCAAATGGTAAGAACCATTACTAAAATAAGAAGAAAAATTCAAAAAGGTTTCGACTATCCTAAAACCAATAGAATCTAGAGTAACACAAATAGCCATAACCACTAAAGAAATAAAATCCCTTTTTCCTTTGCAATCTGATCATTATGAATAGGTGGAGAAGCTAAGAGGATTTGTTAGAAAGCAATGACCCATCTCAAAGCCATGTCAAGAATGTTTTTCCTCTAAAGCCCACTTGGCAAGGCAATCTATTTCATTCTCTAAAAACATAAGAAAAGGCTCATATAGCTTTAGAATTCAATGAGAGACGGAGTATTTGTTCCACTAAAGAAGAAATTCTCCATGAGAACTCCCAAGAATCTTGTTTGTTTAGAAGAGAAACTAAGATTAAAGAATCCAATTAATAAATAACCTTATTCTAACCTAATTCACACACTTTCTCAAGAGCCACCAAAATAACTTGAGCTTCCATCAAATTATTAGAACCAATGCCCCATAGCATAAAAGAAAATAAAAAGGACTATACCATCACTATCACAACCAATACTTCCAATTCCAACATCTAAGTTACCACGAGAAGAGTCATAAGTATTAATTTTTAAAAAAATCAAAAATGGGAAGGACACTAGTTACCACATCTATTCACCTTCTTAGATGACAGATTTAGAGCCAGACAAAAAATAAAGATTTGAGAGCTTCAAATGGATTGGAAAAAGAGAATCAAAATAAGATAGGATCCCCTGTAAAGAATATTTAGTAGAAATAGTTTCTTTAAGCACTTCCAAAAAAATTATCCAAGCCTATTTAAGGAGATGTTATGGCTCTTAAAAATTCTAGGATTCTGCTCTAACCAAACCTGCCAAATAAAAATGATAGGACCAATATCTCAAGCAATCACAAGGAAAGAGGGTGATGCAAGAGGACAACTTAAACTTGCCCAAATCTTAATCAAAGAAGAAACATGAATAGTAGGTAAATTCTAGCATTTCCACCAATGCCTCCAAATGCTCAAAGAAAAGGTACTTGAAAGTAAAGATGAGCCATATTTTCTTCATTATTGCCACACAAAACACATTTTGAAGGACCATGAAATCCTCTCTTTCTACTTATATCTCAAATATAAGACACTTAATCCAACAAATTAACCAAGTAAAAAGATTGGATTTAGGCCAATGGAATTTATTTTATATTTTGTTCCACTAAGGAAAATCTTTAATCTGTAGTTGGCAGGGTCACCGAAAACTTAGCGAGTCTTGAAAAATTCACCGAGTTTTTTGGCTTGCAAGTACTCCCCAAGTAAACTTGCTGAGTTTTTGGCAAGTTTTCACCAAAAACTCAGTGAGTTCGTTGCAAAAACTTGTTGTGAATGCTTACATCAGGCTGTCACAGAAAATAAATTAAAAAAAAAAGGTATCAAAACAAAAAAAAATCTAAACTTGACAAAACAATTCACTCAATACATCACAAATACGAAACAAAAAAAAAAAAGGCAAAAAAAATCAAACAAAAAAGTAAAAAAACTCATGATTTTGCCCTATAAATGCATGAATGCACCTCACACTTCCTCACATAGCACTTGGAGAGCAAATATTTTTCACAAAAGAGTGCCAAATACCTAATTTCTCCCTTAAAAGATAAATTGTGAAATGTTGTGCAACAAGAAGTTTTATGTAGTTTCAAAGGCCTTAATTTGGCCTTGGGGAGCATGTTGGGGACACTGCCCTCGGACCTCGCGAGGGGCGCTACCCCTTGACCCCACTAGGGACATTGCCTCTAGACCCCCACAAGGGGCACTGCCCCTCAACCCCATTGAAATCTCCACTCCTAGACCCTCACTAGTTATTGGGATATCTTCTCATATAAGAAATTTGATTACAATGAGGATATTTGAGAGTGGAGACTATAATCGACAACTTAGACAATTATCTTTATCACTATCATAATATCATTTGGGGTAAGTGCAAGAAGTTGGGTCCACGAAGAGGGAAATTTTGGCCAAAAGAATACTAACAGAAACGAGATCTATTTAGATCGGGATCCCGTTCCTAAACAGATACCTATTCTATCTTTAATTGAAATCCCAACCCACTTTTTGATTTGGTTTTAAGCTCGAGAAAGGTTTGGTAATCCAACTCTTAGCCTTTGACCTACAACTAAAAACTAAGGCAATGTCAAGAGAAATATATTTAACTTTGGCAATATAGCTGATGGGTTTTTTTTATAATTCGTTTATGAAATTAAAACCCATTATAAATCATAATGTCTAGTTTCTAAATATGCAATTATTTTATAATTAGATTATGTTTTCTATTTTTTAATTAATTTATAAGCAAACTGGTCCATAAACTTGAAATATTAAGCTTTTTTTTTTAATAATTTTTATTTTGTTAAACAAAATTGACATAAATCTTCAAACAATTCTCTACACAATGAAAAAAAAAAATGATTAGTTTAGATCAAATTATGGTGTCTGTACACAGTTTTCAAAAACAGTAATTAGAGCCAATAAAAAATTAATTAAAAAAATATTCAAAAAAAACTATTAAAAAATATCCTCATCAATTTTTCAGTTTGTTACACATCTTTCACCAAAAGAATTATAAAAATACTTTTAGTTAGGTCAAATTATGATGACCATACACATGCATAGTATGATAAAAAATGACTTTTAAAAAGTGGATTTTATAGATACCTATTAAAAATTATTTTTTATCATCTAGATATTAGAATAAATTACATATTTGAAAACTAGATTCAAAATACTAAATTTCATATCACTGACTGTTTTTAAGATTCAATGTGTAAGTGCTTCAAATTTTGAGCCCGACTGTGATAAATTCTGAAAAATCAAGAAAATCACTTCCATTTTTTCAGTTTTTCGTGGACCCAACTTGCATTAGCCCTTTGATTAGAACTTCTCCTTAAGTTTTCACTAGACTACAACAGTGTGCAAAGATTAGAACCTTTCCCCAAGTTTTCACTAGACTAGGGTAGAGGAAGATGTCAAATGTTGTAATATGCAATTTATGAATTATGGTGATGATTTTCAAAGACAATCATCATAAAATCATAATAGTTGTATTAGGGTTTTGCATGATGATGTGATTTTGTACTCAATTTGTATTCAAATGAATCAATTTTAATAGAAAACACTTTTTTACTCATTTATAGACTTCATTGGATATATTTTGTCTTTCAATTTTGTAAAAAAAAAAAAATTTAAAGAAATTTAACAAATTTTTTAAGTTGCCGAGTTTTTACTGAGTCACAAATTTTAGATCTGCTGAGCTTTTACCGAGTCTGAGTTTTACAACTATACACTAATCTCATCTCTTATTCTCCAGAAATTTATAGCCAAGAATCATTGAATAAACCCCTTTAAAATCATAATCCCAAACAAGAGCATCATTTGCCTCTAGAGAACAATGGCTCAGCAAGCTACTCCTAGGCCAGCTAGCAGGAGCCTTCTAGTGATATATCTAAGAATTTCCAATAAAAAAAGTTTTAAAGTCAGTCATTGTTGACCAATTTGCTTCCCAAAATATTTCACTCAAGGGCTGAAGAAGAGAAAAAAAAGATAGAATTAGAGATGGAGATCCCAAGTCATTCGAAAAAAGAGCTTCAAAGCCATATTTGATAATCTAGAATAGTCCATCCTTAACAAATACAGATTCTGTCATAATAGCATCCCAAACCATTGAACCTTTCCAACTCAACTCCATCCATGGAACATTATTTTTAGGAACACCATCCAAATACTTGTTATTAAGAATTCTAGCTTTAGATTTATCAGGAAACTTGCATCAACAATATTATAAATTAACCTCTAAAGTTTGAATATTAAGCTCTTCTTCTTAAAGGTTTGTTAAGGTCTACAAATCTGATCCCAACTAACCAAACTTCATATATGAAAATCCAAATTCTCTACCCAAAGAAATTTCCCAGCGAGCCAAATTCCTTCAGTAAAATTTTCAGACCTGAGAGCACCAATCTCAATCAATCCAATCCTAATCTAAAGGCTCTCTAACCATTGAAGCATTCCTCAAATCTAATCTCAATCAATCCTCACATTATTTTCGGGATATATCATTCCCACATCAACAGCATTGTCAAATCAATCAGCCCTTAATCATTTCTTTTCGTCAAGTATCTAATCTTTGACATTTTTATTTTTATTTAATAGTGTTGTATTAACTAATGATAATTTCTTTCGAGTTTTTCATTAACTTATTTTACAGGAGTTAGGAATCACAGCCATCATATTTCCTTTCCATTGTTCCTTTTTAATACTAGTTGGACGTCATTCTCAGAGGTAAGCTAGATGTCATTGTCCATTTCTTTGGGATTGACATATGATTTGTTAGATGCAAGGAAGCCTAGATCAGTGTCAAGTTCTGTAGTTATCAAACTGAATAACCCATCTCAAAAGAATTGCCCAAAGGGAAGCACACAAGGATTTGCACTATGTATGAACCAAACCATATTGATCTCAGTGATGCAACAAAAGCTTGTTTGACTGTCACAGAAGTTACAGAAAGTAATATGTTGCTAATGGCAGAAGATGAACTCATCACATTCTCGTACTAATGCTCTATTTTCTTCCTGGGTATAAGCAGATTGTGTTGGAATAGCTAATCCCAACGATCGCAATAATGTCCTCCAGCTCAGAAGACAAGCCGTCGCTGCTTCATTTAGTAGATCATGAAGACTTTTATTACGAATTGCCTTGTCCTTCTCTACCTCCCTCTCCTTTTTCAAACTCTGTTATCATATTTATTTTTATATATAGAGTTGTTATGTTGTGTGCTTAGCATATAATACTCTATTTTCTGTGTAAGAGCGGCAATTCTGTTTTTATTTGTCTTAGCTTTATTTTTATTTTTTTGATCCGCAAGAGAGTTTTTGTATATGGAAAGAAAAAATAAAGAACATAGAACAAGCCCTTGAAGAAAGAGGAGAAAAAAAGGATCCAACCAAGATGGCTGAAAACGAGCAGCTACACTATCCACCAAAAGAGACAATGAGGCCAAAAACCGCCCAACAGAGGCAATCAGAAGAAAAAGAAGCCATGAAACAAAATCACCAAAGAGAGAGAAGCAGAGGACAAACAGCCCTAGCCAAGCTACTTTTTAACATGTTTCCGGGAGAAGAGAGTCTCCATGGTCCATTGAGAGCCCTCCTCCACCGCTTCTCTTCCTTCAATGCGAAGTTTTTCAGCATCAGATTTTCTTCCTTTTTTCCGAGTAGAACTACAATCAGGTTTAATCTTTTTGGAGTCGACCTGTGAGATACCCAATCTTCGAAAAGGAGCCACAGATAAATCTTGCTCGAAAAACTCAGGAGAAGGATCATCCAAATCAGCCATAAAAGAGAAAGTGCCATCTGACTCTGAATCCTCCTCATCATCTGCAATGGGAACAATATCTAAATTATGGACAGGAGGAGAGTCAGGGACCGAAGCATGCGCTCTGGGAGGATCAGGAGGAGCTCCCGAATCAGACCCCAGATCAGACTAAGGAGCAAAGAACTTGCCATGGTTGTGTCATACGAAGTAAGCATTCGAAGACCCACCTTTTTTGATCCACTTTCAAAGATTGTAGCATCTGGTACTAGGCAGTTTAGGAGCAGAGCAGTGCTCAATCTTGTGACCCAAATTGTGGCAACGAAAACATCTAATGGGCAAACCCTCAAAGTTTAAAAATTGTATCCAAGTACCATGAGAAGATTGAATCTGAATTGAGCCAGGAAGGGGTTTTGAGATGTCCACGAGAAAACAAACCCTAGTGAATCTGTGCGAAGCCGACAACTCCTCATCAATCTTCACAAAGGACCCAATTTGATTGATCATCTGCTCGATGAAAACAGAATTGTGCATCACCAGAGGAAGGTTGTATAACCTAATCCAGATCGGGATCTTAGCAATTATGGTTGTGGCGGGATAGAAGAAGGGAGACCAAGGGGTGAGAAAAACACCAGACTTCTCTAGAAACCAAGGGCCATTTTGAGAAACAAAATTGCAGTCCTCAACAGAAGAGAAGGTGATAAAAAAGAAGCCAAACTCTAAGGGATGAATCTCAGGCGGGGCTAGATTATGCCAGATGGATAAAGCCCAGGTCTGGACAGACTCCAGAGAGGAGCGCTTTTGAAGAAGACGGAAAATGAGAGAGCGCTTCCCCACATCGGCCGAGATGGAATGAACGCAGTCATCAGGAATGTGAAAGGCCACCGGCTCCACTGCAAAGGTCACCATCACATCACCCAGCACACAGCCAGAATCACCCTGAGATTGAGTTTCCTTCCCCCCTAAAACAGGATATGGCGGTTTAGGGGGCGGGTAATCGGGGTTTAAAATTTGAATCTGAGCTAAACAAAAGTCTGAGCAAGCATGAAAGGGATTCGCCTTGTTTTTGCAAGCATCGTAGGTCTTTAAGACAGGCTCTTCCAAACCAGGAGGGGGAGACTCCCCGTGCGAATTGGAGGGACCCGGAGCCACCACAACATCAGGCGTCCCACCGCTTGAATCCGACCTGAGCTGGTATCGCCGCCTCCCAACACCACCAGCCGTAGCCACCGAAGACTCCCGCTCACCTCTGCAAGCCTTCCAGGATCGCTTCCCTGCATCCGCGTCTCCAGAAACCCTAGCCTTCGATCCGCCTCGCGACTTCGCATTTTCACCTTCACATCCTTCGCACATTTTCGCTTTGATGTGGATTTTTTTGTATCTTAGCTTTATTTTTTACGCCGAAGGCGTATCCAATTTGAGAGAGACCAACCTAAATTTTAAAATCCATGGTTGATCTCTTTACACAGCAGCAGGCCAACAATTGAAATGGTCTGGACCGTCGATCTGAAAAAGAAATGTATTTCAAGTACCACTGATATTTTGGGCGTCATAAATACGGTAAATTTTTGCGTAGGTGTGGGAGAAGCTTCCGCCTCTCCAACTCGTTGATCAATCTCGCAATGAAGATCTGAAAAGACATTGTTGAGCTGGGTGTTTGAAAGAAGAATAAAGCTAGTAGATATATAATCTCTCTCTGACATGAAATAAACAACTTGTAACCCGCATTTAATGCATCACGATATTTACGCCGTAAGGCGTTCATTCCAGCGGCATTCTTCCGTGTACAAAAAAAATTTGAATGCCATTTTTTAGTGTATAGGAAATCTGTGGAGGTGTCAGGATATTTGTCAAAGGCAGCGCCAAACTTCGTTAGTGTTTCCACATAGTAACCACCTCATCGTCACCGCGTAACTTCCGTAGAGTTTTCAACAGGTAATTATATATTTGAATATATGAAGCGTAACCCAAGACCCCACCGCTGCAGAGAGAAGTCTCAGATCAATTTGACGAGCTACGCATACAATCCCCACGCCAGAACTTCCAAGTACTGTCTCCTCTGTTGAATTCAATTTTTCGTGGCTTATGACTTGTATCTGTTGAAAATGTTACAAATGACTTTATGGAGGGTTGCAGATGTTTGTTTGTGGTTTTGTATCTCTGCATAACGGGGTTTCTACAATTTTCAAAATCTGTCTTGCTTGGTTTTGTGTAATGTAGATGGGTGGTTGATTTATGCACTCAAATGTGTTAGGGCGTCTTGTATACATCATTAGGCAAACTGTTAAAATGCCAATTTCCACACCATCTTAATAGCCACCTTTGGTTGATTTTTTCACACCATCACTGGAATAATCACTGGAATAGGTGATATCGAACCTCCTAGATGGACTATTTCAAAATGGAGATCCCTGAAGATAGCCTCAAGAACCATTTCATCATTTTTATCTGCAATGTTTTTTGTGTGCTTTGTAAGGTCTCTGTGAAATGTATAATAAAATTCATAAAGAGGAAATATAGGATACCTTTTTACAGTGTAGCCAAGGTACTACATCTTTCCCTGGCAAAAATTGTTGGTTGAACACAAATTCATTATATTGCTTAAATAGTGTTACAACTGAGAAATGTTATCATGAATTCTGGAAAAAAATGTTTTTTTGCATATTCTGTAATCCTTGCATTTGCCGGAACCACATTTCTTTGAGGCATTATGTCGAGGAATTCACACACTTTGTCTATGCTTCCAATTTTTTTTTTGCATACATGTCTCTGACAACTACAACTGCAGCATTTGATTAAAAAAAAAATCCCCTTTATGCTTTGACGGATATCCTTACTCAGTTCTAAAGCTCCCATTCTGGCATAGGCAAAGTGGGTGCTGGAGGAGGTTGCAGAATTTAGCCTCACTTCTGCCGATTACATTTGTTTGAAAATTTCTAATGCCTTTGCAGCAAATCAATTTTGTATATCCTGTAATCATTGTGGTCCTTAATACCACATTTCTTTGAGGCACTCTGTCAAACCAATTTGCATATCCTACTTCGTTCCCTGAGACATTTTTTCTTTGAGGAATTCTGTCAACCAATTTTCATACCCTATTTCGTTCCAAGGCCTCATTTTGGCGTAGCCAGTGATGGATCTGAGATTAGATGAGATATAACGTCCTTTAGGCCAAAGAAGTCTTAGGACACATCAAAAAGTGTGTTTGACTTATGTGAGATTATTTCTTTGACTACTTAGTTTTAGGATTGATTCCTGGTTTAATATTACATTGACTAGGTTACTATTCTAAATGCATTGAACAGATAGGCTACTATTTTTGGTTTAATATTTACATTGAGTAGGTTACTATTCTAAATGGATTGATTTTTGCACTCAACATGTTATTCTTTCAATGAAATGGCATGGCCACATAGGATGATGATAACCTTGATAGTGGCATCATTCGAATGGTATGTTTCTTTAAATCTATTTGTTGTTTCATTGGCTCCTTCAATTTTTCCCACTTGGATCTCTCCACCTTAGAATAGAATGAAACAGAAAAATATCACACTATTGAAGCTTTAGTGATATCAGTTCACTCTCCTCAAATTAAATAGCTTACACCTAACATCTTGGAGGGCCCTTGGCACTATCATGTAGCATCTTGGAGGACACTCAAGCATTTAGATTTTATGCCTGGGATGTGTTATGTTTATTCTGCCACTATCTCACCTCTTTATATCTCAATTATCTGGAAAAAATGTATTCCCAATCATTTTAGTGGTTTCCAATTCCAAAAAATTTGCTGCCTCACAAGTATTGCAGTGTTTAATGCCATCATTGAGCAATTGTTAGCCAAATGCCCATGCATTGTGAATTCAATGGTGCTGAGTTTTTTTGGGCTTATTAATTTAAAGTTTGTTGCCCATCTCTCAATTATATCAGCATTGGAATAGTAAGCAGACTCAACTATAAAATCATGGTGGCCTTCAATTGCTCATGTTTATGCACCAGCCATGATGATTTTGAATTTTCTACAATTGCTGAAAGATATTTTAGAAAAGGAAAACTATTCAATACACGAGGAAAAAACCATACAATTTAAAATATTAGGTAACTCAGTTCCTTTCTTTTTCCTGTAAATGCCAGATTACATTCATTTCATGTGTTTCTCCCATTAAAACAATAGAACTGGCACCAAAAACCTATATATTCTTAGAAAACCAAAGAAATGAATTTGGAAAACATATATTTCTGATACCAATTGCTTGAGGCATTTGTTTAGTCTTTTTGATTTGATACTAATTGTTAATTGTTGTAGATTTGCTATAAAAAGTGCGTAGAAAAGGTATGTTAGTTTTGATTCTGGCTGATGAGACCTAATATGAAGAAACTTAACAAATTTCCCTTGGGATTTTTTTGGCTATTCAGATTCTTTATTTAATTCTTTATTACTGTGTTTATGTATGGCAAAATTTCACAAGACATAGAAAACAAGCATTTATTTATTTTTATAGGAACTCATCCCATAGCAACAATTGTTCTCACTTTAATGTAGCAATTCAAGGAGTCCCTTTATGGGCTACTTATGCCAATTAAATAGTTATTTACCATTCACTCGAATATAGAACAATACAAAATCATTTAAATTTGCTACATCGGTTAAGGTAAGTTTTACATGTATTTTGACCAATTGAGTAACTTTTACACTTAAAGACATTGCAATGAGAAGATAATTAGATCGCCAGGGTCTAATTTATTATTATATTTTATAAGATAGTACAAATTCATTTTATTTTATATAAGTCTTTTTTAAAATTTATATATATTGTTAGTCTTTATGATTTAAGATTAAAATCAATAGAAATTATTGTTGTTTGGATTTGTATAGTTAGTTACATTTATATAAAGGTACAAAATGTTAATGATACTACACATTAAAAAAAACTTATAATTTTATTATGTAATATGTTTTGAGTATATGATTATTACTATAAGATTAATAATATTTTTTCTTTACAAATTTATTATTGTATTATTATATATGATTATATAATAAAAAACAAATTTATTATTTATAAGTTTTTAGCTCAAATTTAGTATTATATTTTATTATATAGTACAAATTGAATTTATTTTATATAGGTCTTTATTTAAATTTATATATATTGTTGTTGTAATATATATATTTATTTTATATTGTTCAATATTTACTTTCTTATTTACTCCACTACAAAACTTCTATTTTAATGTTGCCTTCAATCATTAAGAAACACCTTTGATTGTATAATAAAATTGCTACTCTAATCCAAAGACAATTCATTATTAGCATCATAAGATTTTAGAATTAAAAGTACTTTTACCATTTCATATTCTATTCCAAATTATACCTTTTTATATTCAATATTTGACTTAAAAGTTACTTTCTTTTCCTATTTATGCCTTCTTTAATTAATAAAAGTTGTTTTGATTATATATTATGATATACAACTTTTGTAATTTGTCTTCTTGTGGCTGTTTCTTATGGCTGATGCCTTGTACGACCTTTAATTTTGTCATTCGGATTATATATATCTGGTTTTTTCTAGTTTCTTTTGGTTAGTTTGGGTTTCAGCTACTGCTGGTAGCTTTCTTCTTGTAATTCTTTCTGCTTTGTTCAATAAAATAAAAAAATAAAAATTGTTTTGATTATATATTATGATATTTTTTTAACAGTAGGTGCTATTCTTTAATTTACTACATCCAAGAA
This sequence comes from Sequoia sempervirens, assembly GCA_007258455.2. NCBI lineage: Eukaryota > Viridiplantae > Streptophyta > Pinopsida > Cupressales > Cupressaceae > Sequoia > Sequoia sempervirens. Next base: position 516,525,102 of record VDFB02193867.1, on the reverse strand, counting down.
TCAGATAGTGATAGTTCCCCTGGTATTTCATTTGGTTATCCTCCTCCAACCAATTGGGATGGATCTTGTGCAAACATTGTGCTAGGATTTTGAACATATGTCTGAAAACTTGAAAGGTTAAAATTTTCATCATTACGTGTTTTTTAATATAAAATACCTTGACATAGCATTGCACAACAATGTGTGGTTCAAAATTCAATGTAATGATCACTCAATTTGCACCTTTATGTAATAGGCTTACAAATAAATTGGAGTTCAATATGACCATGTCACAATTTGATTATACAATTATATTCAATTGCATACATTTTTGTAATGCAAATTAAACATTCTATTTAAACACTTCATTTTCAACTTTCTATATATATCTTTATTCTACATTTTTATCTCACATAATTTTAAGCTCATTTATTTTTTATGCTATTTCCATTTCATTTTTTAAATGTGTTATTTTAATAAGTTACATACAAATTGTTATATTTCAACCAATATGTCTACACAAAATCAGTTAAGGTAAACAATCGTTTACATCAAATTTAATTCTTTTTTTCCTTTTCTTATTATATCCATTGTTATCTATTTCAACCAATTGTTCGGCGTACCCAATTGCACACCTGAAGTGCAATAGCTAGTTTATTTATATTGCATTATGTTTTTTTTTTTGTAATGAAAGAGCTGAAGCTCTATATTGATCAACTGAATCTGTGAGTTATTTTTATATTTTGTGTCCCTTATTTTTCCTTCAAATTGTTGGAGGTGATTAGAATGTACCTGTTGTTTCAGCTAATTAGAACAAATTCACCACCAGCAATTCACCAACGGAAAATTCACCGCCATGACAAATTCACCGCCAAGTAAAATTCACTATGAGCAATTCACCTCATGAAAAATTCATGGCATTAATATTTTCTTTTGAAAAAAAAATCAAAGTTTTCCAAAAAAAGGAAAATATTACAGTGAATTTTCCCACGGTAAATTGCTGACGATGAATTTTCCATCGATGAATTACTGACAATTTTCCTAAAACCGTGTAAATCAGCAATATTTCTATTTAACGGACGGTAAAGTCTTGTCTCAAGCTCAATAATCTAGTAGCTTTGAAGCCCCGATATATTTAGATCTACTTTTTATTTTTATGAATAGATTGAAGTTAGTTGTACGAAGATAAGATTGATCATCTCGTAAGATTTAAGACTAAAAGTCTAACACTTTACTGGAAATTTAAACTGAAACAATCATCACATTCATGAGCATAAGCTTAATAATTTTGTTTAGTACAGAACGAACGACAGCATTAAAGAATCTGAAAATAATGATAATGCCTATATTCTTGTTCAGCTGTATATATAAATTCTGCTACAAACAACTCTATATAAGAGTTTAAAATCCAGCAATCAAGTTGTACAAATATAAAAGGAAAGGAAAACTAAGGAAACAAAGCTAAGGAAAGCAAAAAACCTAAAGCTTGAAAATATATGCAATATAAAAACTGTTGTTTTATTGAAAAATTAGAAAACTAAAAACTAAAGCAAAAAATCAGTCTACGTTGATTCATGCATGTCTTCAATTCCACTATCCTATCTTAAACTAAATCTCGGATGAAGTGATGTCTCATCTCAATGTGCTTTGATCTAGCATGAAACACTAGATTTTTGGTCATTGCAGTTGTATTACTGTTATCACAGTAAATAGTTGTTGGATGCTCCTGAATCAATTGCAAATCTTCCAAAATCTGTCAAATCCACATGGCTTGACAACTGGTTGCAGCTGTTGCAATATACTTTAGCTTTTGTGGAAGAAAGAGCTACGGTTGCTTGCTTTTTACTACTCCATGAGACAACTCTAGAACCAAGTGAGAAAATATAACCAAATGTTGATTTTCTATCATCCACTGGACCAGCCTAATTAGAATCCGTGTAACCAACAAGCTCAAACTTATTTGTAGAAGAATAATAAATGCCAAAATTTTGTGTACCACTCACATACCTTAAAATTCTTTTTGCAACACACCAATGAGACTCACATGGATCCTACATGAATCGAGAGATGAGGCTCATAGCATTTATAATATTAGGTCTCGTTGTAGTGAGGTACATGAGGCTCCCAACCAAACTTCTATATAAAGTAGCATCCACTAGAACTTGCATCTTCCTTTGCTAACTTTTCACCAAGGGCTACACGAGTTGCAACTACAGTGCATGACATCATTCTAAACCGCTTCAATAAATCAGCCACATAATTGGTTTGAGAAATGGATATACCTTTTGATTGTTGTTTCACCTCCACTCCAAGAAAATAATGCATGAGTCCCAGATTTGACATCTCAAATTCTTGTTTCATTTCTACTTCAAATTTCTCCATGAGAGATGGGCTATTACCTGTATAAATGAGATCAACATAAAGGAAAACAATGAGAATACCATTACCAAGTTGTTGGATATAGAGGGTTGGCTCTGACAGACTTCACATGAATCCTTTCTTCAAGAAATAATTGTCAGTTTTTGCATACCAAGCATGAGGTGCCTACTTCAACCCATAGAGAGCTTTTTTTAACTTGTAAACCAAATGTCCTTTTCTTAGAATTTCATAACCCATAGGCTATTCCACATAGACTTCCTCATCAATATAACCATTCAAGACAACTAATTTTACATCCATCTGATAGACTAGCCACTTGTGTTGTGCAGCAATAGCCAATATAATCTTGACTATATCAAATCATGCAACTAAAGTGAAAGTCTCTAAATAATCTACTCCAGGCATTTGTGCAAATCCCTTGACAACTAATCTTTCCTTGTGTCTTTTCACGGAACCATCAGCATGATATTTCACCTTATAAATTCATTTAACACTAATCACCTATTTATCTTTAGGAATTAGCACTAATTCCCATGTATTATTTTTGTCAATTGCATGCATCTCTTCATTCATAGCATCAATCCATATTTGCTCTTTCATGGCTTCTTCATACACAGAAGGTTTAACTTGAATTATACTAAACAAAGCAAAATTGGCAACTAGATTCACATTAGAACTCCTTTCATAAATTTCATTTAAACTTCGTACCTTTCGTGAAGAGTCTAGACTTGGTTGTGGACTGGAACCATCATCTGAAGGGGAACTTGGAGAACTTGGGCTTGAACTTCCACTTGAGCTTGTGGGGAGAGGAGAAACTTGATCATCTTCAATACCCATGATTAGTGGTGTAGTTTGTTGAACTCATTTTTACCATTGTAATACTCCCCCTTCATCAAAAACCACATCCTGACTAATAATCTATTTTTTTGTATCAAGGTTATAGAATTTATATCTTTTTATGGAATCAAAATAGCCCACAAAGATACAAAGTTGGGATTTTGCATCCAACTTCTTCTGCTTCTGAACTGGAACATGAACATATGTGGGGCAATCAAATACATGAAAGTGAGCTACCGAGGGCTTGTGTTCACTCCAAGCTTCCTTTGGACTGGTATTCTGAAGCAATTTTGTTGGGCTTCAATACAAAATATAAACTATGGTTGCTACTGTGACTCCCCAATAGCAATTAGGAAGGTTTTTGGACTGCAACATACTTTGTGCCATCTCCATAATGGTATAGTTCTTTCTTTCTGCAATACCATTTTGTTGGGGGGTATAAGCTATTGTAAACTATCTCTGGATGCCATGAGTATTACAAAAATCAGAAAACTCTTTGGAAGTGAATTCTCCCCCTCTATTTGTTCTGAGTATTTTGAGAGAATACCCGCTTTGATTTTCTGCCATAACCTTAATGTGCTTCAAGCATTCAAGTGCCTCAAATTTCTTCTTAAGAAAATAAACACGTGTGGCATGAGAAATCATAAATAAATGTAAAAAAATAAATATTCTTACCCAAAGATTCCTCTTGAATGTCACCACAATTTTCAGAATGTACAATCTCTAGAGAAGATTTTGCCCTCCATGATTTGTTCACCAGAAAACTGTCTCGATGCTGCTTGCCAAGTGCACACCCTAAACAAACTTCTTCTTTTGCCTAAATTGCAAGATGTCCTCTCACCATGTCTTTCTTATGAAGCAAACTTAATCCTTAAGAATTCAAAAGATCATATTGTTGGTGTCATAACCACGAATCATCTATGGTTGCCTTTAGGGCATGCATCTTAGAAGACACCAATGTGAGAGGAAATAATTTATTCTTTGTCATACAAGCCTTTGCTATAAGATAGTGGTCAGCTGATTTATCAAACATTTTGCAGCAGTTATCCTCAAACACAACCTTATAATTTTTTGCTACAAGCTGCCCAATACTTAAAAGATTATGATGTAATTTGGGCACATGTAAAGTGTCATGAATAAAAGTAGTTTCTCCTTGCTTGGTTTTCACTACAAGGGTACCTTTTCCCATTACATCAACCTCTTTATCATCACAAAATTTTACTTGACTTCTCACAAATTCATCTAATTTGACAAAGAGATCAAATTTACCTGTCATATGATTTGAACATCCGCTATCTAGGAACCACACATCTTTGTGGTTTTCTTATGCCAAATTGCATGTAAAGAATGCGGAATACTTTGCGTCTTCAAAATACTCTTTAGTATAGTTAGCTCTTCACTTATTCAAATTAGATTCTTTCTTTCTGTATTCAGATTCATAGTGTCCATACCTCTCACAATACCGGCACTAGATGTTTCTATGATCCACATAACTTCTTCCTCTTCATTTGTTATTATCTCTTCCTCTTCCTCTACCTCGTCCTCTACTTGTAGAAGGTTCTCTTTGAGATTTATTTGATTGAGAAGAAGGGGTTATAGACTTTTCTTCAATTCTTACGATAGACGGGAAGGTTGCACTAGGTTCTCTGTAGAGCGTTGGATATGCTCCTCATGAGATTGCAAAGAACCTATCAACTCTGCAACTTTGAAGGTGGTTAGATCTTTACTTTCTTCAATGGCTATGAGCATTGGATCAAATTTTGGAGGAAGGGATCTCAAAATCTTTTCTACAATTTTTTGCTCTGTGACACTTTCCCCTTAAGTTTTGAGATGGTTCATAATACTTTTAGCCCTAGTGATAAACTCTTGAATAAACTCAGCTTCTTTCATCCTTAAATTTTCAAAATCTCTTCGAGAGGTTTGAAGGCTTACCAATCTTACTTTGCCAGATCCTTGGTATGCAGTTTGTAAAGCCTCCCATGCATCCTTTGACTTTGTCATACCAACTATATGAGGAAAAATTGACATATCCAATGCAGATTGAATGATGAATAGAGCTCGATTGTTCTTCTTCCTATCTTTTTTCAACTGATTTTGTTGATTTTGTGTTAAGGCAGTCCGATCTTTAGGGTCATTATATTCTCCTTCTACTAATTCCCAGAGATCTTGGAATAATAGTAAGGTCTTCATCTTTATACTCCAATATTCATAGTTGTCTCCAATAAACAGCGGAAACTAGAATAGAAAATTGCCACCATTTGACATTCATTTGACATTCTGATAAATCTTATAGAAGACTGTTACCCTACTGATGCCCGCAAAAAAATAAAAAATAAAAAAAATTCTACAACCCGACTCTAATACCAATTGAAAGATTTAAGACTAAAACTCTAACACTATACTGGAAATTTAAACTGAAATAATCATCACATTCATGAGCATAAGCTTAATAATTCTGCTCAGTACAGAGCGAACAACAGCATTAAAGAATCTAAAAATAATGATAATGATTATATTCTTATATAGCTGAAAATATAAACAACTCTATATAAGAGTTTAGAAGCCAACGATCAAGTTATACAAAAATAAAGCTAAGGAAAGGAAAGAACTAAGGAAACAAAGCTAAGGAAAGCAAAAAACTAAAGCTAGAAAACATACGCACTACGCAAACTGTTGTTTTATTAGAAAAACAAAAAACAAGAAAATTAAAGCAAAAAATCAGTCCGCGTTGATTCATACACGTCTTCACATCTTCCAAATAAAGACGGATTCGATGGAGCTAGCAGGAATGGTCTTCAAGATGGTTTACTTTCCATTTCTTATTAGAAGTTGAAAGAGCGTAAGCAGCAGCCATTGGCTTATTTCGAGGTTCCCTTTTGTCTGTCTTGTTTAAACAACAAATTTTCGATGATTTATCATATTAATCTTTATCTATTGGCTGCCAATGTTTACACAACCAACACTAATATGTAATTGAATGCTACTCTATGATGGGGAATGGATTAGATTTGTTTTTTCAACATTGGCATGAGAATCTTGTAAGTGGATTTAAGATTTTTCTTTGAGTCTTCTATAATTTAAAAAAATATAAGATGTTACTATAACAAAAATATTATAGTAAATATTAAATTAAAAAAAAAAAAATTGTCTCGCATTTAGCTTTTTGGGCTTACCATATTTCGTGTAGGTTTGATTTTCTTTTCCTCTTTGTCTAGAATGTTTGTCAAAGAAAATTTTTATTTAAAACCACTAATCAATTGTTTACAAATTTTGTTGATCAAAGAATAAATGTTCAAATTTCTAATGTGTGGTTTCACAAGATGTTTTGTCGAAGATATTTTCTGTTGGAAATATTGTTGTCATTGATGTCAAAGACGGTTGGTGAGATTAGTGGCCCCAAATAAAATGAACTTGTTCTCATATTGATTGCCCCCTTTGAAGTGTTGAAGATAATCAGAAATATAATTAAATGTTTTATTATTTATGAGATCAACCCCCCTCTTGGAGCCGCCTAATGTTGGGGAAATTAAATTGAAATTAATTTTTTTTTTTATGGGGTTCCCAAATTGGGCCGACCCCTAATGTGGTGCACCCTCCTTGGAACCCCATTGTAGCTAAACCTCCACTTGTGCTTTGTTTATCATCAATACTCCCAACCCAATCCGCATCCGTGTATGCTGTGAGGGTGAAATCTTTACTTCTTGGGTACCACAACCCAAAATCCACAATGCTCTTTAGATACTTGAATATTCTTTTCACTACTTACACGTGTTTCCTTTGGTGCTGCCTGAAACCGTGCCACCAACCAACTACTTGCATAATGTCAAGTCTTGTTGTTGTCACATATAACAAACTTCCAATCATGGACCTGTATAGAGTTTGGTTTACCTCAAGAGATTCACCATCCTTGCTCAATTTGCATCATGTAACCATGGGAGTACTCACTGGATTGCAGTCCTCCATCCTAAATTTTTTGAACATTTTTTTAATATACTTACTTTGAGAAATGAATATCCCCTTATCTGATTGGGAAACTTGCAACCCAAGAAAGAAAGGAAACTCACCAAACATAGATATTTCAAACTCCTTTTGCAAGTTCATTGCAACCTCTAGACACATCTTATCATTGCTACCTCCAAAAATAATGTCATCCACATAAACACAACAATCAACTATTGATCACCTTCAGTTTTAATGTATAGATTACTGTTAGCAATTTATCCTTTTTCAAAACCTTGTTGTTGTAGATACTTGTCCAATCTTGAGTGCCAAGCCCTTGGGGCTTATTTCAAACCATAAATTGCCTTCTTCAGCCTACATATATAGTCCTCATTCTCCAATAGGAGAAATCCTTCTGGCTGTTCAATATACACTTCTTCCTCCAAATTTCCATTAAGAAAAGTTAACTTGACATCCATTTGATAGACTTTGAAATTCTTGAAACAAGCGAATGCTAAGAACTGTTGCAGGTTGAAGGTTGCATCGAATGGTTGTCATTAATGTCAGCAGGTTGTCAATGATGTCAACACAGTACTGTATGTATGACTCATTTACCGGAAGTTATTTCCCATTGAAGATGACCTTTATATATGGTCTGGTGTGTTGGTTTTTAGGTCCGGTTCCTACCGTGTGACAAACTATGATTCAGATATTTGAAGATCTTGGCCGACTTAGCATGTGAAATAATTTATGGATTTTTTGGCCAACCTAATTGATGTGTAAGATACATATATATATACATATGTGTCTCTCTGGAAGATACAGATGCAAGGTTATGCAAGAAGGATATAAAGACAGAAAAGTGTGTGAATGCAGCAGATCAAAATAAGAGAAGTAGGCAAAGACAATAAGTGGGTGATCAGAATAGAATTATTGAGTGATTAGTGATATGCAGTACTACCTTTATAGAGCTTCATCTAGAATTGAATACAGCACAAGAAAGGTGTAATTCATCAATTCACTTTTGGCGATAAGCCATAACTTTTGTATTTTAGTAGTGAGCCATCTTCTTTGTATCTTTGTGGCTGTGAAACCTCCAGGTTGTAGCCCTGTAGACAGTGAGTCCGAATAGTGAGTCCTTATTTCAGGTAGTGAGCCTTTTTGTAATCGGTTATGATATTCTCTGTAATGTGAGTTAATCCTCATCGTGGTTTTTCCCTCATAGGGTTGTCCACGTAAATATGGTGTTATTGTGTTTATGTGATAACTTTTAGTTTTTGCATTTATTGATAAATCATTCATGCAATATTTGGATATTATTCTGATAAATGGTTTAAGCATAGTCCCGAGACTCGCCCGGAAGCGGCGAGTGGGCGAGTCGCGCTCCGCGCAGCCCTGGCCGTGTACTGGAAGCACTGGCGCGAACGCAGCCACGTCCAGACGCGTCCAGGCCGGACGCGCCAGACGCGTCGGACACACTAGACGCAGCGTCCAGAAGAGTCCCGACCCCTGGACGCGACCGGCACAGCCAAGGCCAAAAAGGCCAAAAAAAATAGAAACTTTAAGTTTTTTTATATTTCTTTTTTACTTATATTATCTCTTAGCCCTAGAAGCAACCTCATTTCATTCATTTGGCAAAATAGGAGGAGAAGAGAGAGTTGTGAAGAAAAAAAGGAGGAGAAGAGAGGGCAACCAACAAGCTATTGAAGACAAATCCAGAGTCATATATCATTTGGGTAGCTTCATACCAACAAGGAGGTGCATTGAGAGCTCATTACCAGTGATTGGGAGGAGTTTGCATTGCATTCCAAGCCAAATCTAAGAGGTAAGTTTGATTTTAATTGATTTTTTTTGTGTTTTTTTAACAAATAATTCATTGTAATTTGTAAAATCATTGTTTTTTTGAATTTGCATATTTTTTTTACAAACCCTACTTGCAACTTAAATAATTTTAGAAACCCTACTTTTGCACCACATTCATTTGCAAATCAAACCATATTATTATTTTCACAATGTCTCAAACCCCAATCAAAAAAGACCCTGCTTTGGAAACATGTCGAAATCTTTCCCGGAATGAAAGGAGGAGACGCAAAATTTAACTACTGCAAAACAATATATCATGGAGGCATAAATAGATTAAAATACCATCTTATACCCCCATGATGCAGTGGGTTGCACTAGAGACCTCCTGAGTTGGTGCAGCAGGTGTTGGACAGGAGTTGGTGAGTGTTGGAGTTGGACAGGGACTTGGTGTTGTTGGAGATGCTTCTTCGATGCCTCCATACCGTCCTAGTGCTAGTGCTTGTGCTAGTGTTTTTGTTTCTGCATCAGCTATGCCTATGCGTACTCCTAGTGTGGTAGTGGCGCTGCTACTGCTAGTGGTAGTGGCAGTATTAGCATTGGCCCTAGAGTTTGTAAATCTAGGGTGGACTCATATTTTGTACCACGCACTACTCCTGGTTCCCAACCGTCGCTTGAGAGCATGGGTTGGAACAAGGACGCACATGATGCAGCAAAAAAGACAATTGCAAACTTTTGGTACTACTGCACCATTCCCTTCCATGTAGCCAGGTAATTCTTTTTTTTAATTGTTTTAAAATTTATATTTAAATTTTAGAATCTAGATGTATCTCATTATCGAATTCAAATTTAAAGTTAAAAACTTAAAACTTTTCATTTTACAATACTTATGTAACTTATTAATTTATTTATGACATGTTTTAGGTCACCTTTCTGGAAAAACATGGTTGATGCCATAACCATATGTGGGGCGGGGTTCAAATCCCCTAGTGAAGATGAATTAAAGGGCCCACTTTTGACTCAAAAGGTGGCAGATGTGAAAGCACAATTAGAGGAGCAGCGCAAGCAGTGGAGGATGATTGGTTGCACCATCATGACTAATGGTTGGACCGATAGGAGAAATAGGACGCTGCTTAATTTCCTAGTTTCCTCCGGAGGTAATTGTACTTCCCTCAATGCATTGAAATTTGAATTTGATTTAGTGATTAATAATTTAATATGGCTGATTTATGTTTTTTAATTTATTGAATAATTGGTTTTGCTTTTTTTTTCAGGTGACACCGTCTTCATTAAGTCCATTGATGCTTCTGCCCAATTCAAAAATGCCACATACCTGTGTGAGGCTATAGAGGAGGTGATAGCTGATGTGGGGGAAGAGAATGTAGTGCAAGTGGTGACAGATAATGCAGCAAATTATGTTGCTGCTAGTAGATTATTGATGGAGAGGCACCCTACTATATTTTGGACTCCATGTGCCGCCCATTGCATTGACCTCATGTTGGAGGATCTTGGCAAGCTCCCATGGATCAAAACATGTGTGGATACAGCAAAAAACCATATGCAAATTTGTATACAATCACACATGGGTGCTTAACCTTATGAGGCAATACACGGGGTTGAGGGAGTTGTCTCGTCCTGGCATCACTAGGTTTGCAACAAATTTTATCACAATGCAATCCTTGATTCAGTCAAGGGCAGCTTTAAGGCGCATGTTTACTAGTGAGGAGTGGTCTTCCTCATCCTTTTCTACAAGCACTGCAGGGATTGTGTGGCTGATTGCATTTTTGATGAGCAAGGGTTTTGGACACCAATGGACGAGATTGTGAAGGTAAAATTTAATTCTTTATTATGTTTTAATTTTTAATCATATCTTACTTTTATTTGTTTATTTTCGTTCACACTTATTTGTGAAACATGTTTGAACTTTGCAGTTTATTGAGCCCTTGCTAATTCTCCTACGAGTTGCAGATGGGGAGAAGCCCGCAATGGGCTACATATATGAGGGCATGGATAGGGCCAAAGAGGCCATTAGATCAGTCTATGGTGGAGTTGAGGAGAAGTATCATCCCATTTGGGATATCATTGATAGGAGATGGCAAAACCAACTTCATAGGCCCATCCATGCAGCCGCATGTTTCCTAAATCCGGCCTTCCAATTCCACGATCTCCGTGCAGATAAAGAAATTCTTAGTGGCTCTACACAACGATAGAGCGGATGTTGCCCGCTGTTACTACAGATGGTGCAGGAGATAGATGCCTTCACTAAGGCACAAGGAGACTTCTTTGCACGCAAATGTGCAAAGATAATAAGACAACATTACTGCCAAGTATAAATATATTTAAGGGCATAATTTTCATCTTTTTATATTATAATTTATTATTAAATGTTGAACTTGAACTTGAAACTTGAAATGAGATTGATTTTGTTTCTTTTTCTCATCTCAGATAGCCGGTGGTATATGTTTGGTTCTGATACACCGATCCTGCAAAATATTGCCATTCGATATTGAGCCAGCCATGCAGTTCATCTGGTTGTGAGCGCAATTGGAGTATGTTTGAGCACATACACTCCAAGAAGCGCAATAGATTGACAGTGGAGAGGATGAATGACTTGGTATATGTTCATTACAACCTTCGGCTCAGATACAGGAAGCTTTTTACCACGACAAAACCCCGATCAGTCTAGAGGAGGTTGATCCACAGTCTGAGTGGATCACTGAGGCTACAGATGCAGTCTTTAGTGACGAGGACCTTGATTGGGTGGACCAGGCAGAGAGAGAGGCCGAGGTTGTAGCCATGGCTGAGGAGGAGGCTAGAGCACGAGGAGACATAGCTGCTATCGGTGAGAGTGGCATGGAGAGTCAGACACAAGCAGAGACTATGGCTGCAGCTGCAACATCATCCAAGACCCTTAGACGCCTTCGTAGGAAGGATGCTTGCTCCACTATGCCATAGGGCATAGAGTCATAGACTTATAGCTATTGTTTTACTTTTGATATTTCATATTTGTATGGAACATTTGATGTCATGGATTTCATATTCCATGAGTTTTGTATACATTTGACTAATTTTATATATCTAAGTATGATATTTCCTTCAGCAGGCAACTACAATTTGTGTACTTTATACTTATGTGATCGTTGTATACTTGTGCATGTGATCAAATTTGCTTTCATTTGTGTTGTATTCAATAAAGGGTGCTTGAAACAAGTTTTAAATCCTTAAAAATCTCTAAATTTCTAGGGTTTTTTCAACTTTTTTTCATTTTGCCGCATCTGCGCCGAGTCTGAGTCCCGAGGCGCAGAGTCGCCCTCGCCGAGTCCAAGCCGAGTCTGAGTCTCGTTACTATGGGTTTAAGGCATTTAATTTGGTGACAACTAATTCATCCCCTCCCCCTCTCAGTTGTCATGTTCAACAATTGGTATCAGAGCGAGGTCCTTTGGAATAATTTTAACAGCTTGAAGGAGATCTTGGCAGGTTTAACTAGATGATGAAGGGATCTGACTTAGATAAAGAATTGAGAATAGAGACCTCAGAGTTTGAGAATGAAGATCTAAAAGAAAATTTCAAGCAAGCAAGTGAATGCATTAAGAAACTAAGAAATCAGATCCGGAAATTTAAGTTGAAACATAAAGAAGTTTACCAGGAACTAAAAGAAGAAAAAGAGACTACTGAAAAATCTAAGGATGAAACTTGAAGAAAGCAAAAAGTTGGAAGAGAATCTGAAATTGGAAATTGGACAAAGCAAAGAGACAGAAAAATGTGACAAGCTTGAACAAGAAGTAGTAACTCTTAAATCTAATCTGGAAAAGGCAAAAAAATTTGAAGAAAAAATTAAGATAAGCTTGGGAATGCTTGATGAATTGATTCCATCTCAGAAGCCTGCAAAGGATAAGGGTGGTCTAGGACTCGAAGGACAAAGTTCAAAGACTAATCCAAGTTTCAACAAAATGAATAGTCAAAGGAAATTCCAAGGCAGTACTCATCAAGGAAAGAATCAAATGATCAATACTGAAAGATACCTAGCCGACAGCCTAATGATCAAAGGTATCCATCTTTTAATGGCTTTTGTTACTCATGCAATAAATTTGGTCATAGAGAAATATAATGTAGAAGTATGATGAACCAAAATAGAATAAGTCAAAATGTTGGATTCTTTGCTGGACAATGCTATGTTTGCAACAATTTGGACATAAATCTAACGAATGTAGAAGTCAAATAGTGATGAACAAGTTCAATACCGGTAGAAGATTTTTTTCTTTCCAAGGTTACTGTTACATGTGCAATATTTGTGGACACAAGGCTAATCAGTGCAAGACAAAGACGAATACAAACTCTCTTGATCAAAGATTTGTTGTGTGCCACTCTTGCAACAAACCAGAATATATCTCAAAAGTTTGTAAGAGAAAAGTTGGGATGAAACTAAATCCAAAACAAAAGAACAAGTTTATAAACAAGGTAAATCTTGAAGAAGTGAGGAGAGGAATGACAAAGATTTGGAGAAAGAAAGAAGAACCTGAGAACAAGGACAAATCAGATAATCCTGTATCTGCATCCGGTGTAGATGCCCCTTCTATGAATTAAATCCGGTAATGGCTTCAGGGGGAGCAGTCACAAAAAAATCTATCAAAGCCCTGGTATAAGACGTGTCATGTGACGACACAAGGATATGTGATGTGAATTTTCATTTTGAAGGCAATGAAGAAAATCCTGGTAGAAAACAAGCATTACAGAAGATTTGCAGAACCTTTTTGCCTACAAACATTTCACAATATGGCTGACAACTTTCGTGGAACTAGGACTTGACACACTAAAGTATAGATGATGATGCCACAAGCAATAAATTATCCTTTATGATGAAACCCTAAAAGCGATAATTAAATAAGGAAGGTTGAGTAGTCATTTCTTTTTGAAGTGAAAGAGTTGAAGTAAAGAACTAGGGTCATTAGCAAGTGAAAGTACGAAGAACAAGGCTGAAGCAATAGATTCAAAGGAAATGGTGGTATTTAATCCGCGCAACAACGAATTGCAGAAATTGAGTAAGTTACAGATTGATGAATTTGATCATGAAAAGATTCAAAATCTCGAGACTTCTCTTTTAGTTGAGCAAATGCAATTGATCAAGAATTTAGGGCACAAGGGTTTTAGACTTTTGGAGCGAATTTCCATACTTTTCGAATGTGGACATTGTTTGGGTTATTTTAAGCAGAATTCAAGGTAATCAGATGATCCTTGACAAACCCTATGAGATCACGAAAGAAGAAATCGCAGCAATAACAAGATTATGCAATAATGGACCCGGTCCAATCAAGAAGTTCGTAAAGAACAAAGAGGTTGAAGCCCTAACTAGGGTAACAAGAGATCAAAGGGCACTTATAATACACACTATATTCAACCCAATGATAATTTATGTGGCATATGGCATTTCATATAAGATTTATTTTAGGAATAGGGAAGGATCTACCTCAATGATTTTCGTTTATGTTGCACATCAAATGGTTGAGAAAAAGGAGGATTTTGAGTTGCATGAGTTGCTAAGAAATCAATTAATGGAAAATATAACTATGACAAACCTTCTTTGTATCTCTGTGGCAGTGAGTCCTCCGGGTTGTAGCCTTGTGGACAGTGAGTCCTTATTACAAGCAGTGCTCCTTTTTGTAATCAATTTTGATATTCTCTATTGTGTGAGTTAATCCTCACCATGGTTTTTGCCTGATTGGGTTTTCCACGTAAATCTGGTGTTACTGTGTTTATGTGATGACTTATAGTTTTTGTATTTATTGATAAATCATTCATGCAATATTTGGATCTTATTCCAGTAAATGGTTAAGGCATTTAATTTGGTGACAACTGATTCACCCCCTCTGTAATGTCCCCTTCTCATCAGTGAGCAGTTCAGTGGCTTGTCAGCCTATTCTGGAGGCCCGTAGGCTCGTCAAGGTGAAATTAGGGTTTCCATTGTTTGGGGGTGTTTTGACACTTCTCAAAATTTACTATTTTTAGTAAGTTCTAATTTTAGCAGTGATCAAGTTGACAGCATCACAGTGAGCTTTCCATTTCAGGCGGAGTAGTTGAGTATTTTTGAATTTGGCTTTTGAGGTGAAATATCGGAGAAGTAAGTTATTTCAAGTCATTAATGTTATATTTTCAAATTGACCCCTTGGCCTAACGTTATGACTTGAAGTTGTTTTAAAATATGAACTTGAAGGGTGGATGCCTCATTGAGGAAATATTTCTACATTTTAAATTTTATAATGTTACCTTGGAGTTAGACGCCAAAATGAGGAGGGAATAAATATTTTGAAAATTAAATATTTCAAAAGTGAGAATGGGCGTCCCTTTTTGGAGGGAAAGTTGGGGAATTCAAAAAGTCACCTCAAGTTCTATAAAAGAGAGGCCTTTCTCCATCATTTGTCATCCATTGTTTACCCTATCGAATTGTTGTCGAAATGACTTCATGATTTTGGCTTCGAGGAATGCATACCTCCTAGCAAAGAACCAATTTCGTGTTTGAAAGATAACAACTAGTTGGGTTTTTGGCTGCTTCTCATCTAGACTAGCAGATTGAGCTTCATCGTTGGAGATTTTGGTGATATTAGATCAGTTTTCTACTTGTTGATTATTATATGGCTAAAGTAGATTTTTGTTTGCAGCTTATCGAGTGAATTTATTTTCATTGTGGGTGTTTGCCCATACCTTTCCTATGCTAGAGGTGACCCTTTATGTGCAATTTCAGAATTTAATTTGAAGTATTTGAATTTCTCTTGAAGTTCGCCCCTCTAGGGAGGTCGTACCTTGCTAGGCTTGTCTAGAAATTTGTGCATAATTGATATTCAAGCTTTGGATGCAGTTTCATTATTGGAAATTGGGCGCCATCCTCCTTAGAAGCATTTGCAGTTTATTCCAGATCTTCTAGAGGCATTTTGGGGAATTGGTGAGCATTTTGGTATGTTATGTTTGTTGGTTTTTATATCAGATTGATAATAGTTCAATTTTTGGCTTGCAATTTTGTAATTGAGAAGCTTTGAGTTGGAGAAAACATCTTTCATCATTTGCATTGATCATACAATTGTAACACTTGGTAATTTACAGATAATTGGCATTGTAAGGCTGCAAATAGTAGTACTATTTCATCAATTATATTTTTGCATTTACTTTGTGATTTTAATGCACACATTGTAACCCCTAGATGGTTTACTGCCAATGTGGAGAAATAAATAATTGCATCTATCTTCTTTCACCCACTAAATAAGTGGAGAAATCCCACTGCTTGAGTGGATGTCTGTTGAAAAGCGGATGAATTGTTCTCATTGTAATATCTTTCCCCCCACTGAATAGGTGGTACCGTGGAATTTTCATGGTTGGAATTACCGCCTACTATTTCATTTCCAGTTTGTAATTTCAGTTCAGTACTACTAATGATCCCATCACCATAAGCTATCACCTCACCTTCAATAGGATCTTGGTGAACTTTCTTGGTGAAGGTTACTTTGAAGTTGGTTATCTTTTGGCAGCTAACTCTAACCATTGGTGATTGAATTGGATTTGTGTTCAAAAGTTCAAGAAAAAACTGGGGCTTATTTCAGTGGTATCAGAGCCCAAGGTCCTTCCATCCTGTGATCATCGGAGTTCAGTTGTCAGTTGTGTGATACAGACAACAAATATTTCACCAGAAGTCAGGCAAGAACTCAGCATTAGTTTCTACCAGTTCCAAAGGCAGATACATTTTCAGAGGCTTTGAAGGATACTGGTAAGGCAATTGAAAACATGTCAAAAAGTACTAGACAATCCATGGAGGAAAGAGATGCTAGAATGGAAAAGAAATTTGATGGCATGATAGATTTGATGTTGCAGTTGCTAGCAAGAATGGATCAGCAAGTGACTCAAAATAATACTCAGCATCATAACAATCATACTGGAGAAAATAATGGTGCTAATGGAAATAATGGCAACAATAGTTTGGAGGTCAATGGAAGAGATAGAGCTATTGGACAGCCTGTTGCAAACACTAGAGGATTAGCCTCTAGGCCTCTTTTTCCCACTTTCACTCCAAGGGAGGAACCACCACAAGGGGAGGCCAGAGTACCCTTAGTGGATGAAGCAAGACAAGCTTACATGGAGTATTCCACTTTACCTCCTAATCTTAGAGACCAACGGACATTTGATCAATTCATGAATCAAAGGAATAGAAGAAATGGCAAAAGAGCTTAATACCGTCCTCATATGGGTCCTAGAACGGACTATCAACAAGCTCTTAGTAAGGTGACCTTGGCCCATTTTGATGGGAGTGGTAAGTGTACGGCCAGGTCATGGGTGCAGAAGTTGGACAATTATCTCTCTTAGATCAATGTCAGAGGAAGACGCCATTAAATTTGCTATATTGCATTTGGAGGGAGCTGCTCACGAATGGTGGTACTACGGTTTGGTCACTTTTGGCCATAACCTCATCCACACCTATGAGGAATTCACCAACAAGTTGATAGACAAATTTGATACTACGGATCCAGAGGTGATATTCTAAAAATTGGCACAATTGAAGCAACATGGTACTCTTGAAGCATATGTTGTTGATTTTCAAAGATTGTCAGTAATAGTGCCCAACATTACTGAAAGGAGATTGGTGGTATTGTTCACTAAAGGTTTGATGGAACCTTTGAAGGGTTGGGTCAAAGATTTTGATCCTCCAACTCTAGATGAAGCAATCAAAAAATCTAGAAGCACGGAATTGGCTGCCCCTAAGCCAAAATTTCAGTTCAAACCATTCAAGAAAGGATAAGAAAAAGCTTTCTTCAAGTCAGCCTAAGAAGTATCCTCAAAAGTTGATAGAAGAGCTCCGAGAACAGCTTAGGAAAGATGGGGTTTTCTACACTTGTCATGAGCCTTGGACAAAGAGTCACAGATGTTATGGAAAAGGAAAAGCACAACATATGGAGGCTTATTCTGATGATGGATCAGAATCCGATTTTTCTTATTAGCAATATGAATCAACAAGTAGTGAAGGTGAAGAAGCTCCGGAAGAGAAGCCCAAAGACGTTAAAGATGGTAGTGTTTTGGCACAACTTTCAAGTTTTCAGAAGATTGGATCTTTTTGGGTTCATGGAGTGATTGGGTCACAAAGAATTGTTGCTCTAATTGATACTGGAGCAACTCACAACTTCATAAACGAAGGATTGGTGGCAAAGAGAGGTTTGCAAACAAAAGAGTTTGAAGGCTTCAAGGTGATGGTAGCTAATAGCTTCACCATGTCTTGCACGAGGAAGATTCCCAACCCCCCATGCAATTTAGAAACTATGAAGTAAAAGATGACTTTTTATGTAGTTGGCATGGGTGATACCGATGATGCGTTGGGTATACAATGGCTGCGATCTCTCGGAGAGATCACATTGAATTCTCAAACAATGGACCTGAAATTCCAATCTAATGGAAAGAAGGTTGTTTTGAGAGGGATGTCAAATGGAGGCCCTTGAATAGTGTCCTTGAAGAGAATGTAAAGGCTGATCCACCATGATCAAGATGAATGGGTAGCAGAATGTCTAATCCTACCAGCTAATCCAATGGAGGAGAAAAGACAATATCATCCAGATATTCAAGTCTTGTTTCCTAAGAAGAGCAAAGTGTTTGGAAGTCATCCTCTTGGAAGAAATCCTGAAAGGGGGTGTGAGCATGTGATTGAGCTCGAAGAAGGAGCAAAACCGGTCATCACCACTCCATACCACTATCCGAAGAAGCAGAAAGATGAAACCATAAAGCCATCAAGGAGCTTTTGGAGATGGGGTTCATTCAGCCAAGTAAGAGCCCCTTCGCTTCAGCAGTGGTGCTGGTCAAAAAGAAAGATGGCACAATGCGTATGTGTGTTGACTACCGCGCATTGAATCAAAAGACAATCAAGAACCAGTATCCTATCCCTAGCATAGATGAACTTATTGATGAGCTCCATGGGGCCATGTACTTCAAAAAGATTTATCTCAAATCAGGCTACCACCAAATCATGATGAGGGAGGTGGCTATTGAGAAGACTGCCTTTAGATGCCACTTTGGACATTTTGAATTCCTTGTCATGCCATTTGGTTTGACAAATGCTCCAGCAACGTTTAAAATCTTGTATGAACAATATTTTTAGGTAGCAGTTGAGGAAGTTTGTTCTCATCTTCAATGACATTCTCATTTTCAACAAGTCTTGGGAGGAGCACCTCAAGCACTTGGAAGAAGTGCTTAGCATTTTGGAGGCGGAATATTTGTTTGCCAAAGAATCAAAATGTCAGTTCGAGATGACGGAGCTGCTTTATCTCAACCACATTATCAGCTCTAAGGGTGTCAAAATTGATCATGAGAAGATAAAAGTCATTCTTGATTGGCCACCTCCAAAGAACGTCTCACTTGAAGGGGTTTTTGGGCTTATGCGGTTTTTACAGAAGGTTTGTGAAGGGGTATTCTCAAATGGCAGCCCCCCTTACTGATCTTACAAAGAAAGGAGCTTTCCCATGGACGCATAAGGCTCAAGGAGCCTTCAATAAATTCAAGCACATAATGAGCTCATGTCCAGTATTGGCTCTACCAGATTTCACGAAGCCTTTTGAGCTACAATGTGATGCTTCAGGTGAAGTAGGAGCTGTTCTCATGCAAGACAAACACCCCATTGCCTTTGATAGGAGAAAATTGAGAGGAGCAGAAAAAACATATTCAATATATGACAAAGAAATTCTCGCCATCATGCACGCATTGGCCAAGTTCCGACAATACTTGGTGGGAAGCAAGTTCATGGTGAAGACTGATCGTAACAATCTTAGGCATTTTATGCGCCAAAAAGATTTGAATGAAAGGCAATAGAAGTGGGTGAGTAAGCTCCAAGCTTACGACTTTTACATTGAGTATGTCAAAGGGAAAAACAACATAGTGGCGGATGCTTTATCAAGAAGAAATCATTTGCATTCTCTTTGTGAGCTTACTGCAGATTGGAAGAAGTTGTTGCTTGCTGATTATGTAAAAAATCATTTTACAACCAGCATCATAGGTCATTTGCAAGATGGAAGATATCAGTTGGTTGAAGGTTTGATCCTCTATAAAGGTAGAATCTTTTTAGTGCCCAAATCCAAGCTTAAGAAGAAGGTTCTACAGTCTTTTCATGACATTCCCCTTGCTGGCCATCAAGGTTATTTCAAGACCTATAAGCAGATCCGTCAAAGGTTAACATGGAAAGGGATGAAGGAAGAGGTCTTGCGCTACATAAGGGAGTGCCCAACATGTCAAATGAACAAAAATAAACACTCTTGTTCGACTGGTTTGTTGCAGCCCTTGCCAATTCCTAATAAAAAATGGGAGAGCATTGCAATGGATTTCATCACATGATTACCAAAAGTGCAAGGGAGAGATTGTATTTATGTTGTGGTAGATAAATTGACTAAGTTTTCTCACTTTTTTGCTATCACAAGTTCATTTACAACTGCTCAAGTAGCCGAATTGTTCTTTAGAGAAGTTTTTCATTTGCATGGTTTGCCTAGAACTATTGTCAGTGATAGGGACAGCAAGTTACTAAGTGCTTTTTAGCAGGAAATTTTCAAATTGAGTGGTACAGTGCTCACTCCAAGCACTAGCTATCACCCACAAACGGATGGGCAATCAGAGATTGTAAACAAATGGTTAGAAGGCTACCTCAAAAATTATGTTTCGGGGAAGCAAAGAGCTTGGGTAAAATGGCTTCATTTGGGGGAGTATTGTTATAACTCTTCCGATCACATGTCAATTAAGATGTCTCCTTTCATGGCTCTTTATGGATATGATGCTCCTAACTTTGTAGATTTGTTTGGTGGTAGTAGAGCTCCACAGGTAAAGGATATGTTGCAACAGAGCCAAGACATCTTGAAATCATTAAAGGAAAATCTTCAACAAGCTCAAAACCAACAGAAGTTATACACTGACCAATAGCGTGTTGAACATTCTTTTGAAGTACGAGATATGGTTTATTTGAGGCTTCAACCCTATAGATAATCTTCTCTCAAAAAAAGTGGTGCAAAAAATCTCAAGCCACGGTTCTATAGCCCATTTAGAGTCACTAGGAAGATTGGTGAAGTGGCTTATGAGTTGGAGCTTCGAGCCAGTAGCAAGGTGCACAACGTTTTCCATGTGTCACACCTCAAGAAGGCGTTTGGGCACAATGTGGTTGCTACATCAGAGTTACCTCCATTGGATGAAGAAGGTCAGTTAGTGTTGATTCCAGAGGAGATCATTGACATTGGGGAGCACTCTTTGAGGAGAAGAACAATCAAAGACTACTTGGCGAAATGGAGGAACTTGCCAATTGAAGATGCAACATGAGAAGGTGAACAAATCTTGCAGCATCCAGACTTGCGGTTGCTTGAGGACAAGCAATCTCGAGGAGGGTGGACTGTAATGTCCCCTTCTCATCAATGAGCAGTTCAGTGGCTCGTCAGCCTATTTCGGAGGCCCATAGGCTCGTCGAGGTGAAATTAGGGTTTCCATTATTTGGCGGTTTTTTGGTATTTCTAAGAATTTACTTCTTTTAGTAAGTTCTAATTTTAGCAGTGATCCAGTAGATAGCATCACAGTGAGCTTTCCATTGCAGGCGGAGCAGTTGAGTATTTTTTCATTTGGCTTTTGAGGTGAAATATCAGAGAACTTATTTCAAGTCATTAATGTTATATTTTCAAACTAACCCCGTGGCCTAGGAAATATTTCTACATTTTAAATTTTATAATGTTACCTTGGAGTTAGACGCCAAAATGAGGAGGGAATAAGTATTTTAAAAATTAAATATTTCAAAAGTGAGAATGGGCATCTCGTTTTGGAGGGAAAGTTGGGGAATTCGAAAAGTCACCTCAAGTTCTATAAAAGAGAGGCCTTGCTCCATCATTTTCCATCCATTGTTTACCTTATCGAATTGTTGTTGAAATGACTTCATGATTTTGGCTTCAAGGAATGCATACCTCCCAGCGAAGAACCAATTTCGTGTTTGAAAGATAACACCTAGCTGGGTTTGTGGCTGCTTCTCATCCAAACTAGCAGATTGAGCTTCATCGTTAGAGATTTTGGTGATATTCTCAAATTTGTACTCGCTGGTTATTATATGGCTGAAGTAGATTTTTGTTTGCAGCTCATAGAGTGAATTTATTTTCATTGTGGGTGTTTGCTCATACCTTTCCTATGCTAGAGGTGACCCTTTATGTGCAATTCCAGAATTTAATTTGAAGTATTTGAATTTCTCTTGAAGTTCGCCCCTCTAGGGAGGTCGTACCTTGCTGGGCTTGTCTATAAGTTTGTGCATAATTGATATTCAATCTTTGGATGCAGTTTCAATATTGGAAATTGGGCGCCATCCTCCTTAGAAGCATTTGCAGTTTATTCTAGAACTTTTGGAGGCATTTTGGGGAATTGGTGAGCAATTTGGTGTGTTATATTTGTTGGTTATGAGGTTACAGTTTGCTGGTTTTTATATCAAATTGATAATAGTTCATTTTCTGGCTTGTAATTCTATAATTGAGAAGCTTTGAGTGGGAGAAAAAATCTTTCATCATTTGCATTGATCATACAATTGTAACACTTGGTAATTTGCAAATAATTGGCATTGTAAGGCTGCAAATAGTAGTACTATTTCAGTCAATAATATTTTTTCATTTACTTTGTGATTTTAATGCACACATTGTAACCCCTTGGATGGTTTACCGCTAGTGTGGAGAAATAGCAATTACATCTATCTTCTTTCACCCACTGAATAAGTGGAGAATTCCCACTGCTTGAGTGGATTCCTGTTGAAAAGCAGATGAATTGTTCTCATTGTAATATCTTTCCCCCCACTGAATAAGTGGTAGTGTGGAATCTTCATGGTCGTATTTACCGCCTACTATTTCATTTCCAGTTTGTAATTTTAGTTCAATACTGCTAACGATCCCATCACCATAAGCTATCACCTCACGTTCAATAGAATCTTGGCGAACGTTTTTGGTGAAGGTTACTTTCAAGTTGGTTATCTTTTGGGAGCTAACACTAACCATTGGTGATTGAATTGGATTTGTGTTCAAAAATTCAAGAAAAAACTAAGGGGCTTATTTCACCCCCTCTCAGTTGTCCTCTTCAACAAAGAACATCCTTATAGCCTCCATGTGAGCAATAAGGGAAGTAGTTTCTTTGAAATCAATTCCTTCGACGTGAGTGTATCCCTTGCATACTAATCTTGCCTTATTCCTCACAAATTGGTCATCTTCATTCAACTTGTTACTAAATACCCACTTAGTGCTAGTCACATTTTTATTCTTAGGTCTTGGGGTAAGTTCTGAAGCTTCATTCTTCTTGATTTGATCCAACTCTTCCTCCATAGGCTTTTTCTAATGCTTGTCTTCAATTGCTTCTATAAAATTCTTTGATTCCATTTTAGAGAGTAAATACAAGTTTGCATGTTCGGATGAACTGCTACTCTCCTCCTTATTTGAATTTTTGTATCTCTGTCACCAATGATCAAATTTTATGGATGATTCTTTTGAACAAATTTGGATGGAGTCTTGGGAGGTGCTCTTGATGGAGTTTTTGGATTTCTTTGTTCAACTTCTCAAATTTCAACTTCTTTCTCTACTTCTTCTTTGATACTATCTTCTTGATGATCAACTTCTTGTACTATTTCCTTTTGAAGACTTTCTTCAACAACTCTCATATTTGCACTTTCATCAATTTTGTGCAATCTTTTGTTATAGCACTTATAGGCTTTGCTTCTCATAGAATATCTAGGGAAGATACCTTCATCACACCTGGAGTCAAACTTTCCCAAGTCTTTGTCATCTCGCCTAATATAGCATCTGCTTTAAAACACTTTAAAATACTTCACTGATGCAAGCCTTCCCTTCCAAAGTTCATATGGTGTTTTGTTATTGTCACTCTAATTTATGCTTGGTTTAGAACTAGACTGTCGTATACACCGCTTCTTTCCAAAAGGTGTCAATAAGCTTAGACTTATTCAACATGGCTCTTACCATTCCTTGAACTGACCTATTTTTCCTCTCAACAACTCTATTTTTCCGTGGAGTTATTGCAGTTGAATATTGTCTTCTTATTCCATGTCGTTCACAAAATTCTTCAAATGAATTTGAGGTGAATTCTCCTCCTCTATCAAATCTTAGTCATTTGATTCTCAAACCGCTTTTATTCTCTACTAAAGCTTTGAATGTCTTAAACTTCTCAAGAGCTGCTAATTTTTCTTTTAGGAAAGTAATCCAAGTCATCCTAGAATAATCATCTATTAATAACATGAAGTAGCTCTCACCTTATAAGATTTTTGTCCTTGTTGTCCCACATAAGTTAGTATGTATGGGTTCTAAAGGTTTTGATGTAAAGTACTCATTTGACTTGAAACTCAAGCTTGTTTGCTTTCCACACTAGCACTGTTTGTAGTTTGTATTAAATGGCTTTGCTATCCTTGGCCTGTCTCTTACAGCTTGCTTATGGCTAATCTTCACAATTTTATTGAAGTTTAAATGTCCCATCCTTTTGTGCCACAACCAACTCTACTTTAAATGTCTCATCCTTTTGTGCCACAACCAACTCTCATCTTCTTGTGCCATACAAAACTTTTCTCTTTTCACTTCACCACGAGTGTAGAGATTGTTTGCAGTTCTATTAGCATCTCCAACAAGTTTCCTTTATTTTTCTGATCTCACAACCACTTGGATGAAATGTGAGTATGCCCTTGATCACACAATTCACTCACGCTTAGAATATTGTGCTTCAACCCTTTAACATATAATACATTTACGGTATTTGTCTTTCCATTGTCGAAACTAAGAGTACCTTTTTCTATGATCCTTGTTTTAGCATTATCTCCAAACTTTAGAGTGCCTCCATTTATTTCCTTCAAAGTGAGTATCTTGCTTTTATCCCTTGTCATGTGTCTTGAGCAACCACTATCAATGTACCACTGATTTTCTTCATTTTGCACATGGAGGGCTGCTTGCACTAGCATGGATTTTTCTTTCATTTCAAGCTCCTTCTTCCAAACTTTTATAGATTCCTCTTTTGATTTTTCAAGAATATCCACCTTCTTGTTTTATTAAGGAGGTTCGACAAAGTCGCTTCTACAAGAACATGATGTATGATCAAAATTCTTCCATTTGTAGCATATGATGTTATAGTCCATTAGAGGAGCAAATGGATTATAGTTTCTCTTTAGGAATCCCAAATCCCTCTTTGCATGAGCTCTACAATCTACTGCCTTATGACAAAACTTATTGCAAAAGAAAGAATAGCCATAAAATGAGTCTTGAAACCTGTTCATTTGTGCTTGTCTTTGAGGGAATGGTCCCTTGAAACCTTTATTGTTGTCTTTGTGAGGAATGTTGATTTAATGAGTAATATAATTTTCTTTCTTTAAACTATCACCATTGATGGAACCTTTGAGTATATTTGTATAACTTTCAGACTTTTCTTCATTTATCTTTTTTGGTTACTTTGTAGCCTTAGAGCCTAAACCTTCTTTGATTGTCTTTTATTTTTCTTCAAAACCAATACTTGTCTTCATAATAAGCAATCTTTGGGAGTTTATATTATCTTCCAAAATTCCGAAGCTCTTTTCAAACTTCATGCTCCGATTGAATTAATTATTCGATTTTTCCAACTCCTTCCTTAAGGAAAACAACTTCAAGCTCCAACTTCTCACACTCCAATTCCTTTACCTTCAGCTGATCTCTTACCACTTCTTCAATTCATTTTTCTTCCTCAATTTGAACCTTCAAATCCATGATCATCCTTTTCAAATCTTCAAGACTTTGAGATGATTTTGCTTTAATTCCGCTATGCGGCTATCCTCTTGAAGTCGTGACCTTAGTCTTGAGTACCTTTTCTTGGGCTTCTCGATCTTACTATAGGAAAATTTGAATTCCTTCTCAACATCATCTTCTTTTGAATCTATTTCATCTTTTCTTTTTTCGTCATCCTCCTTTACTTCCATCACCATAAAGATTATCTCCTCTTGATCACTATCAAAGAATCTTCCACTGCTTTCTTTGGATGAGCTACTTGTTTCTTGAATGTAAGGACTCTTTTTATGCCTTTAGAAGTTCTTCCTTTCTTGCTTCCCTCGTGCACTTTTTTTCTTCTTATAATGATATTTCCTTCCTTTCCTTTTATATTATTCTTCTTCCTCTTCACTACTTTCACTCTCGCCTTGTGAACATTTAGAAGCAAAATGACCTAATCTACCACAATTAAAGCATTTACGAGTAGACTTACATTTATGTTTATCAAATCCTTTCTTGTGCTTCTTCATCACTTGAACTTTCACTCGATATATATCCTTTGTTCTTCATCTTCTTGGATTCTTCGAAGGCGACTTCTCATTTTAATGGCTTCTCCTTTTGCGTCCTCATTTTACATGTCACGAGGATTCCATGCAACTCATCCATCTTCAAACTGTCTAGATCCTTCATCCCTTGGATGGCAGAAACTTTTGCATCAAATCTCATGGGGAGAGATCTTAAGATCTTTTGCATAATTATTGCATCATCAACCTCCTCTCCAAGACCATTGACCATGTTGACGATTTCATCCACACGAAGTAGATAGGTAGTGATTTTCTTCATCCTTCATCTTCAAACTCTGAAATTGTCTCTTGTGGGTTTGAAGTTTGGCCTTCTTCACCTTGTTGTCTCCATATATATTTTTCAACTTGTCCCACATATCCTTAGCCAATTTGTAATTTATAACCTTCACAAACTCCATTTTGGATAATCCACACAAGATTACATTTTGGATTTAGTATTGTTCTCGCTTGACTTCTTTTTGGCATGATCCATTAATGGGGTTGTAGGAGGAGTATAACCAACTTCAAAGGATCTCCAAATATCATACCCAAGAGTATTCAAGTAAACCTCCATCCTTATGCTCCAAAAAGCATAATTCAATCCATCAAATAGTGGTGCCATACTTGAGAAGAATCCATATCCTTTGGCCATGTGTGATACCAAGATCTATCTTCAAGAGGTTAAGCTAACTCTGAAGGAACTTGCTCTGATACCAATTGATGAAACACACACTTATACTAAGAGGGGGGGTGAATCAATGTAAATACATGTTTCATAATTTTCATAGTGAACCAACAATTTTTGGGTGCTATGTACTTCTCTTGCTCTCTTAGGGTTTTTCACCTAAAAGGAGAGAGATAGACTCAAAAATTGTGGTGGTTCACTCAAACTAATACAAGTATGATAGAAATATGAATAAAATGTTCCTAGATGAGATGATCTAAATGTAGAAAACTAAAGAAATATATTGATTATCAAGTGAAAACTAAAGAAATGCAACTTGTTGGAAAATACATTGTGATATGCAAAAACACCTAGGAATGAATGCAAATTGCAACAGAAATGGATGAAACTGCAAGTGTGCACCTGAGATCTTGATGGAGACTGGAAATGACTTCTAGAATGTTGCTGATCTTGATTTTTAGGCCCGGGGGGACTCATTAGCCATTCTGCGCTAATTAGTCCCAAATCTGGGAAACTGTTTTGGAACCCGTTTCGGACAAATGGGTATCCAAAACTGCAAAAAACCTGTTTTAGGCCTGGCAGTGGGACTCATTCGCCATCCATGGCGAATCAGTCCACTCTTGAATTTCTAAAAATCTAAAGGTGGAAACTGAAGTCTCTGGTCTACACTTCAGCTCCTGACAGGTGTCGGCCTCCAAAAGTTTGATTTATGAACCTGAAAGAGACTTTTTGTTGATATTTTGACTTGTACAACAAGGAAATGTTTTCAACAACTTTGTAACTTGATCTTCAATGATTTCTAAGCCTCCAAGATGCCTAAATCTGCAAACACACAAGAAGAGAAAGAGAAATGTTGAATGTTAGGGCATGGGGGTTTGCCTTGGTCAAACCCCTTTTAGGTAATTAAACCAAAATGATGAAAGAATGTAATGAAGCATGAAACAATGGAATTAATACCTTGCCATGAAGATTGATCTTGAATGTCTGTAGAAAATCATGAAGAATCTACCCTTGAATGTCTTAGGAAGCTATCTTGATGACTTGTAATGATGAAACCCTAACTTTATTGACTTGATAGAGAAGATAGATGATGAACGAATGATAAAAAGATGTGTATGAGTTAGGAGATGTGAATTAGGGTTTAGAGACTTGATTTTATAGGTAATTCTCCTAATTTTTCCATTAAATGGATCCCTAAGGCCCAAGGCTGACATGAAGAAAAATTAAACATAAAACCTAATTTTTCCCGCTCAAAAGTCAAAAATGGCCCAAATGGGACTCATTCACCACCTTCAGCGAATCAGTCCCACCTGGCAGGGACTTATTCACCACAAATGGCGAATTAGTCCCAAAGGGGCCCATTTGCCAACTGGGTTGTTGGGGAATGGGGAAATCAAGTTTATATGATGACTATGTCGGTTATTTGATCAATTTATGCCTCAGAATGCACAATATGGGATCATAGGGGCCTATTAATGATGATGTAAAGGGTAATTAGGGCTTGGGACACAAAATTCAATGTGAAAGTGTGATTAAATACACTTTACAACACTAAAATGTGGTCCACAGCCTAGGAAGGCACAAAATCCAATGTGAATGTGTAGGACACATTACAACTCTAGATTAACATTAAATTCAATTCACAAGTCTTCTAGATTGATGTGATAATGCAATTAAATACATTTTATAATTTTGAATTAAGGGAGAATGGGTTTATTAAGTCTAGAAAAGCGTGAAAGTCTTTCACAACACTTTACAACACCTTTACAAGAAATTGCTAAATGCATTTGAAAGGGTCCAAGACTTAGTGTGGATGTGAAAAACACCTCACAACACCAAATCAAGGCCTTATTAAGTCCAATTTATCATCAATTATTCCCAAATCAAGCAAGTTGCCTTTTTTTCTATGGTACACATAGACCTTTTCCCTTTTTTATGTACTTTGTTTTCTTTGTTTGTTTCATCACACTTAAAAGTAGGCTTAAAAGTAATGTATACATTCAATTTGGGATTTAAAATTTACAAGTGTCTTTTGATCCTAAAGTTACACTTGTGTATGCTCTCTTCTTAAAACTTACGACAATATTGAGGATCTGAAACAAGCATTATCTTCTTTTTTTTTTTTGTGTTGTGCCTAGTGATTTAATCACCTTAGGGGATAACCTCAACCCTAGCATACTAGTGGGGTATAAATAGTTGCAAGCGAATCAAAAGGAACACTCATTACAAGAGGAAATTTATCATTCTAGCTAAGCACCCAAGAACTTTATGCCTTAGGATTGTGACAAAGGAGAGTGGGTTACCCTATTAAACCAAGTTGAGTGACTTATTTTCTTTCCATTTCACGAAATCAAACATCATGTACCTTTTTGGTATATCGAGGATTTCCCCTAATAAATCCTATAATGCCTAGTTTAAGACCCTTCAAAAAAATTCTTGTAGTGCACCGAATATATATCACCTTGAAGGAAGTTAATCACATCATACCCATAGGAAATGACGGTAGTAATTCATGGGCAAGTATTG
This sequence comes from Sequoia sempervirens, assembly GCA_007258455.2. Taxonomy (NCBI): domain Eukaryota; kingdom Viridiplantae; phylum Streptophyta; class Pinopsida; order Cupressales; family Cupressaceae; genus Sequoia; species Sequoia sempervirens. The sequence continues at coordinate 516,495,661 of VDFB02193867.1, read as the reverse complement.
TAGTCCTTCCTTGAGCTAGGTTATGAATGAGACTTTTGTCCCTACACACCAAACTAGCAAATAAGTGCTGAGGCTACCCACTCCTCGAGGGTAGTATATTTGTGAGCCTACAAGGATTGATATAACCACTTGATTAATTTTAGGCTTGTTTATGTGCATTGCATGTCTGTTAATGTTTAGATCACCCCTCCATTCTTTAAGCTAGAATGGGGGAACTTATCCTTTTCTAAGCCTTAGGATCTTCCTTTTTGTCTTTTTCTTTGTATGAGTCACAACTTGTTCTGCAACCATAAGTTTGATCCAACATCAAAAAACATTGTCACAAAATTGGTCCAAAAACCAAAGCCTAACCAAAACAAGCATCATGGACTGCTGCTTCTTGTTGAAATATAACAATGATGATGGTAGCCTTGTCAATCGAGAGAAATTTATCAACGAATCTCTTTGCAACAGCATCTCAAGCAAGATAACCTTCCTGAGCTAAGTTGTTGGTTCTAGTATGGGATCGGGTAGGAAATACGAGTACGTCGGTACGGATATTTTTTTCCCTTGGGTAGGGTTGTATAATACATATGCAAAATAAAAATATATATAATTATAAATACATTTGATATTATGATACTTCATCAATCATCAACATCATTGAATTATTTATCAATGGTAGTGATAAAGATAAATGCCAATTGAGAGTTCAAAATTTTAATATTGTGTCATATATCATATATGTCTAGAGTCACGATTAAAATGAAGATCATTGTAATTATAAAATTAAAATAAATATAGTCAAAAATTTGTATAATTTTCTAAGACTCTAAGTCTTCAATCTTTATTAATCATCAAAAGGATCTAGATCAAGGTCATCACTTGGTTCAACATCATTTAAACCACAAGTAAATGCATTGCCACTCATACTAGGTGCATCATTTGTAAAAGTCTCATCATCATCTATAGTGACTCTAGCAAGCTCTGCAATAGATGAATCCAAGTTGGCACACTCAGGGGCTATATCTCAATGCTTCATTGAACCTTCCTTGTACTCATCTTGCTTATGTGATAGAAGACACAAGTTGGAATGGACATAAACCAAGTCTTCTGATTTTTTTGCAGCCAACCGGTTACACTTCACTGAGTGGATAAAGGAGTATGTACTCCAATTCCGTTCAACCAAAGAAGAACTTGCAACCTATTGAAATTGGAGAGAAAACTAAAATAACTTTAAAATGCAAAATGCAAAATAAATTAAAGAATGGTTAGTACTAAAGTCTATAATACAAATGTTAAATAATAAAAAAAATTACTTACTTATGATAGAATCTTGATTGCAAGAGACTGGAGGAACAAATAATCTTGCCCATGGAGGTACCACCATGTCCAAACATCTATATTGTATTGGTCTAGAAGAGCATAAAAACTATGATTTCATCATGTGATGAATATTCCAAACTCTTTTCTAACATTTTCCACCACTTTTGGATTTGAGAAGAGTCTTTTGAATGCCCACTTGTACCTATTAGTAACTTCACTATCTCTATATGGTGTTCTCCATGGCAAAGCAAGTATCCGTGCACTATAGTATTTGGGAGACAATGCATATGCAAGGAGATGCAATCGTGTATTCATCTTGTCCCAGTGATGATGAATGATTTTTTCAACATTTCAAAAAAATATTTCTTCAGGGTAATTCTCTTTTTGTGCTATTATGACTTTATTTTTTTCTATCATGGAGTCAATGCCATCATATATTTCCCCCAAACATGGTCGATCTATATCAGCAAACCCGATCATACTCATGATAGGCCCAATGAAGCTCAAGGCATAGTCCACATGATCCCACCAATCGTCATCTAGGATCAATCACTTGACCTTCTAGCCCTCTTTGAACTTGATTGCTTCCAAATACTCCATTGGTTGCTAATAATCATGGCACCCAATGCCTCTCGCACCTTCACAAGTCATCTTAAAATGATTGTGTCTGATACAAATCGGGTCTCAGCAACCTAGGATCATGTAAATAGTAGCACATTAAAATATTTAAATATATTATATAAGTATACATGACATAAAAGATAAATAAAATTAAAAAATAAATTAAATAATTAAATTGAATTTACCTTCAACAATTCCAATTTTGAGAAAGTCCTAAAAAATTCTTTGTGACATATGGTGGTTTGTCACAAACATTTGGACCTGCTCACCCTCTTGGTATATAGCTTTCAAACACTCCATTTGAGTACCAATTTCTTTCATCACCAAGTTAAAGGAGTGTATGGTGCATGGTGTCCAGAAATGTGTTCATACCTTTCCTCAACCAAAGCACCTACAGCGTTGCAATTTTTTGCATTGTCCGTAATGACTTGAACAACATTTTTAGGACCCACCATCTCTATGGACTCAATGATAATTTTACAAATGAATTTCACATCCTTGATTTGCCCCTCACAATCAACTGCGTTCGAAAACATTGCCCCTTTGAGGGACACTGCAATAACATTTATTAAAGGTCATTTTTTGCAATCTTTCCATCCATCAGAAATAATAGACACTCCTATTCCAATCCAAGAATCCCTAATTGGTTTGAGTGATGTCTCTACAAAAAAAATTATTTTTCTAATAAGGTGGTGTGCACCTTTTCATACCCAGGACCTGTGAAATCAAAAGGTGCACTATTGATTGCTGCCACCATTTCATACCAATATGGTGATCTCACCAAGTTGAAAGGAAGACCATGGGCATAAAGGCAACATACAACTTTTTCCTCTATAATATCTTTTTCTTCAACTTGAAATGACTTTTTCAATGAGCCTCTTTTGTGGGAAGGAGTGGAATCTTCTACTTGGATAGAGGGTGTCTCCAAGAAAGGATGTTGAGAGGCCATTACTAAATTTGTCGGTAAAGTCATTGATGTTCTCTTTGCTAAAGGATGCAATCTTAATCTTGCTCTTTCACTTATAGCATCAACTTCTTCTTGTTCTCTAATGAATGCCATAATTATTTCCTTTGGCAGCCCCTTCTTATTTCGCCCTCTACATATTCTAATCCCTTTCCCACTTTGTGCATATAAGTGAGCTTTCACTCAACTATACAAGCTCTTAAATTGGACTCCACACTCACCACAATCCCAAATGAATGCCCCACCTCCTAGAAGTGGTTCAATAATCGTAACATGATTCCATAAAGGAGATGCTTGATCAATTTTAAATTTTTTGTTTGCATGAACACCCGCTGAACTTGAACTTGTAGCTACTTCAAATATTTTGCAATTTAATTTTGCTATTATAAGACATATTGAAACAAAATGAACAGCAAAATTATTGAAACAAATAGAAAAACTTGTTTCTTCTTTTCTAATTTTTCTTTATTCAAAAACTTGAAAAAAATCATCAAAAACTTGAAAGAATTTGTTAAAAAACTAAAGAATGAATTACAATGCCTAACTTGGATGATTAGATCTCCTTCGTGCGAACTATCCTCAATCCTTTCACACTTTGTGATAGATCTCCTTTGAAAAATCAACAACCTTCAAAATGAAAAAATGGAGACAAATTGTGTTTGAAGAGAGCAATGAAATGGTGAGTGAAGTGTTGAATGGGGTTTAGAAGACATTTTTAGGTCAAATGCACTTTTTTACGGTGTTTTTTAATATTTTTATGTTCACTTTTGGCACCCAACGCCCACGGAAGCATTTGGGAGCACCCAAGAGCGGCCAAGCAGCCCTAGGTTCCCTCTGGGTTTGCTCCTAGTGAGTCCACAAGAAACCCGAGTCTGCCTAGGTGCTCCCAAGTTCTCCCCAAGCTGGTCCTAGACACAAACGCTCTAGGCATGAGCATAGGGAGCATTTTACAAGAACCCAAGAACCCAATTCATGAGTATAAAAACAGGATACCATGCTTACGTGTACCTTATAGGTATAAGAGCCAAGCTTCCACCAAAATATAACCTTGAACATCTAGGTAAGGGAAACCTTTCAAATCCTAAGCCATTAAATCCTACATGTAAACTTATAATCTCTCATCCATCTACCCCTCCATCCATCTCCACAAACTGTACAACATTAAATCCTCCACCCATTCATATATATCCTAAAATCCTAATTCATCCATTCCCATAGGTCCTAATCCCTTGACCAAAAAACCCCTTAGTCTAAATGACCTATATCTCGACATGCATCAAGAGGAAATCATTCTAGAACAAAAGGAGCCTTCATAATTAAACCAATGCCAAAACCAAGATGTGTTTAACCAACTCCATGTCTCAAATAAATAAATGATAACCTTATCTCCTTGCATAAATCCTCCATCAAAAATGCCTTCAAGATTAAAAACAACATAAGGAATCTAATCAAACTGACCAACCCAATGAAATAAATCAAACTAGTCAATCTAATCAACTCAACATAGCTATGAAGGATGTTATTCGAGGGCTACTAGCAAGGAATCAAAACTATGAATCTAAAGAGTCATGTCACACCCCTCACAAGCACGAATATGTCGGTGTCATCCAAAATCCCCCTAGTATTGCCATTACCGCAAAGCAGTCCAAGAAAAAGGCTAAACAAAGTCTATCCACTCTTTTTGTGTCACTTATAAAATCTAAGATCCATAAGCCTCATAAAATCCGTAAACATCCCAATTACTGATAGTTGAAATTAAACAGCTACATTGAATAGCTAACGGATCAAGGATACATAAATCTTAAGGGAAATAAGCCTACATCACAAAATGGACATCAAGATCCTTGCCTAACATATTGTCAAAAGAATATAATACTTGGTTGTACTCTAATTGTGAGTAATAAAAATGAAATGATTTGTTAATAAAAATGGTGAAAATAGGGTAAGTCGGGTTGAGACACTATGGAGTGGAAAGTATGAGATTATTCATTGGTACTACTTTATGTGTAATTTGTACCTTACATTATGTAAGATATCATGTTCCAAACCCAAATAAAAACTCTATCTTAGCAATAGTGTGATTTTCCTACATTTTACTATATGAGAGGTATTAGATCACTACATCTATAGGCATGTAAACTAATAATTGATGATTAACTATTGATAGCTTAAATATAATTGTTCTAGCAGAGTACGACAAAGTTATAACCTTTGATTCTCTATGAGGTCCTTGTTGAGATAGATTTTGTTAAATATGATTACAATTGGAAGGAGATGATAATATCATTATTAGTCATTGTTTGGCTTAACAAATGTGTAGGAATCTCTAAGTGCTAAGTTGTGATAGACAAGGGCCAATAGGGTAGCTTGCAGCTCATGACCATCAAAATTCAAGGAAACTTTGTGATGGATTTACTCTCTATGAATTAGTGACTGAATTAAGGCCTAATACCCTTACGATCTCTATCCTTCTAAAATGCTTGAACTAAGAAGTATTCATGTTCCATTGTTGGGTACTAAATTGTGAGGATTGCTCATCAAGTTTAAAGCCCCTACATCTATATTGTTGTGTTGGGTTGCTTACTAGTCACATGATATTGGATTTTGAAAGATGTATTGTGATTTATGATGTTTATACATCGTATGACCATTAAAATCTAAGAATAGGGGTTGATTCACCAACCTATTGTTGCCATATAAATCACCAACTACTAACAACTAAGGTCATATTTAGTATAAATGATTGCAAGTGTAAGCACTATCTAGACAATGAATTGGACCAATACAAAACGATGTAATTACACCATAGCATAAATATAATTAAAAGGTTAAGAATATCATTATTACAAAAATCATTAGGCGTGTATCTTCATATGATGATCTAGAAAATATTTTATTCCACTATCTTAAGGATAACTCGAGTATGGATCATGCTTAAGCATGTTTATAACTATTGTATTATACCTTTTGATGTTTTAGATGATTTTTATGTGGCCTTATTGATGCATGTTGTGTTCCATATAGAATGAGGTTATATATTATTATGATACTTGGTATCATTGAACCATATTGAAGTGGGACCTCACTTGAAGCCTTATTGAGGCTTTTGCATTATTGTTACATCAAGATAATATCTTGATTACTATCACTTTGGGGTATGAAATGACAAGATTTATTTTATATTAACTATACTACTATGCATAATTTTTGCGGAGGGAATTGATTTAAACAGTTTGTCCTTCTAAGTGTATGTTGTCTAAGTTTTGTCATTAAGTTGGTTGATAATTAGGACCGTTATATGTAGAAGTAGTTTAGAGGTCTTTTCCCTAGTAATAGTTTGCTTTGTACATTGAATTGATTCATTAGAGTAAATATCGTATATGTTTTTAGTATGTTTCATTTACATGGTCTTCCTTCAAGCCCATCCTTAGTTTCCTTGGGGGAAACTATTTGCAAAGGTTATGAAACCTTGAAGCATATGCCTTGTGGATGTATGTGACAAAAATGGTTGTCTAGTATTTATATAGATTATATTAACTTGGGAAAGTATAAGTACTCATCCTAATAGTTGAAATACTAGGAGAACTACATGGAATTACAATCCTATTTAGACGCAAGTATGTAGGTGATCCTTAGGTGAAGGATGCCCCTATGACCTACATCCATAAGGGAGGATCTAAGGGATAACTCCTAATGAAGGGTACTCCCCTTACAATCTAAAGCTCACAAAAACAACAAATAATGGCACAAACAAAATGCAAGAATGAAAGCAAATATTTTCTATTATCACTAAAATGAAAATGAAATTACAACATTATATTTGCCATCACATGGGCTTTCTGATTATATAAATTTGCAAATCTGCAAATCGGAGCCACCATCTACTCTACTCTGACCTCCTCTCTGTGGTCCCCCTTTACATCCTTTATTTGGAAGGTGTAACTGCCCTAGAATCTTCTGGAAAGTGTAACTTCCTCAGGAAGATATTTTGAAATTTTATTAATTTTGGTATTACAACTTCGCGGGGTCATAACTTTTGATCCGACCGTCGGATTTTCTATTATAATACCTTTTCGGAAAGGTCTCAAGAAATCTTGTGCCAAATCCTAAGGCCCATAGGCCATCCACTTTCATTTTCCACCAATTTTCAGGCCCATCCGGAGCCTCTAAGTGCCTCAAAATTGACTTCGAAGATTTTACTAGGATTTTTGAAAATTAAAATTTTAATCTCTCAAATGACAAATGGTATTGAAGTGATTTCTTCGCCATTGGCTTCAATTTACCATTTTGGAGGTTTGTGTAAGATTTTGTGTCCAACTGTGCATAAATGCAAACATACTAAAATAGTAACCCTACTGAATTTAGCCCTTATTGAAAAGAAACAACACCTTTTTTTTGTTGGTTGATGCAAGATTGCTCTAACACCCTAGATGCTCTTGCATCAACTCCAAGGTTTGGGGTTGCTCTTAAACTTGAATATTTATCTCTTTTCACGTAAGTGCACAAAGATGGGAGGCCAAAAAGGGGTCTTGAGTGGGCAGTTTTTTTTTAAATCAGAAAATACTGACCTTGGATGAGAAATTGTAGTTACACTCAAAATTTTAAGATGCAACAAAAATAAGAGTCGTAGTGCTTTGAATCTACTTTCTAAACTACTTTTCTTTTAAATGGTAGAGATTAAGGGGTTCACAAAAGGGGGCCACACACATTGGTCTTGTTTCTTCAAATAAACATAACATAGCGTTTGATGTGGCCCTTTTAAAATGTTTATTTTTTTAGTATTTTAAAAATCGCTTCAATGAGAAATTAGCTAACACCATGTAGTCTATCCCTGTTTTTTTGCTAATTTTTTAATGAATATATTTTTTTTACTAATTTTCAAAGTAAACACATCCTAAAAAACAAAAAAATTAGCATGCTCCTCCCTAAAATTTTTGAAAACTAATCACAAATTATTATTTTTTGAATATATGTAGAATGGAGTCTAGTTTTAAAAATGTAATTTATTTGAAATTTCAATGAACAGTTAAAAAATAAAGTAACAAATACAAAACATTGGTTTTTGACAAAAAATGAATACACCAACAAAAGAAATTTAAGATGAAAGCTTTAACATACTTAAAACATGAAAAAAAATTACATGCTTAGATAGCTAAGAGAGAGCTTAACATTACCTGGGTGTTTTTTACTTGACCTTAAAAGATGTGCAAACCTAATGGGGAGCACACCCGAAATTATCTAAATTTTTTTAGAATCTAGAAAAACATGTTTTTGGGCATTGGAAAGTCAAACCAACCCTTTGGGTTGGAAATCCAAGCCAGAGTCTTGGAAATTCCTAAAGAAGAGAAAAACACAACTGTGATATAACGCACTTGTGTTTTGTTCTACATTAAAAAAAAAATATCTTTGTTTTCTTTATCTTCTTATCTTTCAGTGAAACAATATACATGAAATAAACATTTAAGTATAAGTCGACATTTACTTTCTTATACTTTAAGTTATATTTCATGTATATAGTTTCAAAATGTTTGAGAGTGGTTTCAGATCTCTAGGAGTTATAATACAAATTCTAGTTTTTGGAAAATCTTATAATTTTTCAGACTTAGTCAAATTTCAATAATCAGCATGTCAAATTTTAGTAATCTATTAGGTCAAATTTCAATAATCAGCAAATTGTAAATTATATTTTTCTCTCCTCGCTCATTACAGTCAAATTTCAATAATCAGCATGTCAAATTTTAGTAATCTCTTAGGTCAAATTTCAATAATCAGCAAATTGTAAATTATATTTTTCTCTCTATCTCACTCATTATTTGTCCCTTACACTATAGACCTCTCTCTCTCTGTCTCTGTCTCTCTCTCTCTCTACCTACCTCTCCCTCCATCACTCCCTAACACTCTTTATTGCTCTCTATCTCACCTCTCTCTCACCTCCCTCTCTCCCTCCCTCTCAAGTCCCTATCTACTCTCTATCTCCCAATCTCTCTCTCTACCTACCTCTCCATCTATCACTCCCTACCACTCTCTCTACACCTCTCTATCGCACCTCTCTCTCTCTACCTACCTCTCCATCCATCACTCCCTACCACTCTCTCTACACCTCTCTATCGCACCTCTCTCTCTCTACCTCTCTCTCCCTCATTCCCTACTTCTCTATATATGTCCTCTCTCTACCTCACCTTCCCTCTTTACTTATCTTTATCTCCCCTCTCCCTCTCTCTCTACCTACCTCTCCCTCCACTCTCTTTGTTTCTCTCTATGTCACCTCTCTTTCCATCCCTACCTCTCCCTCCCTCTCTCCTTCCCTCTACTTCTCTATGTCTCCCCTCTCCCTTCATCACTCCCTACCACTCTCTCTCTCTATATTGCTCTCTATCTCACCTCTCTCAGCTCCCACTCTCTCCCATACCTCTCCCCCCCTCTCTCCTTCCCTCTCTACTCTTTATCTCCCTAATCCCTCTCTCTACCTACCTCTTCATCCATCACTCCCTACCACTCTCTCTAAACCTCTCTATCTCACCTCTCCCTCCCTCCCTCATTCCCTCTCTACTTCTCTCTATCTCTCTCTACCTCTCCTGTCCTTTCTACTTATTGTTATCTCCCTTCTCCCTCTCTATCTACCTCTCCCTCCATGACTCTCTCTATCTATCTATCTATCCTTCTTTCTCTATCTCACATGTATCTACCTCCCTACCTCTTTCCCTCTCTACTCTCTATCTCCCCTCTCCCTCCCTCTACCTCTCTCTCTTGCTCTCTCTCCCTCCCTCCCCCTCTTTCTCTCACTCCTCTATATCTCACCATTCTCTCTCTCTCCCTCTCTTTCATTCTCTTCCTCTTTATCTCACCATTATCTCTCTACTTCTCTTTATCTCACCTATCCCTCTTTACCTCTCCCTTCCTCCCCTCTCTCCCACCCTCCCTCCTTCCTCTATCCCTATCTCTCTCTACTTCTCTCTCTATCTCACATATCCCCCTCTACCTACCTCTCCCTCCATCACTCCCTACCATTCTCTCTATTGCGCTCTATCTCACCTCTCCAACCTCCCTCTCTCCATACCTCTCCCACCCTCTCTCGTTCGCTATTTTCTCTCTATCTCTCCTCTCTCTCTCTATCCACCTCTCCTTCCCTCTCTACTTATCTCTAGATCATCTTTCCCTCTCTCTCTCTCTCTACCCCTTTCCCTCTCTACTCTCTATCTCTCTTCTCCCTCCCTCTACCTCTCTCTCTTGCTCACTCTCCCTCTCTTCTGAAAGGAAGTTGGGTACACAGAAGCAACTTCCTACACTAATCTAAGTAGACGAGAGTTACAAAAACTTATTTTTAACACCTTTTACAGTTACAGTATCAGAAGATGCACATTCAAAAATTAAACAACAATGCAAACCATAAGAGTGTTTATGTGGGAAAACCCTTTCAAAGAAAACCCACTCCAAATCACAAGGCTCAACTTGTATTATCAGCAACAATATCAATTGCATTACAGTCAAAGAAATGCTTAAGAGTCTTCACAACATAACAAGAATCTGGAGTAATTCCACTAGTATAACGGTATGTAATATTCTCAAACCTATCACCATCAAAATGCACTAAGTCTGCAAGTATTTATAACCTCTCAACATGAAACAAAGCATCCAAAACTTTCCATAACCAATTCCCACGCCCAAGGTGTGAACATGAGTTCATTACCATAGTCATCATAATTAGAACTCATAATTATGACAATCTTCCATAACCAGCCCCTATCCCATAAAGATAGCCACTATTGCACATGCAATGAGCCTGCATGCATGCAAATACCTTGCATGTGTACGCGCCCTCATCACATGGGTCCCACCTATCATAGTTAACTGGTAATCTATCATTATTGACTCTTCCATCATCATAATCAATCATAAACTGACATAGCAAGTTGTCATAGCTTGTTACATAGTAGTAACTTATGACAAATGCCACCAATTTAAGCACAAGTCTAGGTCCTCCAAAGTGGACACCTACCTCCACTAATTTAGCTTATAAATTATTCATGTCACTTGCCATGTAGAATGCCTCATCACCGGCAGGTCCCACAAAGTGACATCAATTTGGGTAGGAAATTACACATTATAATATAGATAAATACATCACAAAATAATAAATAAATGCTAGGACTCAAAGGTTGAGACACCCTGATCCCAACATTCCCCCACTTGTCGAAGACTTGTCAAGAGTCATATGAAATTATTTGCTTAAGGCCCCAAAGCCCATGGAATCAGAACACCATCTGAACTTCTTTGTACTCACTAGTTTCATTAGTGCATTTGCAACATTCACCAAAGTGTCAACCTTCTTCAAGTTCACCTTTTCATCTTCTACCATATCAAGATCAAAATGATACTGGATATCAATGTGCGTTGTTCTGCCATGGAAGGTAGGATTCTTTGCTAAACAAATGGAACTCTGACTGTCGCAACTGATAGGAATTTGTGATGCATCTAAACCAATATCAAAACAAAAACTCTTAAGCTAAATGTCTTCCTTACAAGCATGAGTAGCTTCCATGTACTCTACTTTTGTCATGGACAAAGCAACTATAGCCTGTCACTTGCTCATCCAACTGATAGCACCTACAAACATCATAAACACATAGTCATTGGTGGATCTTTTGCTGTCAATGTCACCTGCCCAATCTAAATCCACATATCCACGAATACTCACAGAATACTGAGCTCCAGTAGGATAACCATGAAAGCATAGGGTATACTCGAAAGTACCCTGCAAATACCTGAATACTCTCTTAATTGTATCCCAATGTACCCATCCAAGATTAGCCATAAACCAACAAAGGACTCCCAGTGCTACTTGGCTAATGTTTGGCCTCGTATAGACCATAGCATACATTAAACTGCCAACATCACTCGCATGTACTACTCTGGTCATGTCCTCCATCTCAGTAGGAGATTTTGGACAATCAATCATAAAAAGCTTCATCCCCTGCATCATAGGAACAACTAATTGTCTATAATTTTCCAAGCTAAATCTTTCCAACACTAAGTTCACATACTTGCTCTAGCTTAACCAAATCTTTTTGTTAGCTCTATCTCTCATGATCTCCATCCCCATAATATACCTAGTTGCAGCTAGATCTTTCATCCCAAACTATGTCAATAACTGAGACTTCAAATCTGAAATCATACTTTTACCATTCCCAAAAAACAACATATCATCTACGTATAAAAAAATAATGAGAATGTGACCATTTTCATATTTATAGTACACACAATGGTCAAATTTTGATCTCAAAAATCCCAATGACAACACATAGGTATCAAACTTTTCGTACCACATTCTAGGAGATGGTTTCAAACCATATAGAGACTTCTTCAGTTTGCAAATTAGATTTTCTTTACCTTTGACAACAAAATGCTTTGGTTGTGACATGTAAATATCTTCCCCTAAATCATCATGAAGAAATGTTTTCTTCACATCCATCTGTTCCACTTCCAAATCATACGCTACTGCAAGTGATAACAAAACCGAATAGATGTCAGCTTTGCAACAAGAGAGAATATCTCACCATAGTCAATTCCCTCCACCTGAGAATACCCCTTAGCGACCAACCATGCCTTGTGCTTCTCAACACTGCCATCAAGACCACACTTCTTCTTGAACATCCATTTACACCCAACAGGTTTACGTCCATCTAGCAAAGGTACTAGATCCCAATTCTTATTTTTCTTCAATGCAGCATCTCCTCGTCCATGGCTTTCATCCAAGAATCTGCATCACTCATACCCATAGCCTCTCTAACAGTCCTAGGCTCATCACTGTTAGCAATCAAAGCAAAAATGCAACTGGAATCCAATAATGAATAACCAAACCTTTTTGGTTGCCACCTAACACGCGTAGACCTCAATTCTTGAGGTTGAAGTTCTTCTCTAGAACTTTCAGAGCTCCTTGAGCTCTCCTCATCATTAGGTCTAACATGAGTGCATAGTTCACCGTTCTCCTCTTTCTCTGGTTGCAACTCAATAGTGGAAGGTTTCATCTCTTTGAAAATTACACTTCTACTATAGAGAACCTTTTGGGCCTCTAGATCCCAAAGCTTGTACCCCTTTACACCGACACCATAGCCAATGAAGATACACTTAACCACCTTATTCTCCAACTTAGACCTCTTCTCAATTGGAACATGAGCATAAGCTTCACAACCAAATACTCTGAGATGTCTTAATGAATACTTTTTACTAGACCACGCCTCCATGGGTGTCTTTTCAACAAGCACCGATGTAGGAGATTTATTGATCAAATAACATGCAATGGCTATTGCTTCTGCCTGGAACTTATTCTCAAGGCCAACACCAATCAACATACTCCCAGCCCTTTCCATCAACGTACTATTCATCCCCTCTGCAACTCCATTTTGTTGTGGGGTGTATGGAGTTGTCTTATCTATCTCAATCTCGTGCTCTTTACAGAACTTGTCAAACTTTGCCAAATAAAACTCACTACCATTGTCAATCCTCAAACACTTAATCTTTCTACTAGTCTAATTTTCTACCAAGGATTTAAACTCCTTAAATCAACTAAACACTTCAACTTTACTTTTGAGAAAATAAAAAAATGTCCTACTATAATCATCTATGAAAAAGGAAAAATATACAGATTTTGACACGAAGGAACATTCACAGAACTAAATGCATCTGCATGAACATAGTCTAAAACTCCAAAAGTCTTATGAGAACTAGAGTAAAAATAAACACAGTGTTGCATTCCTTAAACACAATGTTTGCAAAAGTCGAACTCGAGATTACAATCTTCAAGGACTTAAGAAAGGCCCTTATTTTTCAGGGCTCTAAGACCCCTCTCAACAATGTGACCAAGTCGTTGGTGCCATAGCATTGTCTTCTCTACAAGAAGCTTCATCTCCAATGAATGATCTCCCTTAGGTACCCAAAATGGACGACCATCAGATGTAGCTGCAACAAACTTCTTTGCACGATCTAACGGTGAGGATGAATAATCCAAAGGTCTCTTCTTCGGTGTGCCGAAAGAACTATTTCATTGAACTGTGCATGAATCCAACTTGTACAAAGTGCCAATCCAAACACCATTATCCAACACCATAGCTCCTCTCGTCATCTTGCATCCTCCACTAGAGAAAAAAACTTGCACTCCCACATCATTTAGTTTACTCATAGAAAGCAGGTTTCATGCCAAACCTGGGATATGAAAGACACCATCAATCCTATAAATTCTTCCATCAGGGAATTTGATTTTGACTCTTCCACGGCCAACAATCTTCAATGAGATTCATCACCGAGATACACCTTCCCACCATCGTATTCTTCATACTTCGAAAACCAACCTCTATGAAAGGTCATGTGGAAGGAAGCACCCAAGTCTATCAACCACACATATTTTGATGCATGGGTTGTCAAGGCTACACAAAAGCATTTGTGTCATCCTAAGAGGATTTGTCATAGTCAGAATAAGAGAAATTATTTTTGCCTTTCTTCTTGTTCTCTTCCTTGCACTCTTTTCTAATATGACCAATGTTACCACAATTCCAACACTTCACCTTGGAATTTCTAGGAGACTTAGATCTCCCCAAAGATTTTCACTTAAATTTCTTGTCCTTTTAACCTTCAATCTACCACGAACAACAAGGGCCTCCTTAGCCATCTCGGAAGACATTCTTTGCATCTCTTCAAATAACAACAAAGACACTACCTCATCCATCTTGAAACTAGTGGTTGTCCTTCCAATAGCCATTACAAGGTGGTCACATGAGTCTGACAATGAACACAACAGGAGCCTGCAACAATCCAATTCTTCAATCTTATTTCCAATAGAACCTAGTTGATATATCAGTATGTTGAATGCGTTCAAATGATCTGTTATGGATCCTCCATCTTCCATCTTCAAAGAGTATAGTTTCTTTCTAAGGAATAACTTGTTTACCAACGATTTATCCTGATAAAAGTCTCCAAGTTTCTTCCAAAGGTCTTTTAAAGTTTTCTTCTCATGGACATTTAGGAGGAAAAAATCAACCTAACAAAGTCTAATCAAACACTTGGCTTTCCTATCTATAAGATCCCAATCTGTCTAGGTTGTTGTAGCTAGTTTGGTTAGGTTGTTGTAGCTAGTTTGGTTCTGGATATTACAGCCCATGAATCTTTATCTATGAGCATATCCTCCATTTTCATTTTCCAAAGTTCAAAGTTTTTGCCGTTAAACTTTTCCTTCTTAATTCTTCCAGATGTGCTTGTCATCTTTTGCCTACAACAAGGTCACAAAATACCCTTCTGTAAAACTCCCACTAAAACAAAGATCAACTCAAAAAACCCTTCAAACCCAACAATAGAATCAAAGCTAGCCAGGCTCTGATACCAACTGAAAGTAAGGGAGAGTTACAAAATTTTCTTTATAACACCTTTTATAGTTAAAATATCAGAAGATGCACATTCAGAAATTAAACAAAAATGCAAACCATAAGACAATGTTTACATGGGAAAATCCTCTTGAAAAAAATCCACACTCGAAATCCCACAACTCAACTTGTATTATCAGCAATATAGTCAAAGCAATGCTTAGGAGTCTTCACACTATGAGAAGAATTTGGAGTGATTCCAGCAACATAACATCATCTAAGCTTCTTCAAACCTATCACCATCAAAATGCACTAAGTTTGTAAGTATTTATAACCTCTGAACATGAAACAAGGCAATCAAAATAGAACATAACCAATTCCCACACCCAAGGTGTGAAGATGAGTTCATTATGACATGCCATCATAATCAGAACTCATAATTATGACAATCTTCTATAAAAAAAACCCTACCCCATAAAGTTAGCCACTATTTCATATGCAATGAGCCTGCATGCATGAAAACACCTTGCATGTGTAGGCGCCCTCATCACATGGGTCCCAACTGTCATAGTTAACTAACAATTTGTCATTCTTGACTCTTCCACTGCCATAATCAATCATAAATTGACATAGCAAGTTGTCATAGCTTGTTACATAGTAACTTATGACAAATACCACCAATTTAGGCACAAATATAGGTCCTCCAAAATGGATGCCTACCTCAATTAATTTAGCTTACAAATTGTACATGTCACTTTCCACGTAGGATGCCACATCACCAACATGTCCCACAAAGTGACATCATATTTTAGGATCCGCAAGCGTGATTTGATAAATCTTCACGCCGATTTTCGACTACTGAGCCATTTTTCCTTTTTTGATTTTCGATAATTTTGCTGATTTTTCCTCGATGCGATCTTCGATTTCTTCCATGCGCTCCCTCATTCTCACCTCTCTCTCTCTTCTTACTCTATCTCCATCCCTACCTTTCCTCCCACCCTCCTCTCAACTTATTTATATATTTCCTCCCACCGACATCTACCTACATCTAAGAGAAATAGAGTGAGGGGAGAGAGAGGAGAAGTAGGGAGGGAGAGAAAGGTGAGATTGATAGAAGTAAAGAGGGAAGGAGAGAGAGAGGGGGGGAGGAGGGAAGGAGTAGGGAGGAGAGAGAGGTGAGAGCTAGATAGGAAAGAGAACAGGAGAGTAGAGATATAAGGAGAGAGTGATAGAAAAGATGGGGGAGATAAGAGAGAGAGGAGGGAAGATGGGGAGAGTAAGAGAGAGAGGGAGGAGAGGATGGAGCAAGGAGAGGAGGGAGAGGGAGGAGAGAAGGCAGAGACAAACCATGTAGGGAAGGTGAAACCATGGCCGATGTGAGATGGAGGAGGAGGTGAGGCAGGAAAGAGGTGGACGAGTGAGGGAGGAAGGATGGACCAGGGGGGATGAGGATGGAGGAGGGAGGTTGAGGACAGAGAGACAGACATGCCAGGAATGGAGATGAGGAGGAGAGGATGGAGAGAGGAAGGAAGACGGATAGAAAACAAAGAAGGAAGGAGAGAAATCAGAAGAAATGGTGGAGGAAGTGGAAGGAGGAATGGAGAGAATGGAAGAGAAGATTACAGATGAGGAAAGGATATATATGGGACAATAGAGGATATGGATATAGTGGAAGGAAGGAGAGAGAGAGAAGAGATATGGAGAGGAAGGAGAGAGGAAAGAGTGGAGAGGGAGGAAGAAGTAGACTGGAGGAGAAAAGAAGGGAAGGAGTGGAGAGGGAGGAATGGAGAAGAGGAAGAGAGGAAGGAGAAAGGAGAAGAGGGAAGGAGGACAGGAAGAGATGGGGAGAGGATGGATCTGGAGGGGTGGGGAGGGAAGGAGAGGGAGGAGAGGGAAGGAGATGGATGATGAAGGTGGATAGAGAGAGAGGAGAGGGACAAAGAGGTAGAGAGAGAAGGGAGGAGATAGAGGGGGGGGAGGAGGAAGGAAGAGAGGGTGGAGAGGAAAGGGGAGATGGAGGATCTGGAGGGAGGAATGAGAGGAGGAAAGAGGAGAGGATAGAGAGAGAGAGAGAGGGAAGAGGGGACAAAGAGAAGGAGGGGAAGTAGGATGGACAGGGATGGAGGAGGAAGGAAAGATGGAAGGAGATCCGAGGAATGATCTTTGTGGATCTGAGATGAAAGAGGGAGAGGAAGATGTAGAAGAGGGATTGGGAAGAGATGGAGGAACTGAGGGGAGGAGAAGGAGGAGGAGGAGGAAAGAGGTGTGGAGAGGAGAGGGGATGGAGGAAGGAAGAAAGGGAAGGAGGTGGAAGAAAGAGGGGAAGGAAAGGAGGAGGGACAAAGATGGAGTGGAGGAGAGAACAGAGCAGGAGGAAGGAGGGATAAAAGAAGGAGGAGGAAGGAAAACAAAGACATAGATAGAGACACAAAGAGAGAGATGATAAAGAGAGAAGTAGAGAGGGAAGGAGGAAGGTTGAGAGATTGAGAGAGGGAGGGAGAGAGAGGTATATAGGGATAGGTTAGATATAGTGAAGTAGAGAGGGAAGGTGGGTGGGAGGAAAGGAGAAAGAGGGGGGAGATAGAGAGAGGGAGATAGAAAAAATTAGAGAGGGAAGGAGGAAAGGAGGGTGGGAGGGAGAGACAGAGAGGTGAGATAGAGATAAGTATAGAGGGAAGGAGAGAGAGATAGAGAGAATTGTGAGATAAAGAGTAGAGAGGTAAGGAGAGATTGTGAGAAAGAGGTCTAGAGCATAAGGGATAAACAATGAGTGAGATAGAGAGAGAGAGAGAGATGATACAATTTATTAATTGCTAAAATTTGACCTCTTGATTACTGAAATTGGACATGTTGATTATTGAAATTTGACTAAGTCTAAAAATTATAAGATCTTCCAAAACCTAGTATTTGCATTATAACTCCTAGAAATTTGAAACCACTCTCAAACATCCTAAAACTATATACATGAAATATAACTTTAAGTATAAGAAAGTAAATATCTATATGTAAATGTACACTTATAAGAATGTAAATATCTATATGTAAATCTTAACTTATACTTAAATAATATTTATTTCATGTATAAAGTTTCACTGGAAGAGAAGGAAAACAAAGAGAAAAAATAAAGAAAAAAGAAAGAGAAAAAAAATGCAATGCAACACAAAACGTGAGCGCATTATAGCATGATCATGTTTTCTGTTATCATATAAAGCACTCGCATTTTTGAAATTCAAACCATAACATGAGCGCATTATAATGTGCTCACGTTTTGGCTTGGTAATGACCGACCTAGGCTGTCACTATGAACACATAACGTGCTCACGTTTTTTGCTATTTCAAGACCAAAAAGTGGAGTAGCCACTTTTTGGACCTCCAGATTTGTGCACTTACCCTTTCAATATGCTTTTACTAGGGACTAAATTTGCATTAGATGGTTATGACGATTTAAAGAAACTCAATAACTTTTATCTAATGATGATGAGGAATTAAGCTAGTATGTTCTAATGATTTGAAAAATATTTACTCTTATTGAGTATGACTAGTCCACTTTCTCTAGCTATGTGCCTAATTTTGAATTGAGTTTGGAATGAACTTCCTCATGACTATCTTTGGCAACTGTAGGAAATTAAGAGTGTTACAAAATACAATTGCATATTTTGACCTTATATTATTCTAGTAGAGAAATTTATGATATAATTTATGATTGATACTTTACAAAATAGTATGTAATCAAAATTAGGAAACTATTTGATATTATAAATGTGAAATTAATTTCTATCTAATAAATAATGTGTTTCTGAATAAGATATTTTTGAATAGCAATTTGAATGAGTGAATGGACTTGATTACTTCAAAAGAGTATTTATTTATGAGTATTTGTTGAGTAGAGGACAACTCATTTAGGTTCAATGTGTTAATTGTATGTCAATAATTTAACTTCAAGACCTATAGGAATTTATGGTTAGGCTCATGGATCACTTGATTGTGACATATATCTAGTTGCACTTGACCAATATTTGTGAACCCTCATGATGTGTTGATTATATGTACTTGGCTATAAGTGACCTCACATGTCAAAACCAAGTTTGATAGAGGTGTAGATAGCCAACTGCCACCAATATTGTGTAGGTGATTAATACCAAGTGTTATCCACCGTACTTTTTGATTAATCAACTTTAATTTGTAACACAAAGCTAATGGATACCAAGAGCTATCTATATGATACAAGAGCAATTAGTTGGCTATCACTAATACCGTGCAAGTGACCAATACCAAGATTTCATTATGGTATCTTAGGGTCTAGCTAGTTGTCATCAATAATTTGAAGGTAATGCATACCAAGAGTTACCCATGTGGTGAAGGGGTTAGTCGAATTTTCACCAAGGCCACATGGTAATATATATCGAATACTACCCTTTTCTAGATTAGATAGGCTTGTAGCCAATGGCTTAGAGGCAATGGAAATTTGAATCCAGAAACTTGATGGTTCATTAGGTTGTGAGAGTCTTATTAATGTCATTTTGTGATGTGTGTTTTACTCTTACTCCTTATCCAATCATAATCACAAGTAGTATGTCTTTGGGATATATCATTCCACATCAACAATGTTATCAACATGATCATCATCCAATAAATCAATTGTTAACTTTCATCTTGTATTTGGGTAAAATCTTGTGTCTATCTTTTTATCTTTTGTGTACTTGCTTGTTCACTTGTGTATTTGTCTTATTGGTTTGCTTTGCATTTACAATCAAAAATAAAAAATAAAAATATTTTGATTTAATTCCCATGGCATATTTCCTCAAATACACAATAGTTAGATTTCTACTATGTTGTGTCTTGAGGTTTGATCATTGGGGCATGAGTCGGGTCTTTGTCTTTATTTTTATTATTACTCTTCATGCATTTGTACGTTTTTATTTTCATTTATCATGTAATTTCGTTGTTTTCAATCAATCCTCTACACATACAATACTACATCATCATGGTATAATATCTATGTAAAATTAAAATTGTTGCTCAAGCACATTAGAATCTCTTTGTAGATCCTAGAATCTACCAATGCTCAAAGTACTTGGAAAAGATCTCATGCTCCTTCATTTCTACTTCTAACATCATATGCCATAATAAAACAGCCTCATCTAGTAAAACCACCAACCCAACCCAATCTACAACTATTCAATCCCACTACTAATCTCATATTTGTCTATTTCATGAGCACACTTTTTCTTCTTCAACATGCTCATCCTCTCAAGGTGGCATATCATCATCCATTTGAACCTGAATTTATCCAATCCCAATATGATGCCTCTCCACGCATTGAAGTTGTTTGAATTATGGAGCCTTGCAACATGAGCATGAAGTATAGATGGTTTGTGTTGGTTGTTCCTTTGTTTTCATTCATGTCAACATGGTGACAACTATACAAGAAGTTTACTTAGTTTACCGAAAGTTGTTCTCTACCGGTAGTATTCTTTTGTGATGAACCAGTGCATTGGTTTTTGAGTTTGGAATTCACCGAAACAAAAGATATGACTCTAATCTCTTAACCATGTTATCATGTCTCATTCAAACAACTATATCCTAGATCTTGAGAAGTTTTGTGATGTGAGCAGAAAGTTATCTCTAACAAAGTTTTGTTTTGTATTTTACTGTTGCTCTCTGCTCAACATATCAGTGTGGGAGACTACACATTTTCTTAAGGATAACATTCTAATGTTGCGGTTCTAATGGTAGTATCTATGATGGTAGTATGATGAGAAACTAATATAATCTTAGATTTGGAAGGTGTTTGCTTTGAGGATTGTATGTTGGTTTGGAGTTTTTTGTGGATTAAGTTCTAGTTTTTGCCGACCTAACATATCCAATATACTAAGGAGACTAGTTATACTTTATGGATGATAGCCGACTTGATATAATGCACTACATGGAAAAAAATGTTTTAAACCATATATGGTGCCGACAAGAGTGTTTTGATTACTTTGCTTTCATCTAATTAGGCTGACCTAATTGATGAATGATATATATATATATATGATTCTTTGAAGAGATAAAGGTGAGGGTGTGTGGTGTATGGTGAAGAAGTGTAAGGTGTGAATATGGAAGAAGGAAGAGAAGTATGGTGAAGTGTGAAAAGGATCAAGGGATAAGTCAAGATGCGAGCCTAAATGCCTTATCAGTTGAGGATCAAAACAGACTTTTTGAGCGACTGTTGTGAGAGGCGATTCTTCACATTCAGAGCTTCATTGGAACTGAACACTGCACACTGAAGGTGTATTCTATCAGTTCATACTTTTGGTAGTGAGCCACAATCCTTGTATCTTGGCGGTTAACCATCTTTTGTATTCAAGTTATGAGCCTTTCAAGGACAGTGAGTCTTGGCAGTGAGCCCTATAATATCTTGTATCCGGATATAATATATTATGAGTTAATCCTCACCGTGGTTTTTCCCTTTTTGGGTTTTCCACGTAAAAAACCTGGTGTTCATATGTGTTGTTGCATTGACTTATTTCTATGTTCTCTCTTGTTGATTCAATTAGAACTATGATAATGTTTAGATTGATTTTATTTGAATGGTTTTATGGAATATTGATTCACCCCCCCTCTCAGTATTTCGGATGTGAACAACAATTGGTATCAAATCTTGGTTCCTCTGAAGGAGCCTAACAGGTTGAGGACGGTCCCAAAATTTGAATATAAGAATTTTTTTCCTTTGGAAGTGATCCCTACTAGATATTCAAAAGAAATTGAAGATCTGAAGAATAAGCTGAAGGAAGCGAATGATTGTATCAAAGATTTAAGGAGAAGGGAACATGATGAGATCGCCCAACTGTTACAACAACTGGAAGAAGCGAAAAGAATTGAAGGTTGTTAGCAAGTTAAAATTCAAGAGAAAATAGATGAATGTGTCAAGCATGAGCAAGAAGCAGAAATCTTGTGATCAAATCTTGAAAATGCAAGAAGTTTTGAGGATAAATTTAAGGTAAGCTCTGCAATGCTTTATGAGTTGATTATTTCTTGGAGACTGGAAATGGATAAATGTGGTTTAGGGTTTGAAGAAGGTTAGAGTTCAAAAGTGAAGCAATCTTCTGACAAGAAGACTCGATGCAAAGATGGATGGATCAAGAACTTAAGAAGCAATTCTAAAAGAACTCCTATTAGACAACCTAATGCTCAAAGGTATTTTTCTTTCAACGATGTTTGTCATTCCTACAAGAAATTTGGTCATAAGGAAAAAAAATTCAAAAGTAGAATGAATGATAGTTTATCATTCTCTGACAAATGTTTTAAGTGCAAGAAGGCTAGACATAAAGCTAATCAATGTGAAAATAGATTGAATAAAAGAAAGAATGGAAGGAAGAATGTTGTCTACTGTAAGTGCAACAATCCAGAACATCTTGCTAATAACTGCAAAAGGAGAAAAAACAACTATCTGACAAAGAAGCATGAACAAATCATTGATCCAGAAGAAGTGAGAAAAAAGATGAAAAGAATCTAGAGAAAGGAAGGAGAATTCAAGCAAGTTGAATCAGAATCATCAATCTTATCTATGCCAGTTTTTGGTGCAAATACGCCTATAACTTTTTTATTCTAGCAATGACTAAGGGGGAGCAAATATCAAAAAATTTAATAAACGCCCTCATCGATACTTATGTAACATCATGGCAGAAGTGCATTTAATGTGGTAACAAATTTAAGGAATTTTTCAGTCACATGTGTGAAGAATGAAGTTTGCAGAATTTGAAAGAATGGAGGCGCACACAATTTTTGAGGTAATCTACCTGCAATTTGAAGAATTTATTGCAAAAGCATTTGAAATGAAAGAAATAAATTTAGATATTTCAAGAGGCATATGTATTTCGGAGAAGTGTGCAAAGGAAGTTTAGAGAAGCCAAAGCAATTCAGTGTTTTAGAGTTTGAAGGGAAAAAGAGATCGAAGTGGATTCAAAGCGTGCTTCGAAAGTTGTTTATCTATCTACTCCTTGTTGGAAATTAGAGAGGTATTCCTGCTTACACAATCTTTCACTTTTATTGCTATGGATAATTCAAATATTATGAATATTTCGGATAGATTGCAAGTCAATTTGAGGAAACATTTGAAAAATTTGTTGGAAGAGTCAGTTGGTGCATTCTCTTGCATTCCTCCTATAGTGTTGCCCACTGAAGATATCTATGCATTCATCTATAGTAAGATAGAGGAAATGTCACCAGTTTAGTTAAGTGTTCTATGGAAGAATGAATTAGAAGAAAACCATGATGGCTACAAAGTGTTAGTTGAGAAGAAGTTGGATGTTTGGCGGAAAGCCCCTTTGTTTGTGTTCGACAAGAAGTATATTCAAACAATTTTGAGCCGAATTCATAATGAATCATTGTGGATTGATGAAGCACATTTTATTACCAAAGAAGCAATCAGAGATGTAACTGGTTTGTGTCCCTCTAGACCATTTCCCAAATGAAAGGTTGTAAATGTGCAAGAGATAATTGAGGTGTCTGATGCGACCCTCAAAGGGAAAGAGCTTGTTTTGAGAACAATTGAAGATTCGATCATCAGGTATGTTGTGATGGTTTTCGGTCATAAATTTTGTCTACCTAGCAATGACCTCATAGTTTTTATTGTTGTTGTACATACTACTATTGATATGGTCAAAAGATGTATGGATTATGACTTGTGTGAGCTACTTTGAATACATCTTTTGAAGAACTTAAAGGAAATCAAGAAGAGCAAGAAGAAAACATTCTAGTATGGTAATTTCATTGTCTGCTTACTCTTTTACTTCTTGAAAGAATTACCGGTAATAGGAAGAATAGAATGGATAAATACATAACCTATTACCCATCAGATCAAGAATTTCATGATAAATTTTGGCAATTCAGATTCTCAAGAGACTACTCTTGCTACATTCTTTGGAACATTTCAAATGAGGATGAACAAAAGATCAAGGATTCTAAGAAGTGTTACTGAAAGGTACACCGAAAATATCAATTTCCTAGTTTCTACAAATTTCTATCATATAGAAGCAGCTGAATCAAGGTTGGTGTGGATATTTGAGTTAGATTATCAAGTGTCAGAGGCTAAGATTTATCCTTATGCAAGAATTCTTTTGGAAAACCCTAAGAATCCCCATGTAGAAGGTACATTCGGTAGTGCAACAGGAATAGGGAAGAAAAGAAAGTGTTATCAAACAAGAAGTCATAGAAGGAAGTGAATCAAAGAGAGCTCAATATGAGCATGAAAGCATAAACATTCAAGGAGCTTTGGAAGAATTGCAGAAGGTTATTATTGGTGCTAACTTTGATTCATCTATTTTAGTTATGGAAAATCTCAGAAACATGATTGATTCTTTCAAGGTCTATATCTCTGGGCTAGAAGTGCATGCTAGAATAAGGTCTATTGAAGAAAATCTAGAAGATATCAAAAAGAAATGTGCAAATGCACATCATCGCGTAATGAAGAACTTGAAGAGTGTACAAGTTTGTGAGGAAGAGGCTCAAGAACTACTTTCTTTTTGCCTAAATTGGTCTAGGAGTACACTAAACATATGAGATCAGATAAGGAATAATGAAACCAGAATGAGCACTCAAGCAGATACATACAGATTGGAAAAATATAGAGATAATCAGAGATGGTTCTACATTGTGTAGCTTCAGGACAAATTATTTTCCCTACAACACCAAAGAATAGAAGTGATTCAAAAGTTTGTGGCACTCAGAGATATGGTTAAACTCAGGCACATTCCTATATCTAATGCTCTTAACAGTATTGGTAACTTATCAAAGATTAATCTTAGTCCCAATACTTTAGCATATGGTATAGGGTCCTTGACTAAGCTTGAACTAATACACAATACTCTTGTAAGTGAAAAAGGTACATGGGAAGAAGGCAAAGCCTTATGGAAGGGCACCCTGGGGAATCTCAAAGGTTCCTCATCTTCAGGTTGATTCAACTATTTGTGTTCATACCTTTTTGGTTAAGTCTTAATGCATATACATATATACAAAACCCCATCCTTTATCATTAATATCAAAGGGGGATAGATAGAGATAGAGGTCGGAATACTGAGAGGGGGGTGAATCAGTATTCCAGATGTTCAACAGAAGCATCCTAAGAATCCAATACTAATCAATCATCATATTCTTTTCCAGATATATCATTCCCACATCAAAAACATTATCAATCAGTCTTTGATGCTTGGGTAATCTTCCATCACTAAGAGCCTCTATCTACATTATTTGAAATAATGTTGCCTCTTACAATTTTAACCATTTCAAAGAGAGGTAAAGTATAAACATTGAAATCTTGCTAACACTAATTTCCTATGATCACCTCCATTTTAACACCTAATAGACATTCAATCGCACATCTAATTAATTAATCGACTTAATCAAAATTAAATTAACTAAATAATTATTATTTATTAATTTAAATATTCTATTATCCATATTTTTTCTAATAAAATAAATAAATCAAATTATCTATTAATCATAATTATTTTACAAAATCAACACGCGTTAGTTACTTAATATCTCAAATTAGTTAGTTATCATTGAAAAGGAAAAAAATAATTATCAAATCAATAAATCATTCTAATTGAATAATAATAACCACCTTGTCCTTATTCTCTCCACCAATCCTCATCCATATCCTCGAAATCTTATAAATTGAGATCATATCCTTCATTTTTAATGATTCGTGACTCTAGTTTGAGCAAGATGTTGCAATGAGCAACAAATATATCAACCAAGAGCTTATCCAATAACACTGAATCTAAGGTTTGTATGAATGTTAAAGTAACCAGTCTTTAAGTAAAAGTTTTAATTCTTATTTTTGTTACTTTAATGTTGAATGTTTATACTATATATAAATAGCAAGATCTTGTAATACAGATTTTAACATCAAACATCCAGTAAGAGACAACCATCTAAATGTCAAATGACTAACTCCCCTATAAAATCTATCCAAAAGCCTCTTTCACTACTCTTTGCTAGGTTTTCCAATAGATAAGAGATTCCCAAAATAATTTAAACGAAGAGATCCTATCTTGAATTAAAAGATTTGCACAATTATTTGTTGTATAAGATCAAGAGTATTGAAGACAAAAATGTTGGACTTATCTTCATTAATCTATTGCCCTGAAGCAAGCAAATAAATATCCAAAAAATTCCTAAATTGATTGCCTCAAATTTTAGCAACCCCCATCAAAGAAATATTATGCGCACATTAAAGTTGTGATTGTGGATCCATAATCTAATCTCAAGACCAAGCTTAGATACAACCAATCAACCTTTGGTTCTTTAACATTCTACTTCAACAAGTTGCGTCATCAAGATGTAAAGATAAGGAGAAATAGGATCTCCCTAAAGAAGACCTTTGGACACAAAAATGAGAGGAGTTGGAATACCATTAATAAGAATAAAAAAGTAAGAAGTTGCACAACTTCTAACCCAATCAATCCACCCTCAAGAAAAACTAAAAGAAAATAAAAATATCTCAAAGGAAAGACCATCTAACTCTATCAAAAGCCTTAGAAATATCCAATTTAATAAACATAGAATTATTTCTAAATTTGGCCATACAATGAATAACCTCTACAACAACAATAATACCATCAAGAAGCTAACATCCTTTCTTAAAACCACCTTACTTGATAGAAATAATATATGGTGAACTCTGCTTCAATTGAATAACAATAGTTTTTATAATACTCTTATAAGTAACATTGCAAAGGGCAATAGAATGAAACAAGTCAAAAGATTTAGCCCTCTCTTTGTTGCAGATCAAAGCTAAAAAAATAGAATTAATAGCTTTATGCATCTTCTAATTCGCTTAGGATTCCCTAACAACCTCCACTAATCTAGGTCCTCCAAAGTGGACACCTACCTCCACTAATTTAGCTTACAAATTGTACATCTCATTTGCCATGTAGGATGCCATATCACCGATAGGTCCCACAATGTGACATCAATTTGGGTAGGCAATTAAACATTATAATATAGATAAATACATCACAAAATAATAAATAAATGCTAGGACACAAAGGTTGAGACACCCTAATCCCAACATCTCCCCCTCTTTCTCTCTCACTCTCTCAACTCTCTCTCCCTCTAAATTCTCTCCCTCTCACCTCTCTCTCCCTATATCACTCCCTCCCCCTCTTTCTCTCTCTTTCCTTCCCTCTCTCTCTCACCTTCGTCTCCATCCCTACCTCTCCCTCCCTCCCACCTTTCCTCACTACTTATCTATTTCCTCTCCCTCCCTCTACCTACTTCTCTTTATCTAAGAGAAATAGAGTGAGGGGGAGGGAAGGAGAGAGGTGAAATTTATAGAAGTGGAGAGAGAAGCAGAGAGAGGGGGGAAGGAGAGGAGTAGGGAGAGAGAGATGGGTGAGATAGATAAATGGACAGGAAAGAGAGAGTGGAGAGGGAAGGAGAGAGTGGCAAAGAAAGATGGGGGAGAGAGTGATAGAGAGAGAGAGGAGGAAGGATGGGAGATTGAGAGAGGGAGAGAATGAGAGAGGGAGAGGGAGTAAGTGAAGGAGTGAGGGAGAGGTAGAGATGGAGAGAGATAGAATTATATAGGGAAGGAGAGATAGAAAGGGAGGAGAGAGGGAGAAGTAGAGAGAGAGGAGGGAGAGGTAGGGAGAGAGCAAGGTGAGATAGAGAGAGAGGAGGGAGGGAGGGAGATAGAGAGTAGAGAGGGAAGGAGGGAGGGATAGAGAAGTGAGATAGAGAGAATGAGAGAGAGGGAGAGAGGGGGGAAGGAGGAAGGTGGAGAGATTGAGAGAGAGGAGGAAGGGAGAGAGGCAAAGAGGGATAGGTTAGATAGAGAGAACTAGAGAGGGAAAGTGGGTGCGAGGAAGAGAGATAGAGAGAGAGGTGAGAGAGAGAGAAGGGAGGTAGAGGTAGAGATGGAGAGAGAGGGGGGGCGGAGGGAGTGAGAAGTAGACAAAGAGAGAAAGGGAGGGAGAGAGAGAGAGGTGTGTGAGTGAGAGAGAGAGAGAATGGTGAGACAAAGTAGAGAGGGAAGGAGAGATAGAGTAGGAAGGTGGGAAGATTGACAGAGAGGGAGAGAGTGAGGGAGAGGTGGAGATGGAGAGTTAGACAAAAGTATAGATTGAGAGGGTGAAATAGAGAGAGAAAGTGGTGAGATAGAGTAGAGGGAAGGAGAAAAAAGTATATAGGGAAGGAACGAGAGGGAGAAGTAGAGAGAGAATGGTGAGATAGAGTATAGAGGGATAGAGACAGTGAGAGAATGATGGGACAAAGAGAAAGGGGAGATAGATAAAATTAGATAGGGAAGGAGTGAGGGAGAGGTGAGATAGGGAGGAGTATAGAGAGGAGTGAGAGGATGAAGGTGGGGAGATAGAGAGAGGGGGAAAGAGAGGTAAGGAGGGAGAGATGGAGAGAGATAGAGAAGTATATAGGGATGGAGATATAGAAAGGGAGAAGTAGAGAGAGCGAGGGAGAGAGATAGAGAGAGGAGATAGTGAAAGAAAAATATGAGGTAGAGAGTGGGAGAGAGAAATAGGCAGGGAAGGAGGAAGGTTGGGAGATAGAGAGAGGGATGGAGAGAGAGGCAATGAGGGAGGGAGATGTAGAGATGGAGAGACATAGAGAGACACACATAGAGAGAGAGAGAGGTGAGATAAAGAGAGTGAGAGGAGGGAGGGAGAGACATAGAGAGAAGTGGAGAGGGAAGGAGGGAGGAAAGGAGGGATGAAGGGATAGAGAAGTGAGAGAATGAGAGAGAGAGGGGGTGGGGGAAGGAGGAAGGTGGAGAGAGGGAGAGAGAGAGGAGGGAGGGAGAGGGAGAGATGGAGAGATAGGGATATAGAAGTATATAGGGAAGGAGATATAGAGAGGGAGTAGAGAGAGGGTGAGAGAGAGGGGGAGGGAGAGTGTGAGAGAGAGAGGGAACGATTAAGGTTGGGAGATTGAGAGAGAGGGACGGAGAGGGAGGGGGATTGAGGGAATGAGGGAGGGAGAGGAAGAGAGAGAGTATATAGGGAAAGAGAGATAGAGAGGGGGAAGGGAGAAGTAGAGAGAGAGGTTGGAGAGGTACAGAGGAAGAGAGAGAGGAGAGATAGAGAGATAGAGAGAGATAGGAGGGAGAGATAGAGAGTAAAGAGGGAAGGAGGGAGGGACGAAGGAATGGAGGGAAAGAGAAGTGAGATAAAGAGAATGAGATAGGGGGGGAGGAGGAAGGTGGGGAGATTGAGAGAGGAGGGAGGGTGGGAGAGGAAGAGAGGGATATGTTCGATAGAGAGAAGTAGAGAGGGAAGGTGGGAGAGAGAGAGAGAGAGAGAGAGAGAGAGAGAGAGAGAGGGGGGAGGGAGTAGACTGAGAGAGGGAGATGTAGGGAGGGGGAGAGAGAGGTTAGATACAAAGAGAGGGAGGAAGAGAGATAGAGAGAGCTAGAAGGCAAGGAGGGATAGAGGGACAAAGAAGTGAGATAGAGAGAATGAGAGAGGGGGGGAAGGAGGAAGGTGGAGAGATTGAGAGAGGAGGGTGATAGAGATGGAGAGGGATGGGTTAGATAGAGACAAGTAGAGAGGGAAGGTGGGTGGGAGGAAGGGAGAGAGAGAGAGAGAGAGAGAGAGAGAGAGAGAGAGAGAGAGAGAGAGAGAGAGTAAGAGAGAGGCAAAGAGGGATAGGCTAGATAGAGAGAGAGAGAGAGAGGTGATAAAGAGAGAAGTAGAGAGGGAAGGAGGAAGGTGGAGAGATTGAGAGAGGGGGGAGGGAGAGGTAGAGAGGAATAGGTTAGGAGTGAAGTAGAGACAGAAGGTGAGTGTGAGGAAGAGAGAGGGGGGTTAGAGAGAGAGGGAGATAGATAAAATTAGAGAGGGAAGGAGGAAAGGAAGGAGGGAGAGAGAGAGGTGAGATAGAAAGAAGTATAGAGAGAAAAGGGGAGAGAGACAAAGAGAATATCAAGATAAAGAGTAGAGAGGGGAGGAAAGAGTGTGATAGAGAGAGAGAAAGATGATACAACTTGATAATTACTAAAATTTAACCTCCTGATTACTGAAATTTGACATGTTGATTACTGAAATTTGACTGTCTAAAAAATTATAAGATCTTCTCAAAACTAGAATTTGCATTACAACTTCTAGATATCTAAAACCACTCTAAAACATCTCGAAACTATATACATGAAATATAACTTAAAGTATAAAATTTATTTCATGTATATAGTTTCATTGAAAGAGAAGGAAATGAAAGAGAAAAGAGAGAAAGAAAAAAGAAAGAGAAAAAAATTCAATGCAACACAAAATGTGAGTGTGTTATAACACACTCACTTTTTTTTGTAGTCATATAACGCACTCGCGTTTTTAAAATTCAAACCATAACGCGAGCGTGTTATAACGTGCTTGTGTTTTGGCTTGGTGATGACTGACCCTAGGCTCAGTCACTACCAACCCATAACATGCTCGGGTTTTTTGCTATTTCGAGACCAAAAAGTGGAGTGGCCACTTTTTGTCCCCATCTTTGTGCACTTACCCTTTCAATATGCTTTTACTAGAGACTAAATTTGCATTAGATGGTTATGAAGATTTAAGGAAACTCAATAACTTCTATCTAATGATGAGGAATTAACCTAATATGTTCTAATGATTTGAAAAATATTTACTCTTATTGAGTATGGCTAGTCCACTTTCTATAACTATGTGCCTAATTTTGAATTTAGTTTGGAATGAAGTTTCTTATGACCGCCTTTGCCAACTATGGGAAATTAAGAGTATTACTAAATATAGTTTGGTATTTTGACATTATATCTATCTAGTAGAGAGACTTATGATATGATTTATGATTGATACTTTACAAAATAGTATGTAATCAAAAGTAGGAGACTATTTCATATTATAAATGTGGAATTCATTTCCATCTAATAAATAATGTGTTTCTAAATAAGATATTTTGAATGAGTGAATGGACTTGATTACTTCAAAAGAGTATTTTTTTATATGTATTTGTTGAGTAGAGGCCAACTCATTTACATTGAATGTGTTAATTGTATGTTAATAATTTAACTTCAAGGCCTGTAGGACTCTATGTATAGGCTCATGGATCACTTGATTGTGGCATATATCTAGTTCCACTTGACCAATATTTGTGAACCCTTGTGATGTACTTAGTTATAAGAAACCTCACATAGAAAAACCAAGTTTGATAGAGGTATATAGCCAGTTGCCACCAATATTGTGTAGGTGATTGATGCCAAGTGTTATCCACCGTACTTGTTGATTAATCAACTTTCATTAATAACACAATGCTAATGGATGCCAAGAGCTATCCATATTATGATACAAGAGCAATTAGTTGGCTAACACTAGTGTTGAGAAAAGGATGTCTCAAACTTACTAGTTAAGGCTCTCTAAAATCATGGAAAACACTTAGACGAGGTAAATTCTTCTACACCGCAATACCGTGGAAGTCTAAACTAGAGATGGTGGGTTGGCAGTAAAGGTTCACCTACTTGTTACCTACCATCCTACAACAGTTCGATAAAGGGGGTTGTGGTATAGCAGGTAAACAACAACCTCATGATAGTCTATGAGGGGGTCTGCGATATGGCGGTATGTAACCCGCAACCCTGTGACAGTCTGTGAGGGGGGGGGTCTGCGATATGCCAGTATGTAACCTGCGACCCCACGACAGTCAATGAGGGGGGTTTGCGGTATGGCGATATGTAACTTGCAACCTTGTAACAATCTGCAAGAGGGGCAGCGGTATGGCAGTAACCCGTGACACCGCGATGGTCATTTGGATGGACTATGGTGGAGCAATATCATGCGGTATGACGGTAACTTACAGAGTGGTAAAGAATAGTGCAACCTCACAACAGTTCAAGAATGACTTGATGAGATTATGGCTATGTCTATTTGGTGATAGTAGAAGTTGAAGAGTCTCTTATGATAGTTTTTCCTGTAACGCTTGTAAAGTATGTATGTAATGCAGTAGTGCATTGGAACGAGGTGAGGAGATATTGAATTCAAAGGGGTTATGCTGCTAGACTTTCTCCAGATGGAACAAGATGTAAATCTCCATGTAAAGGCTTAGAGCCTGCAATTGTATTATAACTGTCTATTTTGTTGTTGAATAATACAATGGATCTATGCTTTTGGAGTGGGGTTTTTAACCCAGGAAGGGTTTTCCCCACGTAAATCTTTGTGTTCATGTCTTATGTTCTATCTTACAGGTTTAATGATTCCATTTATTGAACCTGTTTAATGCATGTTGTTGAAACTAGTTTATCTTACATGATCTAAAATTGTATGAACTTTCCTCTAAGGATTAATGGTGGGAAATAAACTATGTCTGATTCTGATTTATGGCATAGTAGTACATGATTTTGAGGTTCTCTAAAGAAATGAATGTTACCGAAGACACTTACTTATCTCAGATGCTCATTCTAGGATGAATCAATTTCCCTTCAATTGGTATTAGAGATTTCTTTTGGTATTTGCTTATTCCTGGTGCTTCTCATTCTGGGTATTCCTTCTGTGAAGATTTCTTAGTCTAGCGAGCTTGAGGAATCTGAAGGAATCGACTGAAGATTCATCCTTTGGTGAGTGGAAGTTTTTGAATTTTTTGTTTTAGTTTCAAAAGATAGCACGCAACTTGAAGGATGGTGAAGATGGAGAAAATGGAGTCGGTCATATTGAAATGATGTGATCTGAAGCTCATATTTCATAGCAGAATAATCCTGATACATGGGGTGGGATTTTTTGCTCTGTGGTTGTGTTGTAGCATAGTTTTCATATTGGGTGTCTGTGTGAGAGAATCCCTAATGATATGGAGAAGCTTGGGTTAATTTTCAGCTATGGAGTAATGTGCTTATGTTGGGTGCTTTTTCTTGGTATTGGAAGGCATTCATTTTTTCTGTTACCCCAATTGCATGTAGGCTATGGAGTTGATCATTGGATGATCTGGAAGCTTCTACGATAGCTTGTCTCCCTCGAATGCATGTGCATGTTGGTGGTTCTGGAGTTGGCCTGAAATGACCCTAAAGTTCCTGAACTAATTTTTCCTTTTATGGATGCTTTGTACTTGCATGACTCAAATTCATGTTCCTTGGATATGAGGGTTTTATAGATTTTCCTAAAAAATCTATGGTTATGCTCATCTATGATAATCCATTATTCTAGTTTATCCGTTATGGTGCTTTTTTAAGAATTTTGAGTCTTCTAGATGTGAATTGAGTGTGGATGTGCATGGTTTTTTTTTAAACGCAGTGGTTTTGCAAGTTTTAACTATCAAGAAAAACTTGTGATTTTGTGGAGCTACGGTTAAGCTATTTTCTAGACCCTAGCTTTAGGGGTGTTACTGGATGAGATATTTGTAGTTTTGCATGCATGCTTTGTGCATGTTGTGAGGTGAGATGCTTTCTCTGCATGGGAATGTCGGTATGTGATTAGTCACTCAACATTTTTGTGGTGATGCTTGGTGGATTCCTAGACTATGATGCTCGTTGTGGACATGATTGGAAAATCATATATGAGCTTGATCTGGTGCTTGAGTCATGTTGTCTACATGGTTATTCTCTTTGAGATCTCAAATTTTGCAGTTTCCAATGTGATAGTGGGTTCACATGTTACATTGATTGGATCTATGGGTTGTGCAACATTGTGGGTTGTCTTTACCTACATGTTTGTTGTGGGATAACTCGAAAGTGGACTGTCTACATCCACAAGGTTTGATTCAGTGTTGATGCAGACTTGTTAGTTCGCCTTGTCTATGGTCACTTGTGCATTGGTGTGGTTTCTTTGAGATAAGAGGATGGATGATACGAGAGTACTTGGATAGTCAGTGTTGGGGTCTTGTAGCATGGTGTATTTCCTTGATTTTGAGATCTTGGTTTCACTTGGTGTGATCAACAATACACTTGTATGTGTGTGGACCTGAACGATTTTAAGATTAGGAGATGTTTGGTCATGATGCTTGGAGAGCTCGACTATCAAGGTTCAGTGGGAGCTTTAGCAGTGAATATGGATGAATGATCTTTTTAGTGTTATAGATGTTACTAGGAGGAGCTCTTAGATCATGTTGTTGCAAAAGGGTTCTCTCGCATTTGCATGGACACCATTTGAAGATGTGTAACATCTCGAAGCCAAGGAGAACACCTGTGGTCTTTGGGTTGAGGTGTTGGTGGTGCTTGACAAATTAAGTTGGTTTAGAGTTTGTTTGTTTGTCATGGCATACTCTTGATTCTAGATTAGAGTTTTGATATGATGCATTGATCTCGAGACCATGGTATATGCACTTGGAGCATGGGATCTCCTAAGGGGGACATTAAGATCATGATGTCATGATAAGTTCTTGATTAAGATGATTGGAGCTTTGATAATGGTTTGGTGATTCTCTATGTTTTGGGTGCAATGGTCATATGCTTGAGAACTTCATGATAGTACAATGATGCATTTGGAGTTTAGCATGAGATGATTGTTTGTTGGTGCTCATGGATACATGGAGAATAAGGTGAGGTTGTATTTCTCTTGAGATGAGAGAAGTGTTGCTGAGATGGTTACTCTTGATGAGATTTCAACAGAAAGTCTAAGAAGCCTACACCTTGGTTGGACTTGAATTCAACAAAGACCTGTGAGGAGATTGCTATTGGATGAGTCATGATGGCTTGCATATCTTGGAGGAGCATTCTCATTCCCCACTCTTGGTCCACTCGGCAGCTTATCACTTGAGAGGTAATGCCCATTATTTCTCTTAAGTGCTTTATGCTTTCTTTCATAGGCATGGACCTTGAGCTTCTATTAGATGGTTCTAGAGGATTCATTATGAGAGATGGATAGCATGTTTATCTTCTTGGTTTTGCATTTTCATTTATGATGATAATAGGGGATGGTAGTGGGTTGATTTCCTGAGATTAGAAATAGAGTAGTTTGATCTTCTTTGAGAAGCTTACATCCATGTAGATACATGATGCACATGTTATGTTTGATCTCTTGAGGTTGAATGGGGTTGGATGTTGTTATGGCTTTTATATTGGGGTTGTGAAGGAGATCTTAATTGACACAGTTGGCATTTAGATGTGTATGTAGAAGGGCATGCTACATGTTCATGTTTTGCAGATTTTTCTGTTTAGTCTGGTTCTTCTTTTTATATGTTTGGATTCATATGACTTTAGATGTGAGATTTCTATGTGGATCTATGATGATCACTAGTCTGTGGTCATGTGTTGTCACTTGGGTGATGACATGGAGGTTCCTTTGTCTCTTTCTTCTATCAAATATGGAGAACATGGGAGAGTTGTGGAAGATTGTTGAGAGATGTTTCTTGTAGTAGTTGGTTATAGGATTAGCAGATCTTTGTGGATTGTCCTTGGTACAACATGGCTACAGTTTCTATGTGCTATGATTAGTAGACTCAGTATGCCTCTGATATTTTTAGATTCACCATTACCCCTACAGTGGGAGTTCCTAGATGTGTTTGGTCTTCTTCGACTGGTTGGCACTTAGAGCTTGTATTTGCAGTTCATGGGTTGGCTATGTAGGTGGCATGAGTTTGTTGATGTGGATACCTTTGAGGTATGGGTGATTGGATGGATTAGCACTTGTGTGTGCTATTTTCAGTCGTGTGGGTTTGTTAGTAAGATAGGATCAGTGATTTTCCTAGTTGTTGTTCTAGCTAATGGTCTATCTTGTTTTCTGGAGGATGTCTTCATGTTTGTGTTCAAGTTGGTGGCTTTTAAGCTAATGTTGTTGATGCTTTTGTATAGCTTGTGACCATAGTGGAGTGGTGGCAATATTCTGTAGCCTTTGCTATCAATTGGATCAGATGCTTGTGTCCTTTAGATTGGTGCATATACACCATGGCTCATTCCCTTCCTTTGGAGGATGGCTAGAATTGTTGTCTAAGATGGTGAACATCTTGGATGTTGTTGCAGGTGTCTTGGGTGATACAGTGACTTTGAACGTTGATTGGGAGACAGTAAGTTCTTCGTCAGGGGGGAGAATGTTGAGAAAAAGGTGTCTCAAACTTACTGGTTAAGGCTCTCTAAAATCAGGAGAAAACTTAGTCAAGCCAAAGTATTCTACACCGCAGTACCATATAATTCTAAACAAGAGCTGGAGGGTTGGCGGTAAAGGTTCACCTAATTGTTACCCGCCATCCCACGACAATTCGATAAAGGGGGTTGCGGTATAGCTGGTAACTCGCAACTGCGCGACAATCCATGAGGGGGTCTACAATATGGCAGTATGTAATCCACAACCCCACGACAGACTATGAGGGGGGTCTATGGTATGGCGGTATGTAACCTGCAACCCCACGACAATCTATGAGGGGGTCTGCAGTATGGAAAAAATGCGTGACACCACAATGGTCATTTGGATGGACTATAGTGGAGCAGTATCATGAGGTATGGCAGTAATTAGCAGAGTGGTAAAGATTAGTGCAACCCCGCCACAATTCAAGAATGACTCAACGGGATTGTAGTTATATTTGTTTGATGGTAGTAGAGGTTGAAGTGTCTGTTATGACAATTTTTCTTGTAACACTTGTGAAGTATGTATGTAATGCAGTAGTGCATTGGAACGAGCTGAGGAGATATTGAATTAAGAGGGGTTATGCTGCTAAACTTTCTCTAGATGGAACAAGATGTAAATCTCCATGTAAAGCCTTAAAGCTTGCAATTGCATTATAACTATGTATTTTGTTGTTGAATAATACAATGGATCTATGCTTTTGGAGTGTGGGGTTTTTTACCGAGTAAGGGATTTCCCACATAAATATTTTTGTTCATGTCTTCTATTATATCTTACATGTTTAATGATTCCATTTATTGAACCTGTTTAATGCATGTTGTTGAAACTGGTTGATCTTGCATGATCTAAAATTGCATGAACTTTCCTCTAAGGATTAATGGTGGAAAATAAACTATGTTTGATTTCGCTTTATGGTATAGTAGTACGTGTTTTTGAGGTTCTCTGAAGAAATGAATGTTACCAAAGACACACTTATCTCAGATAAAAATTCTACGATGAATCAATTTCCTTTGAATAGTACCGTGCAAGTAACCAATAACAAGATTTCATTGTTGTATCTTAGGTTCTAGCTAGTTGTCATCAATAACATGAAGTGATGCATGCCAAGAGCTACTCGTGTGGTGCAAGGGCACCAAATGCATCCCTTAAAAGGTTGAACAAATTTGGTCTTTGTTAGGATTTAGGTGTGTTTGAGTTTTTGTTTTAACAATAAGGTCATATAGACCATCCAATATGTATGGGGTTCAATTTGGTCGATTTAGTATGTATTTTGTCATTTTGCAATTTTTTTCAATGTTGACATGTTTAAAAGTTGCTATGTAAAAATGCAAAAAAATGCTTAAAGAGGGAATACCAACAGTCAGTTGCAATTTAGAAGGTGGTTGGTCAGTTTAGACAATTGGTTCTTGTGTTAGGATGTTAAAAAGGCCTCTCTCAAGTCGAGGTAGAGGATAGAGACTTTGTACTTGGCAACACAAGCAATAAAATTTCCTGATATACTACAAATTTTGTGTTTTCTTCAGAAAATTCATTGTTTCTCAAGTTTGTAAGAATTCGTATAAGAACTTTTTTCTCTAAAAGTGGTTGAATACAGTGGAGGATTGTTGTAACTTCAATTTGAATCCAATTTGGTGGATTTTTATTGAGTCTAACAAGATTTGTTGTCAAAATATTGAGAACGAGTTTGTAATTTTTGAATTGAGGGTTTTGAGGATATAAAATGACTTGTTGACATATTCCACCTATTGTATTCTCTGTGGCTCAATGGAATGAGTCCAATAGGTTAGATTTAGATGACAAGTTGAGAGTTTTCAGTAGGGAGAAGGAACTAGAGGAGTTTTAGGTGTTGTCCTAGAGGTTTTGAAAGGATTTAAGCCTAAAAATGGTAGTTTGAGGTAGTGGGTTGATGAAATTCCAGTGTTCAAAGATCGGTAAGGTTTGGGAAGCCTTGGCAGGTATAAAATGATGTGTTGGAGGCATCAAAATAGAGTGGAAGAGTCTGGAGGTTGATTTTCCATTAAACCCTCCTTGGTTCATGCATAGTCAAGCCCTAGAGCAAGGGTTTGATAGTTTGGAGTTTATATCAATGTCTTAGGGGCTAAAACCCATTGTTTTAGACGTTTTGGGGTCTAACAAGAGACTATCCACAAAGATTTGAGGTTGGGAAAGTATTTTGAGTATACTTGCTTTGGAAAATAAGCCTAATTAGCCAAGTAGGACAATGTAGCAGTCACAACTTGAGGGATTTGGTCCAAAGGAAGCTATAGTGGTTTTAGGATATGTTAGAGAACATGAAAATGGGTGTCTAAAAATGTAAGGACAGTCATGTTAAGAATTTGGTGTCAAAAGTTTTGAAGGGAAACCTAGGTCTACAGACCTACAAGACTAGCAGAGAGTTTGTGAGGGAAACCAATGAGTTAGGTTTTTGAAGGTTGCAAAATTGTTTCATAAAGCTTGAATTGTGTTGGATTGTTGAAAGCCTCCCTACTCTGCATCAATTGGTATCAAAGCATAGGTATTAGATTCTTTGAAGGTGAAAGGTGAGAAGTTGAAGAGTGAAGAGGCCTCCAAAGGGTAACAATGTGGCTAGGAAGATGCAAGAGATGGAAGAGAAGACTGGGAGAGAGATTAGGAAGTTGAAGGAACTGCAAAATAGGTTGGCAGCAAGATTGGAAAGTGTTGAAACAGGTCAGAAAAGAGGTGTGGTTGAAAGTGATGAAAGTGACTCTAAAGAGGAAGAGGATGAAGAGTATGAAGATGTGGAAGAAGAGTTGGATCCTGAAGAGCAAAAGATGGCAAGGCTACCAAAGGCAGTAAAGGGAAATAAACATAAGGTAAAAATTGATTTGCCTATGTATGAAGGTAATCTTAATGATGAAGAATTGCTAGATTGGATTGCAGCATTAGATAACTACTTTGAATGCGACGATGTACCTGATGCAGAGAAGGTGAAGATAGAAAAAAAAAAATTGAAGGGGCATGCACTAGTATGGTGGGACTATGAACAAGCTAAAAGGAGAAGGAAAGGTAAGCCCAAAGTCGTTTCTTTGGATAGAATGGTGGCCAAAATGAAAGGTAAGTTTTTGCCAAGTGATTATGCAATTCAAATGTCTAAGAAGCTTCAAGATTTGAAACAAAGGGAAATGGATGTTAAGACTTATGAGTTTTATAGGTTGAGCATAAGGGCAGGTCACATGGTTGATGATGTTGAAAAGGTGGCTAAATATCTTTGTGGGCTAAGTTTTAACATCTAGGATGAATTGAGTTTACACAATCCAAGGACAATTGAAGAATGTTACCAAATGGCAATAAGAATTGGAGAGCAGCTCAAAAGAAGACAAGATAAACAAGTAAGAGGGAGAGACAACAACTCAAGAGAAAGAGGCACATTTACCACTCCAAGGAAACCACAAGAAAATCAAGAAAAATCAAGTAAGGTTCATGAACAAGTTGTTGATCAAAGGGGTGGCTTTAGAGGTTTCAAAGGAAGGTAAGGTGGAGGTAGAAGCTCAAATATATTTTTAGGAAGGTGCTACAATTGTAATCAATTTGGACATCTAGCATACAAGTGTCCTAAAAGACAAGGCTCTACTTTAAGTGGAGCTGAAAGAAGGAACCAGTTGGTGGACGAAGATAGTGAAAGTGTGAACTCTCCAAATCTAGTTGTTGCTCTAGAAGTTGGTGAGTCATTAATGGTAAGAAGAACATTACTCCAAGCTTCCAAGGAGAAGGAGATGGCTCAAAGAAGGCAATTGTTCAAAACCACCTGCAAATGCAAAGCTAAGGTATGTAAGGTAGTCATAGATTCAGGTTCTACAAATAACATGGTGTCAAGTGAAATGGTTGGCAAGTTGAAGTTAGGAAGAATCCCTCATGAAACACCCTATAAAGCATCTTGGGTGAGTGATGATCAGTCCATTTTAGTTAGTGAACAAGCTCTAGTTGAGTTTCAAATTGGTGGATATAGAGATAAGGTTCTTTGTGATGTTTTGCCAATGAGTTGTTGTCATTTGCTACTTGGAAGGCCATGGCAATTTGATAGGCATGCACTTTATGATGGTAAACATAATACATATCAGATTGAAAAGGATAGCATTACTTTCACACTAACACCATTGCAGGAGGATGATAAAGCAAAGGGTAAGGCAACAAAAATCATCATGATTGGCAAGAAAGAGTGTGCAGCCACTTCAAAGCTTGAAGCTGCTAGGACAACAAATGGAAAATAAAATGATGTGTTGATACTAAAGGTAAGTTTGAAGAATGATGCAATGTTGAAGGAAAGAGTTGGTAAGTTGGTCAAGGATGAAATGTGTGATGGAGTGCACAATTGCTTCAAAAGGCATGAAGGAATCATAGTAGGGATAGTACTTTGTCCTATAGTTGCAAAAGAGGCAAAGGGGCAATCTAATATTGTCACAACAGAGGATGGTAAGTCTGATAGAACATAGGTTTTAAGGGTAAAGAACTCAGGGACAGTGATGAAGACAAAAAGTGGAATGAAACAAGATTGAATGGAAATGACAGTTGGATGAATTTGAGTATGATTCAAGGGTAAGAGAGAGGACAGTTAGAGATATAATTGGACAAGGGTTGTTTGCAAGTACAGAGGCAAGTTTTGCATCAATTTTAGATGGTGGGAAGATGAGAAAACAGTCAACAGGACAGTTTATAAGCATGACAAATTATCAAAGTGGCAATAAATTCAAGGGTCAATGGACAAGTTACTAGTTAAAGCAGCATCAAACAAAAGAGCTTTTGCAGGTCAAAGAGATGAAAATTTCAAAGGTGGACAAGATGTAATTCAGTTTCCA
Source organism: Sequoia sempervirens (assembly GCA_007258455.2). NCBI lineage: Eukaryota > Viridiplantae > Streptophyta > Pinopsida > Cupressales > Cupressaceae > Sequoia > Sequoia sempervirens. Next base: position 516,454,614 of record VDFB02193867.1, on the reverse strand, counting down.
AGGGACTTGGAATCTTTTTTAGGTCGGGTGTATGGTGCAGGGGCACTAAATGCATCCCTTGAAAGGTTGAACAAATTTGATCTTTGTTAGGATTTAGGTGTGTTTGAGTTTTTATTTGAAAAATAAGGTCATATAGACCATCCAATATGTATGGGGTTGAGTTTGGTCAATTCAATATGTATTTTGTCATTTTGCAATTTTTTTCAATGTTGACATGTTTAAAAGTTGCTATGTAAAAATGCAAAAAATGCTTAAAGAGGGAATACCAATGGTCAGTTGGAATTTAGAAGGTGGTTGGTTGGTTTAGACAGTTGGTTCTTGTGTTATGATGTTAAAAAGGCCTCTCTCAAGTCAAGGCAGAGGTTAGAGACTTTGTACTTGGCAACACAAGTAATAAAATTTCCTGATATACTGCAAATTATGTGTTTTCTTCAGAAAATTCATTGTTTCTCAGGTCTATATGAATTTGTACAGGAACTTTTTGCTCTAAAGGTGGTTGAATACGGTGGAGGATTGTTGTAACTTCAATTTGAATCCAATTTGGTGGATTTTCATTGAGTCTAATGAAATTTGTTGTCAAATTATTGAGAACAGGTCTGTAATTTCTGAATTGAGGGTTTTGAGGATATAAAACAACTTGTTGACTCATTCCACCTATTGTATTCTTTGTGGCTCGATGGAATGAGTCCAATAGGTTAGATTTAGATGATAGGTTGAGAGTTTTGAGCAGGGAGAAGGAGCTAGAGGAGTTTTAGGTGTTGTCCCATAGGTTTTTGAAAGGATTTAAGCCTAAAAATGGTTGTTTGAGGTAGTGGGTTGATGAAATCTCAGTTTTCAAAGATTGGTAAGGTTTGGGAAGCCTTGGCAGGGATAAAATGATGTCTTGGAGGCATAGAAACAGAGTGGAAGAGTTTGGAGGTTGATTTTCCTTTAAACCCTCCTTGGTTCATGCATAGTCAAGCCCTAGAGCAAGGGTTTGATAGTTTGAAGTTTATATCAGTGTCTTGGGGGCTAAAACCCATTGTTTTAGAAGTTTTGGGGTCTGATAAGAGACTGTCCATAGATATTTGAGGTTGGGAAAGTGTTTTGAGTGTACTTGCTTTGGAAAATAGGCCTAATTGGCCAAGTAGGACAGTGTAGCAGTCACAGCTTGAGGGATTTGGTCCAAAGGAACCTATAGTGGTTTTAGGATATGTTGGAGAACATGGAAATGGGTGTCTAAAAATGTAAGGACGGTCTTGTTAAGAATTTGGTGTCAAAAGTTTTGAAGGGAAACCTAGGTCTGCAGACCTACAAGACTAGCAGAGAGTTTGTGAGGGAAACCAATGAGTTAGGTTTTTAAAGGTTGCAAAATTGTTTCATAAAGCTTGAATTGTGTTGGATTGTTGAAATCCTCCCTGCTCTACATCACCGTGTGGTGAAGGGGTTAGTCAACTTTTCACCAAGGTCACATGGTAATATATATCTAATAATACCCTCTTCCAAATTAGACAGGCTTGTTGCCAATGGCTTAGAGGTGATGGACATTTGAATCCAACAACTTGATAGTTCAATAGGTTGTGAGAGTCTTATTAATGGCCTTTTGTGATGTGTGTTTTTACTCTTACTCCTTATCCAATAATGATTGCAAGCAGTATGTATTTGGGATATATCATTCCACATCAACAATATTATCAACATGATTATCATCCAATAAATCAATTGTTGACTTTCATCTTGAATAGGGGTAAAATCTTGTGTCTTATCTTTTTATCTTGTATGTGTACTTGCTTGTTCACTTGTGCATGTGTGTGTCTTATTAGTTTGATTTGCATTTACAATAAAAAATAAAAATGTTTTGGTTTATTCCCATGGCATATTTCCTCAAGTACACAATAGTTCTTTCTACTATGTTGTGTCTTGAGGTTATGATCATTGGGGTATGAGTCTTGCCATTGCCTTTATTTTTATTATTAATCTTCATGTATTTGCATTTTTTTTTTCTTTTATCATTTGATTTTGTTGTTTTCAGTCAATCCTCTACACATACAAGACATCATCATCATGGTCTAATATCTATGCAAAATTAAAATTATTGCTCAAGCACATTAGAATCTCTTTGTAGATTCCTAGCGTCTACGAATGCTCATTGGAGTACTCAAAAGATCTCATGCTCCTTCATTTCTACTTCTAACATCATAATCCATAATAAAACAACCTCATCTAGTAACTCCACCAACCCAACCCATTCTATAACTATTCAACCCTACTACTAATATCATCTTTGTCTATTTCATGAGCACACTTCTCTACTTCAAAATTGCTCATCCTCTTGAGGGGGCATATCATCATCCATTTGATCCTCAATTTATCCAATCCCAGTAGGATGCCTCTCCAAGCATTGAAGCATCCTAAGAATCCAATACTAATCAATCATCATATTATTTTCCAGATATATCATTCCCACATCAAAAACATTATCAATCAGTCTTTGATCTTTGATGCTTGAGTAATCTTCCATCACTAAGTGCCTCTATCTACATTATTTGAAATAGCGTTGCCTCTTACAATTGTAACCATTTCAAAGAGAGGTAAAGTATAAACATTGAAATCTTGCTAACACTAATTTCCTACAATCACCTCCATTTTAACACCTAATAGATATTCAATCATCCATCTAATTAATTAATCCACTTAATCAAAATTCAATTAACTAAATGATCTTTATTATTTATTAATTTAAATATTCTATTATCCATAATTATTTTAATAAAATAAATAAATCAAATTATCTATCAATCATAATTATTTTACAAAATCACCATGTGTTAGTTAACTAATATCTCAAAATAGTTAGTTATTATCAAAAAGGAAAAAAATATATATCAAATTAGTTAACTAATTGAGAAAAATAAAAAATAAATTCATTAAAACAATAAATCATGCTAATTGACTAATAATAACCACCTTGTCCTTATTCTCTCCACCTATCCTCATCCATATCCTCAAAATATTATAAATTGAGATCATGTCATTCATTTTTAATGATTTGTGACTCTAGTTTGAGCAAGATGTTGCAATGAGAAACAAATATATCAACCAAGAGCTTATCCAATAACACTGAATCTAAGGTTTGTATGAATGTTAGAGTAACTAGTCAAGTAAATGTTTTGATTCTTATTTTTGTTATTTAATGTTGAGTGTTTACACTATAAAAAGGAAGAGCTTGTAAGATAGATTTTAACAATGTCAAACATCCAGTAAGAGACAACCATCTATTAATTTCCAGTGACTAACTCCCATATAGAATCTATCCAAAAGCCTCTTTCACTACTCTCTCCTAGGTCTTCCAATAGATAAGAGATTCCCCAAATAATTTAAAGGAAGGGATCCTATCTTGAATTGAAAGATATGCACAATTATTTTTTGAATAAGGTCAAGTGTATTGAAGACAAAAATGTTGAACTTATCTTAATTAATCTATTTCCCTGAAGCAAGCAAATAAATATCGATAAATTTCCTAAAATTGATTGCCTCACAAATTTTAGCAACCCCCATCAAAGAAATATCATCCACAAATTAAAGTTGAGATTGTGGATCCATTATCTAATCTCAAGACCAAGCTTAGATACAACCAATCAATCTTTGGTTCTTTAACATTCTACTTAAAGAAGTTTGTCATCAAGATGTAAAGATAAGGAGAAATAGGATCTCCCTAAAGAAGACCTTTGGACATAAAAATGAGAGGAGTTGGAATACCATTAAGCACAACTTATAACCCAATCAATCCACACTCAAAAAACCTAAAAGATAATAAAAATATCTCAAAGTTAAGACCATCTAACTCTATCAAAATCCTTAGAAATATAAAATTTAATAAAAATAGAATTATTTCTAAATTTGGTCATACAATGAATAACCTCTACAAAAACAATAAAACCATCAAGAAGCTAACATCCTTTCATAAAACTACCTTACTTGATAGAAATAATATATGGTCAATTCTGCTTCAATTGAATAACAATAATTTTTGTAATAATCTTATAAGTAACATTGCAAAGGGCAATAGGATGAAACGAGTCAAAAGAGTTAGCCCCCTCCTTTTTGGGGATCAAAGCCAAAAAATAGAATTAATAGCTTTATGCATTTTCTAATTGGCCTAGGATTCCCTAACAACCTCCAAAAGATCAAGTTTTAAAATATCCCAATGTTCTAAAAAAAAATTAATAAGGAAGCATCGAGCCTAGTGGATTTACCTTGTTTCATCCAAAATATCACCTTCTCTAACTCTTTAGTAGAAATTGACCCTATATCTTCAAAAACCAAAGAAAGAAAACAACCGAAAATTGAAAAATTCCACCTCCACAACACTAAGGCCATTTTTCTCAAACAAGGAAGAAAAATGCATGACAACTTCCTTAAAAATCTCTTGGAAAAGAGTACCTTGAGCAAAGATGGTAGAAAAAAGAACATATCATTTCTCCTTGCTTTGACAAAATTATGGAAAAGGCAATATTCTTATATGTCTCTTGAAGCCAATCAATACGAGATTTTTATTTCCAAAAAATATTCTCCCAAAGTTCCGATTTATTAAGTTCTTTAGAGAATAAAGACTACTCAGTAAGCCTCTCTAATGTCATACAAAATTCTTTGATATATAAAAAGTAATACAATCTAAATTTTCTTGAACCTAGGATTTTTTCCAAAATATATTTCTAAAAGAACTTATATTCCACTTCTTAAGTTGGGACTCAACGTACTAAAGTCTCTTAATGAAAAAATATAGTTGTACCAATAAAGGTGTACCCTCTAATCCCCAAATATCTATGTGGTCATGTATACCAGAATCTCTAAGACACATTAATTCAAACTTGAAATAAAACTTTTTTGGAAGAGAAGACAAAGAGGAAGACTATTTGATAGGTCAATTATCAAATCCTTTCCATTGCAATATATCAATACTAGAGACCTATTTTTCACCTAACCAACATTTTGAAGCTAGAAAGCAATCTCATCTCTCATAAATTGAAGCAAGTCCACATTTTCTATTATTCCAAGTAAACCCCTACCCCTTGGATTAACATCAACTAGCTTAAGATTAGACAAATTTTCCTCAAGAACAAGGTAGAAGAGGGATCTAATAGCTAGAACCACCATGTTTCTCATCAAGGCTTAAAATGGAATTAAAATCACCAACCAAATTCTTAAGAAATGAAGAGATTATAGATCAAACCAATCTAACATAAGACCAAAGAAGAGGATAACCTTCAAAACCAATAGGAGCACACACATTAGATAAAAGAACTAAGCTACCCATATTAAATAAGTAAGCCTCCATAGATAAAGAATGTTTTCTTACAATCCAATAAGGACTTAGCCAACAAGGATCCCATAAACAAGCCAACCCTTTAGTAAAACCTAGAGCATCAATACACTAACAATGATTTCCTTTCCAAAGCGTTCAAGATAAACATTCATATCCTCCACTGAAAGCTTAGTTTCTTGAAGAAAAATTACATCAAGACTATGTTCCCATATATGATCTCAAATAGCCTTTTATCAAGGTGACCTAGCCAAACCCCTACAATTCCATAGATTTACTATTATTTTTGGAAAGGAAAGAAATGATAATCTAATTTCTTAATGATGCAAAATTCTACTAAATATTCCCCTATCATCTTTACCTTTTATTGATCTCTTTTACTCATCACTTTGGATTTTTTTTTTAAACAACCTTTTAGATATTTTTCTAAAAGCCTAGCAAAGGAGTAGTATTCTCTTTGAGGTCATCATTTTTACTTATCTCATGGCATGCTTCTATCATAACACAATCTTCATAATATCATTTTGTCTCTCTAGAATAATAAGAATAACTAAAATCAAATTGGAGTGGAGAAAATCATCATCCTTATGTCCAACAAATCCTTCCATAATATTGGGAGAATTTTCCCTTATTTAGAAGATACCAATATACTATTTGAAGTATTAATTATTGTTGGATTGGAAAACACACCAGATTCAGGAGCTTTAGAACCAAGTAGATCTAAATCCTAGCCAACAATGGGCCTTTTAAATAAAATAGACTCTGGCATCTCGATATTTTTAAGGACATCAAACCTTATTAGATACATTATCTCTTGGGATATCTTTTCTCTCGTAATTTCTTATTCTTCTTTTAAACCAATATTTAAATGGAATAAACCCATTTGGTTCAAGCTCTTTCACATGGGCAGGAGCTTGTCCTTTAGTATTAACCATAGTTGAACAATTCCTTGTAATAAAATATGAGACTACAAGACCTTTAATAGGATAATTTCTCTTCAAATACCCATAAATGTGACATGCGTGACATCTAAAGGGAAGATCTTCATAATCTAATAGTTGGATCTATATATGTTCCACAACCTTATCTCTACATAATTAAATAGTATGTTATTTAAATTAATTTCAATGTAAATATGAGTAGAGGTAGTTGTATTTCTTTCTAGCATATGTTGTGAAAAATCTAAAGGTTTACCAGGAACCATCACGATAGATTGTAAAATATTTTGTCTCTAAAATTTCATATACTAAGGAAGATGGACCCAAACAAAAATATTAGATGGGAGCTCTTCCACTAGTCAAAACCCAAATGCCACGGTTTGATAAGTAACCCAACTTGATTATAAAAGTAAGAACCGGTCTTTAAAATAATATCATGATCAACCCTTCTACAGAAAACCACAAAGAAATACCCATTTGTTGCAATAATAATTTTCATGTCACTACAAGTTGACAATTCTAATGAACTAATACTTTTTAAAAAGAATAAAAATTGAATACCCATAAACTTGTAAATTAGAACATATTCTAAAAGATAGAGAATTTCATCGTCTATTAAATTTGAGCTTATAACTAGAATATCTCAATCAACACTCTTCTCCAAGCACCCTTTCCTCCTAGGATGACTTTCCAATCTCGAATCAATTTTCACCTAATTTATTTCATGCATTAAAAAATGGGCAACACTATAATGTCTTGATGAAGAAAGCTCATCTGATCGAAGAGCATCTTTATAATAAAAGACAAGAGGGACCTTTGGACCCCTTTCCATCACCATGCAAATTGGGGAAAGAGAAACAAACAACCAAACAAAAAATAAATAATAACTGCACCATAGAAAAAAGGACCCTTTGCTTGAACTGGGATTAATTCATGATAAAATGGAATTATGAGGCCTTGATTCAAGTGTTGTGAGGCATTTTATGCATCCACACTAGGTCTTGGACCCTCGCAAATCAAATAACATGCTTTTAAAGGTGTCTTGTAAAGGTGTTGTAAAGTGTTGTAAGATACTTTCATGCTTTTCTAGACCTAATGAGCCTATTTCTCCCTAATGCAACATTATAGAATGTGTTTAATAATATTATTACATCAATCTAGAAGGCTTGTAAAATAAACTTAATGATAAACTAGTGTTGTAATGTGTCTTGCACATTCACATTGGTTCTTGTGCCTTTCTAAGGCTATGTGGACCTCATTTTAGTGTTGTAAAGTGTATTTAATCACACTTTCACATTGATTTTTGTGTCACAAGCCCCATTTGACATTCACATCATCACTAATAGTCCCATATTAACCCATATTATGCATCCTGAGGCTTAAATTGATCAAATACCCGACAAAGTTGCATTTTAAACCTTATTTCCTTATCTCCTAACTTTCTAGCTGTCACATTGGCCCCTGTGGGACCCATTCACCATGCATAGAGAATCAGTCCCATTTGGCCCAATTTTGACCTTTGAGCGAGAAAAAAGTGAAATTTGAGTTTAATATTACTTCATGTTGGCCTATGATAAGGTATTAACGGGTAAAATAGGTGAATTGCCTATAAATATAAGTCTTTTAACTCATTTTCATATCTCTTATCTCCTATCATTCATTCACCCATCTCAAGTCAAGCAACTTAAGGTTTTATCATTGCAAGACATCAAGAAAGCTCCTAAAGACATTCAAGGGTTGAATCTTCCTCCATTGCTGCAGAAATCCAAGATCAAACATCATGGCAAGGTAACCAACTTCATTATTTCATGTTTCATTCTATTATTTCATCATTTTGGTTTAATTACCTAAAAGGGGTTTGACCAAAGGCAAACCCCCATGCCCTAACATCCAATATCTCTCTCTCGCTTGCCTTGTGTGTTTGCAGATTTAGGACTCTTGGAAGCTTTGAAATCATTGAAGATCAAGTTACAAAGTTGCTCAAGTCTTCTCCTCATTCAACAAGTCAAAATATAAACAAAATCTCACTTTCAGACCCATAAATTAGAGTTTCAGAAGCGGCCACTTGTAGGAAGTCAAAGTGCAGATCGGAAGTTCCAGATTCCACTTTTGAAAATCCAGAAATTCAAAAGTGGACTCATTTGCCATAGGTGGTGAATGAGTCCCACTCCAGGGTCAATTTTGAGTTTTCTGCATTTTTAGGTACCCTTTTGTCATAAATGGGTTTCGGCTTAGTTTTGCAGAACTAGGACTAATTTGCTCAGAATGGTGAATGAGTCCCACTAGGCCTGAAAAATAGCATCAACAACTTTTCAAATGTCATTTCTAGCCTCCATCAAGATTCCAGGTACACACTTTCAGTTTGGTTCATTTCTGTTAAGTTTTGCATTCATTTCTAGTTCATTTCTGCATAACACAATATGTTTTCAAACAAGTCACATTTCTTAGGTTTTGCATACTTAATCAATCAATCTTATCAATTAGTTGCATCTAGAACATTGCATTTAGTCTTAACTTCATCATACATATTTTAATTGGAGTGAACCTAGCTAGCATTTTTGGCCTACCTCTCTCCTTTTAGGTGAAAAACTCTAGAAGTGCTAGAGAGTCTTGTGGTGCCAAAAATATATGGTTCAATAACCAACAACTAAAACAAAAAAATACCACAAAAACAACAGATACTCAACCTCCAAGCAATCACACAAGCCTAGACGAGGAAACTCTTGCTCAAGCCACATATACAAATTGATCCCTATTTGTCATCCATTCTTTATTTGAGTTGATAATAAAAATAAAATATTATTTTTACTATAAATTATTAAATGAGTTTAGATTGTTATTTTATTGCATTTATTATTGTTTATAAAAATATTACATCAGATAAATTAAAAAAGAAGGCTCAAAATACACAAGCCATAAGATTCATATATATTATTAATTTTAAGCAAACCAGATTTACTAATAGACATGGAAATAAGTGTAGAGATAAAAAGTGTCTATTTAGCATTTTTCTCTAGTTTAGCATTTATATTTAGCTCTTTTGTTTAATAAACATTATAATAGTTTTCTTATAATTATTTGGCAAGTAAATAGTACTTGATCTTGTACAATATGTTTTACATTTAATTTTTTTTAGACCCAAGCACTTCAAGGCTACTTCAGCCCCCATTATTTCGCCACGTTAGATGTCATCACATTTGCAATAGTATCCCCTTTATATGACTATGCAGGGTAGTGTCTATCAAAGATGGTAGACTCAATGAGTACTCACTATATTTTTGGCCTAGCAAGTAACTAGCCAAATAACTCGTCAAGATTTTATGGCAATTTTTTCAAGATTATGCATCAATCTTTTGGCAAGTTTTTTCAAAAAACTCGACAAGTCTATGTCATTGACTCATAGGATACACCTACGCCATGAAAAAAAAACTTAAAATTCATGCATGTTTATTTATAAAAGCTAACACACCCCTCACTTTTTCACACAATATTCTTACATATATTTGAGCTGACTACAAGAACTTTTAGGTGACTTTGAAGGCCAAGTTCAAAGAATTTCAAGCGCATGTTAGTGTTTTTTTCCAAAGCATTTTAATTCATTTAGCTACTAATTTCATAGTATTTAGTAAGATTTACGATTTTACTTCCAAAATATTAGATTTATGAGTACTTTTTGTTTATTTACACTAGTTTTTTTTAATGAAATCACTATTTTTCTATAAATGAATTATTTTGTTGGTTTATACTTTTCCGGGGAAATAAATATGCTTATTTATATTAACTGATGTTGAATTATACTAATTTATACTAAATTTTTGTTGATTTATAGTATTTTAACTTTAATTTAATGTTGATTTTTTATATTTAAAAATTAAATATGTCATACTTTGTACTTTTAAGTTAGATATAATGGTAAATAAGGAACTCTTTCCCTCTAGATCAAGCTCCAACTCCTTATTAGGTTCAGGCTCAACCCAGTCAATACTAGTTACTAAAACTCGTCCACCTAGAGCTAGAGACCTCATTGGGAAATTTCATACAAGGATCGACATTTGGAAAAGGCATTTGCATAAGATGCCAGAACCTATATCATGGAGGCATCAATCACCTCAAATACCATCTTAAAAGAATTACTCATCATAATGCCAATTTATGTGACAAGACCACCGATGAATTAAAACAAGAGATGAATACACACCTTGCATTGATGGAAGAGAAAAACTTCAAAGGGAGAAAATTGATGGAAGAGAAAAAAGAGTAGGCTTATTAAGAACTATTAATATGCATAAACTGTATATTGCATTGGGTAAGGTAAAATAAACTAAATTGAAAATCAAAATGAATTTAACAAAGGAAATCTTGGAACCTTAAGCTCGTTTTGATGAGATTTTGCTTAAGGATATCATGTAAATAAGCAAATTAAGCTCAAAATAATTAGATTCAAATCTAGTTAATATGAAGTCCATTTTTTGTGCATAACCAAATTTTCAAATTTAAATCACTTCAAAGAAATTGTAGAAAAGAGATCTATCTTAAAGTTTTAGTTGCATAACTTATAGTACACTAATCCAATGGAATAGCATTTTCCTTTGATTCCATAACCATAAATAAAAGAGAAAAAAATAAGTATGAACAAAAATTACTACTATTTAAAAGATTAAAAAATATTTTATATCTATTCAATGAATTTTCATATTTTTATATTTAATGAAAATCTTGTAAAATAAATTCAATAAATAGATTAGTGATATTTTGAGAAAATAATAGAGAAAAAAATTAAATGATTTTTTATATACTAAGAATTTGATAATTAAAATGTACCTCAATATTTAATTGTTCATTATTTAAAATTTCAGGGGAGCTTTCGGAGTACTTCTTCAAGATCATCTTCATGCTTCAAAAAAACAAAACACTCTAAGTTAATATAAAACTTTTTAAAAATATATATTTTAGAACAATCTTAATATAGATAAATAAAATAAGTTCATTTTTTTTTAATAGTTCACAAGGAAAAGTATGAAATCACTTTTTGAGTTTATAATAAAATCAACAAGCTACAAAAATTTAAACATTACATACTCTTAACTAACCCTATAATAATTATTTATTATGTGAAATAAAATTTAGTAAATAATTTTTAAAAATATATTATAATTATAAAAACATAAAATAATATGAAAACCTCAAATTATAAATTTGATGTCCTGACCTTTGAATTCTACATGCTATCATTATCTATAAAATATGAACTTAAATGATTATTAATCATTTAATATGTGAAATATATTTATTTAGTGAGATTTTGATAAAATTGTAATTGTAAAATTAGTATATTCACACAATTTTTTATTTAATTTTGTATTTATTTTGGTGAAATGTTTTAATGTAATAATATATCAATAAGTGGCATACTCTTATGTTAGCTTTAGTTCATGGTCTAACCCTTATCTATTTTTATTTACCTCAATTTACACCAATTCTATACAATTATCATATAGTTTTATATATTCAATTAGTATATTCACACAATTTTTTATTTAATTTTGTATTTATTTTGGTGGAATGTTTTAATGTAATAACATATCAACAAGTGGCATACTCTTATGTTAGCTTTAGTTCATGGTCTAACCCTTATCTATTTTTATTTACCTCAATTTACACCAATTCTATACAATTATCATATAGTTTATATATTCAATTCCTGCCTCAAAATTATAATTTTAGCTATGTAAGGTTCATTTTTTAGTAGCTCATGATTTCCTTAGTTCAATCCTAAGGTAAGTAGGAATGAACCTAATATTTAAATTTTTAAATTGAAATACTAAGTCTAACATCCCCTTCTACTAGTCATTATGACAACTTAAACACATCTTTGTGTAACATGTTGCTATTTCATGGTACTTGACGCCAGGGTGATCCCACAATACTGGTTTACAATTTTTGGCCAAACTCGACACTGAACTGATTTTTTCTAACTAAATCTTCACTTTCGAACACCTATAGTGGATAAACCGTGAGGAATTTGAAGATGATGCAAACTAGTGATTTGTGACATTTTGTCTGTAGATTCTAAATATATTTTTTTCAAAAATTTTGGAATTAGATTGCACTTCTTTTTCCATCTCCTTCGAAAACTAGTTTGTTTCAATAAACACCATTTTTAAGGAGTGACGCTCACCATATAACAACTTTTTTTCCATTAAGAATAAAATTCTAATTTTTTCAAATTTAGATTTGTAACTACAATATCTATGCTTCCAATTGGTTTCATAGTTTTTTATTGAATATTTTTTCTTTAATCAAGTTTCAAAGTCAAACCAATTACAATTTAACACAATTTTTTTTGTATGTATCAATTTTTTTTTTTGTTGGATCAAGGACTTCAATATCTAGTGCACTCATTTTTTTCAAAAATAATAATCTTCTATTTTTCCAAATGTGCAGAACAAAGAGCTTGATTTTTGGAAAAACCTACATTCACAAGAAATAAAAAATAAATATAATAATGAAATTTAATTTAATTAAAATTATACTTTTTGGAAGCTTATAATAAGGACTACATACTTACAAAAAATAAATTTTAAATGAATTCATTTGATCCCCAAAAGGTAAATCAAAAGTGGTTTTTATCAACATTTTGATAGGTGTAAAGAGACTATTATAGGTATGGTTTAAAACTAGCGGGGTTTTATCCAAGGGGGTTTCGTCTAAGGTGGTTTGATCAAACCCTCTTCAATTGGAATCCTTTAAATGGAACTTTTTTGGCTTAAATCATTATATTTTCTAAAAATATGTGATTTCAGCAAAAATCAAGATCTCGCAGAAAGTGTAAACCACTATTGTGGCAACACCTGTTATTTATTACACAATTAGTTGGTCTATATATAAATGCATGGAAATAAGAAAACTACTAGGTAACTAGAGTATATTTTAACTTCTAAAGGGGCAAGAGAATCACATCTACATACAGGCCATATACATGAACATGTGTATATTTCCTTCAATATTGCTCATCTACATTGATCCAACCTACCAAAAGGGTTTGACCTAGGAGAAATTGTTCACCTATTGAATAAGCAAACTCCCTAGACATTACCTTAACAAATTTAACTATCAATAAGATGAACATAATTTTTTAGGCATACAATCTAACATATCATTCCCACATGACACAAATTAGATACACACAATAAATCAGATTCATGACAGGAAAGATTGAACCCACAATAGTCATATTTGAACCATTGATTTTTCTTAGATAGTATAGATCTAAGATAGTCAACAAACCAAGTATACTAATTTTCAACAAAGATGAATTTATTCTATGCAGACTCAATGTCATTCCTCCACCATCAATTTCAATGTTAAGTACACCTATTCCTCTCATTTAATATTCATACATTTATTGCAACCATTTGTCTCCTCTCTAGTTAATCTATGTCAATGTGTGCTTAGTGTATTAATATTTAATTAATCTATATATTGCATATGTAAAGCTATTATTTTATTAGATTTTTGGTGAACTCATCCTTTCTTGCACTACCTTAGGGTTTTGACTTATAAATTAGATTTTTTCAAATCTCAATTTTTGGGTGTTTATCTTATTCTCAAATTAGATTAGGGTTTGAATTCCCTTTCCTATGTGTGCTTCATAGCTTCATTTCTCTATAGGGTTTTGTGATTCATTGTGTCAACTTGCTTTCACCTACTCTATTAACCCCTATCTATGCCTTTAGAGTTTCATTTTAGATCTAATCATTGACTAATTTTTATCTATATTAGGGTTTGGGCATTTGTTGTTGATATACTTGATTCTTACTCATTCACCCTTCTTTTTGCTTCAATATCATATTATAGACACTAAAAATTATCTTGGGCCTGCAAGCGACATTTTTCAACTAATTTTTGTCTTATCCATATAATTAAATAATTTTCAATTATTTAATTATCACTAATTTTGCATTCTACTATTAATTAAATTATTTTGTATTATTTAATTAATTCACATTACTATTCTTCCTTGATTAATTAAATAAATTTTATTTAATTAATTAATTCGCTAATTATCATTATTCTTCTAAATTAAAATTATTATTATTTAATTAATTATCCACTATCAATTTCCTAAATTAAATAATTATTTTAATTATTTAATTTATCCATTAATTTCTTAACATTATCCATTCTCCATAAATAAATAAAATTATTTATTATATTTATTTAATTAATTTTGCAAATGTCATTAATAATAAATTAATTATTAAATCTCATGCATTTCCACCTCACCACCTGATTGAGACTCAGTCTACTAATCTGTCAATATCAATCCACTCATCAATCAATATAGTCCACTAACACTCAGTCTAAGTTATCATCATAATCAGACCTCTTAACTAAATCATGAATCAGTTGACTAATCCATGCACTCAATTCATTGGATCGTGTAGCCAGTTAACAAATAATCAAATCCTCTCATCAATTCTCCACCATTGATCTTTTCAATCCTTCCTCAAATCTTGACCGTCCATCAAACCTGCATCTTCTATAAAATCAACTCTCATCCTCATTTACAAAAAAACCACAATCATTGATATTTTGCTATCACATCTATTTGAGCTTATGAATGCACATACAAATCTAAGGGCAACAATAGCTTACAAAGCAAAATTGAGAAGGACAATGGAGGTAATTAGATATTTGATATGAGAAAGGCATAAAATTTGAAGATTTTTTCTTATTTCTTACATTCTTTCGATCTTTATTGATAGATTGGAATTATTTTGGTTGAACCTTATGGTTTTTGTGGTTGTCGTTTATGATTTAAGTTGATTTCCACTAATTTTTGGTGATACAATTAGTGAACCCAACATGAAATTGCTAACAAAATTTTAGGAGAAAATCAAAAATCTTGAAGTTACAGATTATGTGACGCATTTGCGCAGTAGTTGATGCATTTGTGGATTTTTGTGACACATCTACTAACTTTTGTGACATAATTGCCTGAGATTATTTTTTTTCAATTTTTTGTTAACAATTGTTGTTTTTTATTATTGTAGAGGGTTGAAAATTAATTGCATGAAATCCTAACCTTGAAATTATTCTTTCTAGATTATCTTTTCTATTTATTTTTGGCAATTCAAACATTTGCATATTTTGTAACGCAATTGTAATTCCACACCACAATCATTTTGTGCAACACATCTGAAGGTTTTTGCACCACAATTATTTTTATGACGCATTTGACAAGTTTTGCGCCAACTGATTTTGTGATGCAATTACATAATTCTACACAGCATCTGCCTAATAAATCAAAAAGTATTTTTTTAGGTTTCTATTTTTGTGTGCAATCTGATTCAACTAGATAGGGGTTTTCTTGTTACTAACAAGTCTATGCAACTATCTTGGCTATCGTGTGGAGAAGACTTAATCATAAAGACTACTAATGAGTTCGTTGCAAGATGTAGGTCAAAGATTAAATCAGCAAAACCTTGTGTCTTTTATTTTAGATAGCTCACATTTCATTTTTAAGGTTAAAGAACCTTTTTATTCATGTTTGGGGTGCTTGCACATTTGTGTCAACCCAAGCTATTATGTGTTTATCTTCTCCCCTCACGTTTTTGTGCAGTCTTGGGTGTACAAGAAACACACAATACCTTATTTTTATTTTCAGTAGGAGGGGGCTTGCCTGGGGATTTCATCACCCTAGGGTTCAACCCCACCACGTTTCCCGACAAGGTATAAAAAGTGGGGAGAGTGAAATTTGTACCCCAACGAGTGGCTAGCATCGTTCGAAGTTGAGCCGCAAGATATTCGGTCTATTGAGACTTGCTTTGGTGACAAGAGAGGAAGAGACCCCTCCAATCTCAAGCTATTAGAGACGAGCTCTTTGTTCACGATAGTCCCCCACTAGAAACCTTTGTTAATTAGAAGCCTAGGAGCCTTCAATCATAGCTTGGTGTAGTGCAGGGAACACTATCAAGCCTGAAGCTACTCACCACATACTCCCTTGAGTAAAGATAGAAATTCTTGGGTTTGGCTTCTTTAGCCTTCTAAGGAGAGAGGGGAGGTGAGCCTATTGTCGTATTGGGCCTATGGTACTAGACCTCTAGCTATGTGCTCTTGAAATATTAGTGTTTCACACCAATCTTGGGTTATTATTGTTGGACTAATCGCCAACATCTCTCTTTGAATTTGGGACATGGACTAACTACCTTCCATGGATTCGCTTATCTTTGGCATTTGTATCGGGCATTAACAGGTCAATCTTATGGCACAACGGTAAACATGTTCCAACAAATGATATCAAAGTTGGGTCACGAGTTTGAATCCCCTTAGGTGACACTAAGGGGGGATTGTTGGACTAATCGCTAGCGTCTTCCTTCGGATTTGGGATATGGACTAACCTTCTCCCATGTATCTAATTATTTGAATCTCTGGTGTTTGTATCGGGCAGTAATAGGTCGATCTTTTGGCCCACCAACAAACGTGTTCCAACAATTAGCACTTTGCACAATAGGCCTACATCAAGTATACACACTTATTTGAATAATTAGGTTGTGCTTATCTTCAAGTGCTTGCAATTGTATTATACCAATGATGCCATTGGCCTTTTAGCTTTAAGCCTTATTTCCTTAAAGTGAGTCAAATGACAATTTTGGTTTTTGAGTGTTCTCTGTCCTAAAATTGAAAAAGCCCAACACAAAAAACCACTTGAAACACTCGATCTTTAGGAAAAAATAGAGTCATGCATTTGCTAACTTTTGTATCACATATGTATCTTGTAACACATCTGCAAACCAAAATTATGCATTTGTTGACTTCTATACCGCATATGTATCCTGTAACGTATCTACAAACTAGAGTCATACAATTGTAGGTTTATGTACCACATCTGCTTTTTGTACTACATATGTATCCTACACTACATCTGTAGTTTTCTATAATGCAATTGATTAAGAAAACTTAAGAGGAAAACTAGAGTGACACAATTGACTAGATCTATAACGCATTTGCAACTTTCTATAACATAATCATTTAGAAAAACTAGAATCACACATTTGTTGACTTTTGTATCGAATCTATAAAATTCCCTAACACATCTATTTTCACTAAGAAATTAGGGTTTATCCTTCAAGATCTAGACTTCAAACCTCATTAGCACAGTGACTTGATACAAAGATATGAGACTCATCAAATCTTCCTAGTTTAATATTGCACTTCCCATTATTTTCCACTATGCTTAGCTTAATTACACCTTTAGACTAAGGTTTGTCATCTAGCATTATAGCCATCAACTTGTGCATTTTGAAACAAGGAAACCAATCAGATTTTGATCAGCCCATTGTTATTATTTGAATGTCTTGACCTCATACTCTTTCATCATCCTATCAACAGTAGGGCCTAAAACTTATAACTCTCTAGTTTAGGTTCACCTTTTATCAACCATCATCTCAATATTTATCCTTTTGAGGTCTAGACATTTCCTTTAATTACCTTGGTCTATCATCATTTATCAAGTATCCTTTAAAATCAGAAAAATCCAAAAACATAACATAAAATTCATTTACTATCATCCTTTAAAAATCAAAAATCTCAAAAATATAACATAAATTCACACTTATTTAACATCTTTCAAAATCCCAAAATCTAAAAACATTTAAAAACCCACAAAATCCAAAAGAACAAAAATTATTAAAAAAATCCCAAAAACATCCTTTAGCATATCAAGTCTTATATGGTTGAAACACAGTCACAAAGAAAGAGAAAACAAATGGATCCTACAACTGACCCTACTTTTAATCCCACTAGCATGATGTAGTTTGGGTCATCCTCAAATTAACAACCAACATCACAACCTAGAACTACGTTTTCTTTTGATGATGAGTTTACCATGGCTAATGTTGACTAAAACCTAACCTAGGAGGAAATTGACAACGCTTCACAAGATCAACGAATATTGAAAATAATGGATGCACCCCTATACGCAAATCCAAATAAATACTTCTTATCGCTTGCAAACTGAGCTAGACTTCTCGTGGGTTTTGGTATTTCTACCATAATAGAACAAACGCCTAACGTAATATCCCAAGAACAAGGTTCCATTGATATGATGCCCCCATTAAACAATCTCAATTCCCAACAATTGAACACAGGTATGCCACCTGGAAGGACCCCTCATAATGCACCAAGTGTAAACATACCTCTGACTCCAACATTTGAACGGTAATTCACAAACCCGCTTTATCACATGTCGCCAAAATCTTAAATGACAACACAATCAAGCAATACAATACCTATGAAAGGCATAAATCAAAGTCAACCCAACCAAAATAAAAGGAAAAACACTTCACTTCCAATGTCACAGATATACATGACCCACACTTCACAACACACAAACACATCATTCCCGCAGAATACCACAACGAATAATCAAAACACAAACACATACATACCCACAACTGAGACTCCAACATTCACCAGCTCAAACCAACCGTCGACACAACAACCTAACCCAAATCCAACATTCACATCCCACTTTAATAAACCACACAACCTATGCCACAACATTATTTGAACATGCTTAACCAAAATATCCAGACTTCTAACCCAAGGACAAACTATCAGAACATAAAACCGTTCATAGACCCTATATAAATCCAAGTTACGCATTATACCCAAACAAACACAGCTCCTATACCATCATCATCAACAGAGATATTGGCTCAACAATTGCAAAGCCTGCAACAACAAATCACAAACATGCAGGTTACTGGAACCAAAAAGACTTACACCATCGAGGACCTATGTCCTTGCCCCTTCGATAGAAGCATATACATGCCACCTTTCCCCCAAAACTTCGAAGTACCAAAATTTGGCAAATACAAGGGGAAAGGAGATCCTATAGAGCCTGTTAGGGAGTTTAGCACAGCTTGTTTAGATGTTGCTTACGATCACACATACCTGATGCACCTTTTCCCACGTAGTCTTGGAGGACAAGCACTAGAATGGTTCGCTCATTTACCTCATGGCATAAGAACTTGGAGTGAATTGGCAGATAAGTTTATTGCACACTTGTCCTATAACATCGAGCACGAGATATTCATAATAAGTTTATGTAACACCAAATAGAAAGATGAAGAATCTTTTGCTTCATTCTTACAGAGATGGAGAAGCCTTGCGAGTAAATGTCCCTGCCATATACCGGGAAACAACTTGTTCAAATTTTCATGGAAAATCTTAATACATAATTGATGTTTCATCTTTGAATTCGTTGTTCCAACACATTTAAGGAAGTCATTGAGAAGGGTATCTCTGTTGAGAAAGCCCTCATTGCAAAAGGACTAGTAGAAAAAAATTCAAAGAGACTAACAACAACCCAAGCACATCACATGATAAAACCAAATTTTGGTCACAAAACAAATGTAACAAATGATGGTGTGGTGGATGCAAAAGTGATAAAAAAGGCTCATCCTATTGTTAGTCTCAATTGTTAGTCTCAAAGGGCCTTCCACACCCGTGATGCAAACATCAAACAACAACCAATCAGAAACTCATGAACAATCGACAAATGCGGTTTAGAACAATACACAACGTGGTCCTCCAAGAACTAACATGAATCCAAGATGAAAATACACACCCCTAGGGGAACCAATTGAACCACCTTTGAAGAAGCTACTATAATCCAATGTTATTCAACTTTCAGAAATATGACATTATGAGCCAAGACCTTTCAAATTGCCCTGGTGGAGGGACAACGACTTCTACGAGTATCATAGGACAAAAGGGCATAATACTTTTGCATGCTTTAAACTCAAGAACATTATTCAAGACAGCAAAGACCAAGGAAATATAGTGATCGATAATCCACATGGATCTTCTAACACTAATCATATATTGTTGGAACATGTTTGTCGTTACACCAAAAGATTGATCTATTAATGCCTGATACAAACGCCAGAGATAAACAGATCCACGAGAGGCAGTTAGTCCATGTCACGAATCCAAAGGGAGATGCTGGCAATTAGTCCAACAATCCCCCCCTCAGCGTCACCCAAGGGGATTCAAACCCATAACCACAGCTCTAATACCATTTGTTGGAACACGTTTGTTGTTATACCAAAAGATCGACCTGTTAACGTCTGATACAAACACTAGAGATAAACAGATCCACGGAAGGTGGTTAGTCCGTATCACGAATCCAAAGGGAGACACTAGCGATTAGTCCATCACATACCATATTTAGAGATCCTCTGCAAAACCATGGACAAGGAAAAGCCTCCAGTTCAAGGATAAATAGCAAAGATAGTGCCAACTACACTTGTGTTGCCTATGAATACACGGTTAACCATATCCAATAGATCGACAATAATGTTTCAACCAGAACCATCAAGAGCAAGAATCCTAAGTGTGCAGTTACCACACGTAGATCCAAAGTGATTATGCAAGGGACCACTTCCAAATCTCAATCGACAAACCAATATAATTTTTTGGACCATTTAGGGAAAACACTTGCTCAGATATTCATTCCTAAGTTGTTCCATATATCCCCTAAGCACAAGGCTATCTTAGATAAAGCCCTACAGGATACCTCAGTTCCTACCATCCTAAATGTCAACCACTTTCAGGCCATGGTAGGATATCTTGCTACCACACACCATGTTACAATTACTGAACATGATCTCCCTTTGCATAAGCCTCACCATAATGATGCCCTCCATCTTAATGTCTTTATTAATAAACACAAGAATAAACGAGTTTTGGTAGATAGCGAAGTAGGTCTAAACGTTTGTACTCTAAAATTGGTCAGCACATTGGGATTCTTCAAAGCATGTGTTGATACGTCAAAAAGGATCATCATATGAGCCTACAATGATGCAAAGCATTCTTCTAAGGGTGTTATCACCCTTCCTATCAGAGTTGGTCTAGCTATTCAAGATATAGTGTGCCAAGTTTTAGACCTAGACCTTCCATACGACCTTCTCCTCGGTCGTCCATGGATCCATGAAGGTTGTTCCCTCCACATACCATCAATGCTTAAAATTCACCTACAATGGAACTAAAATCACTATATCAAGTGACCCTAATCCTTTCCAATATTGCAATAATTTGAAATGGACTCATGAACATCAAGTACCTATCAATAGGGAAGCCTCACCACCCATCTCATCTTACTACATTGATCCCACATTATTATCCAAATCTCCTAATCCACCCATATCCCTTCCTAAAAATGAGGCCCAGGTCCAAGATAAAGGATGCAGTAAGTTCAACATTTAGAACTCATTTTGCATTAGTAAGTTGCCCACTTTACCAAAATCTTATGAT
Organism: Sequoia sempervirens; assembly: GCA_007258455.2. NCBI lineage: Eukaryota > Viridiplantae > Streptophyta > Pinopsida > Cupressales > Cupressaceae > Sequoia > Sequoia sempervirens. The sequence goes on along the minus strand of VDFB02193867.1, from coordinate 516,433,050 downwards.
AAGTCATGCCCTATTCAAAAGGACACTAAGGTCGTCATTCAATATCAACCTCCCACTACTTTCACTGGGTGAAGTGAGTTAGGCAAGGAATCTATAGATGACATCTCTAGTTGGATTTACAGGGGTGAAGAAGATGCAAAACCTACTCATCTACCAGTTGAAAAATATAGTAAAGGCTTCACTATCATGAAACAGAAAGGCTATGATGGTCACAGTGGCTTAGGGTTACAAAAACAAGGAATGATAGAACCTACTCAACTTAACAGCTTACCTAAGAACAAAGGGTTGGGTATCAACCATTAAGATTGAATGCTCCTAGTACTAAGTTGCTTTCAAGTAAAGACACTAACATTTATGACGATGTCAAGGCTTCTAAGGATTGTATTGAGACCAACCCTCATAAGAACCAACATGTTGATTACTAAGCCTAGATTGAAACCTTTTCAGACCCTGAAAATTCCTCGACCGTTATCATATGTACCCCATCACTGAGCTTTGCAAATACTGATGATAACTTACCCTAGTCCACCCACAACTAATAGATTGGGATCAACAAGGACCATCGAGCTTGGATACTTTTGAAAACAATGAAAACAATGAAGCTATAGCAGAGTTTATGGGGCTTTGAGAGGGTATACCTTAGGGTGATCATAAAGCTGGATTTACCATAGATCTTGACACTACTGCCTACTTTGGTGAGTCTACTCCACCTTCTAGTTGCAAAAATGAAAAAATAAAAAGGAATAGGTCTCTAGGTGAAAACCGAAAGGCACCTTTTGACAAAGAAAAAGTAAAAATAAAGGACATATCCAAGGGTGAAAACCTCTTTGAGACGCCCAAGGATGGAAGGTTGGATATACTCCCTACCAGTCAAGACAGATCTCCACTTTTGGTAGAAAAATCAAAGGAAGTCAATATTAGTACAACTAAGAACCCTAAGATTATACACTTTGCAGCTTCTTTAACAGAGACAGAAAAACTAGATTTCATTAGCTTATTTTCCAAAAGATAGATCAATTTTGCCTGGCCTTATGCTGGCATGCTTGGGTCCTAGATCCTGAATTAGTCCTTCATCATTTGCCTCTTTATCCAAATGTAAAAGCTATTAAGCAAAAACTAAGAAAAATCCATCCTCAAATTGCTCTATTGGTCAAAGTTGAGTTAAAAAAGTTGTTAGATGTTGGCTTTATCAAACCTATAGACTATGTTGAATGGATATCAAACTTGGTACCAGTTACCAAGCCAACTAGAGGAATCCGAATATGTACAAAGTTTAGAGATTTGAACAAGGCATGTCTTAAGGACAATTTCCCCTTGCTAACTATTGGCCTCATAGTGAATTTCACAATCATATATGAAATGTTGTCATTAATGGATGGATTTTTTGAATATAACCAGATAAAAATTGCTACTGAAGACCAGCACAAAACAACTTGTACTTGTCCTTGGGGCACCTATTGCTGGAATGTAATACCCTTTGGCCTTAAGAATGCTAGAGCAACTTAGCAAAGGGCTATGACTACAATATTTCATGATATAATGGAGACCCTTATGGAAGATTATGTTGATGACTTATTAGCAAAATCTCCCACAAGAAAAAGTAATTTGGATGTGCTTGACAAGATTTATGCCCGATTGGAAAAATATAAAGTCAAATTGGGTCCAAAAAAGTTCCTTTGGAGTTACTTCTGGAAAACTCCTTGGATATATTGTTTCTCACACAGGTATTGAAGTCGGTCCTGCAAAGGTGAAAGCCACCATCGTCTAATTTGACTTAGTTGTGTAGCCTACAAGGGAAACTACAGTCCATTTGTAGATTCATTGCCTAGTTAGCAGACAAATGCCATCCTTTTCTACACTTGCTTTTCAAGGGTGTTCTATTCAAATGGATTGATCACTGTCACCAGGCCTTTCAACAACTCAAGGATTATCTATTATCACCACCAGTATTAATTCCACCCATTGACCGAAAACCGTTAATTCTATACATATCAGCTACATCGTCAGCATTGGGAGCCCTCTTAGCACAACATGATGGAGGAAAAGAGAGCTATATATTACATCAGTTGTATACTTGTGGGGTATGAACTTAACTACACTCCTATTGAGTGTGCATGTCTTGTTGTCTTTGCTACACAAAAGCTCAACATTAAATATTAAATCATCAAACTAAGCTCATAGAAAAGATAGATCCTTTAAAATATCTACTCAATAAAGCAACTCTCACAAGCACATTGGCAAAATGGTTGATGATTTTGAGCGATTTGACATCAAATACATTGATCGAAAAGCATTAAAAGGACAAGTAATAGTTGATCAACAAGCAAATGCTCCTACCAAAACGGATCATCCTCTTGTATCAGATTTTCCTAGTGAAACAATTTTCACATTAGCAACCTCTACAACATGGAAATTGTACTTTGATGGATCGTATACCCACCATGCTTCTAGAGTCGGTCTTCTTTTCATTACACCACAAGGGAACACAATTATTAAGTCCTATAGAATAGCATTCCCATGCACAAACAACATTGTAGAATATTAAGCTTTACTTATACAACTTAGGACAACTATCAAATGGAAGATCAAGCACCTTCATGTCTATGGTAATTCTCAGTTGGCTGTCTAACAAGTTAATGATGATTATGAGACAAAAGATGAAAAACTTGCATCGTACAAAAGGATGGTCAATAGTTGTAAGCAGTACTTTGATGATATAATGTTTGAGCAGATTCCAAGGATAAAAAACAAAGCAGCTAACGCCATGGCTACCATAGAATATCTACTTGACATACCTCATAATGTGCATCAATGCGAGTTCTTCGTGGAACAACTTTTGATCCTTGCTTTCAATTTTTTCAACACTGAGCTCATGTGTGAAATTGTTGGTCTTGATTCGCCCTAGTACAAAGACATTTATAATTACCTTCATGACCAAATTCTTCCCCCGAACTTGTCAAACAACCAACGCAAGACCTTTACTTGCCAAGCCTCCAAATATGTTATCATCGGTGACACACTATACCAACGTAGTCTAGATAGTACTCTTCTTAGATGTCTCAACTCAAAAGAAGCACAAACGACTTTACATGAAGTACACGACAGTATAAGTGGAGCTCATTTTAGTAGTCCTATTTTAGCCAAAAACCTCATGAGAACCAAATATTATTGGCCCACTATGGAGCGTAATGCATACCAATTCATCAAGAAATATCATCAATGTTAGATTCACAATGATCATGTTCATGCACTAGCACAAGAGCTTCACCCCATTACATCGTCGTGGCCTTTCTCTCAATGGGGACTCGACCTTGTAGGAAAAATTCACCCTATTTCCATAAATGGCCATAAGTTCATCATTACTGCCATTGAATATTTCACAAAATGGATTGAAGCCATTCCCATGACTTACATCACTAGCAAACAAATTACAAAAATTCATTCTTAACTACATCATATGCCGGTATGGTGTTCCCCTTTCCATCATCACAGATAATGGTCATCCTTTCAAGAACCAAGATTTATGGGAACTGTGCGATAAATTCTATATCCAGCATCACTTCGCCACTCCTTATTATCCCCAAGGTAATGATAAAGTGGAGGCATCCAATAAAACCATAATCAAAATTCTAAAGAAGACTATCAATGACATTGGCCATGACTGGCATATACAACTAAACCCAGCATTATGGGCTTACTGTACAAGCATTCGTACTCCCACTAGAGCCACAACATACTCCCTAGTCTTTGGTTTTAAAGTTGTCCTTCCTATCGAGGTCAATTTACCATCTTTAAGAGTCTCCATGCAATGTTTTATTGATGACGAAGACTACAGAATATCCAAATTCCATGAGCTGGATTTATTTGATGAAAGACATCAAACTGCATTAGTCCATCTACAAGCCTATCAAAATCGTCTTCGTCACAATTACAACAAGAGAGTTTGAGTTTGACACTTTGATATTGGTGACTTGGTCCTAAAAGAGAACCCAAAGAATCAGTTGGATAGGGAAAAGCTAAGCAAGTTTGAGCCTAATTTAATGGGTCATGACATCACTACTATAGCAAGAGTTACTGGATGAAAGACATCAAGTTGCATTAGTCCATCTACAAGCCTATCAAAATTGTCTTCATTGCAATTACAACAAGAGAGTTTGAGTTTGACACTTTGATATCGATGAATTGGTCCTAAAAGAGAACCCGAAGAATAAATTGGATAGAGAAAAGCCAGGCAAGTTCAAGCCTAATTGGTTGGGTTCTTACATCATTGCTACAACAAGAGTTATTGGATGAAAGACATCAAACTGCATTAGTCCATCTACAAGCCTATCAAAATCATCTCTGTTGTAGTCACAGCAAAAGAGTCTAAGTTTGACACTTTGATATCGATAACTTGGTCCTGAAAGAGAACCTGAAGGATCAATTGGATAGGGAAAAGCCAAGCAAGTTTGAGCCTAATTGGTTGGGTCCTTACATCATTATTGCAGCAAGAGTTATTGGATGAAAGACGTCAAACTGCATTAGTCCATCTACAAGCCTATCAAAATTGTCTCTATCGCAGTTACAACAAGAAAGTCTAAGTTTGACACTTTGATATTGGTGACTTCGTCCTAAAAAAGAACTCGAAGAATCAATTGGATAGGGAAAAGCTAGGAAAGTTCGAGCCTAATTGGTTGGGTCCTTACATTGTTACTGCAATGTTTTATTTATGACAAAGACTACAAAATATCTAGATTGCATGAGCTATAGTTATTGGATGAAAGACATCAAATTGCATTAGTCCATCTACAAGCCTATCAAAATCGTCTTCGTCACAGTTACAACAAGAGAGTTTGAGTTTGACACTTTTATATCGGTGACTTGGTCATGAAAGAGAACTCGAAGAATCAATTGGATAGGGAAAAGCTAGGCAAGTTCGAGCCTAATTGGTTGGGTCCTTACATTGTTACTACAACGCTTTATTTATGACAAAGACTACAAAATATCTAGATTGCATGAGCTTTAGTTATTGGATGAAAGACATCAAATTGCATTAGTCCATCTACAAGCCTATCAAAATCGTCTCCGTCGCAGTTACAACAAGAGAGTCTAAGTTTGACACTTTTATATCGGTGACTTGGTACTGAAAGAGAACTCAAAGAATCAGTTGGATTAGGGAAAAGCCAGGCAAGTTTGAGCCTAATTGGTTCGGTCCTTTCATGAACCTTAAGGGACTATTTCATTCAATGGTTTATCTTTAGTTCCTAGTTCTATCTATTCTTTTTGTTGAGCTTTCAATCTTTATATGGTAAAATGACACATCAACTAGATGATGATGGGTCACAATCCATCTTTTTGGGGGGACTCCTTCCTCCCATCAAAGATAGTGTTTACTTGAATATTTTCTTTCTTTCATGGATTTGTGTGCCCACCAATAAATTATTGAACTTAATTTGTTTGCATCTAATGGCTTGAAGAATTGGGCTTTCCCAACTTCCTCTATCAATTATTACCCTTTCAAATTCAAAAAGGGAATAACAAGAGAATCTAAAGTTGGTCCCAACTATATGGCTAAGTTACTTCTAATCCTATATCTTTCAAACCTCAACAACCAAGGAAACTTACAAATCTTAGAGAATCACTAGATAATGTGCTTCAAACCTTACCGATAATTTGATCACTCTTCCTCCATTCATCTCTTGGACCCCTCTAGAGGATTACCTAAGGGTTATAATGTAAATGTTTTATGCAATTTTCATGGAATTACTAGACAACATGCTCAAATTTATAAGGCATTCCAACATAAAGTCCAAGATCTCATTGGTATTAATGTGATTCATGTTATCCCAGTGTGAATAATGGAGCAACCATTTGGTTGCTCCACCAAATCAAAATTTATACTAATTCTTTTCCATCACAATCTAATAATATTAGATATCAATAGGTTCTTTCAGAGCATCCTACTAATTCCATGGCACATAAACATGTGTAGAGATTTTATGGATATACAACATGTTGGATCCTCTTCCCACATTCCTATGGCTAGATTTTTGTGTGCCTCTTCATATAGTGTGCCTATCACTACATCCATTTCCATGCATTCATTCGCCAACTTGATATTTATGGATACCCATATCCCAAGTCAATATCATGTCATGCAAATCTAATCCTACACTAGGAAAACTAACCCTTGAAACTCAAATTTTAAACTTAACTTTTGCCAACTCCCACCTATTTCACTGGTTGTTATGAGCAAACATGGAGCACATTTGAATAATATATTGTTGTCTTGTTATTTAAAGGCATGTAATGCACATAATTCATATCTATAATTCATATGAAGAAATCAAGGCCCTGAGTCTGAATCATACTAAGAACACTTCACTTTGGAGCACTAAAAGGAGCCCTAATTTGTATCAAATTCATCTAGAACACTTACATGCTTGAGATTGTTGTCTTTGATATTCTTCTACAACCATAGAGTCAATCTAGTAAAGGGGATTGACATAGAACACAACTCTTTGGATCCAATTATCTTACCAAGGTATTTTTTAGCACCACCAATTCTTATACATTAGTAAATATCAAAGATTGGGGCACACAATTTCCAACAATCTACAATCAACTAGATCAATCCCACACAATACAAAGCAATTTTGCATTTTGAAACATTTTTTGTAAAGCATGGGATCAATCCCGCACAATGCAAATTTTAATCCCTTATAACTTAGGATCCATGACAGTCCCAAGACATTTTCAGATCATAATCATTCATTTCTATAACATCAATGAGTGAAATCTGCATGGTATTAGCATCTAATTCTTCATTGTAGTCCCTACAGCTAAGTGCCTAATCGCGCATTTAAACAATATATTGTTGTCTTGTTATTTAAAGGCATTCAATGCACATTAATCCATAGCTAGATAGTTCATATGAAGAAATCAAGAGCATAAGTCTAAATCATTTTGAGAATATTTCACTTTGGAGCACTAAAAGGAACCTTAATTAGCATCAAATTTATCTAGGTTTCCTACATGCTTGAGTTTGTTGTCTTTGATATTCTTCTACAACCATAGAGTTAATATAATAAAGGGATTTTGACCTATAAGAACATAATTGTTTGGACCTAGTTGTCTTCCCAAGGCATTTTTCTACATCGCCAATCCTTGCTCATTAAAAAATATCAAAGATGGTGTGACACAATTTCTAATCATCTATAATCAACTAGATCAATCCCATGTATTACAAAGCAATTTCATGTGTCATATTTTTTTGGAGCATGTGATCAATCCTGCATAATACAAATTTTAAGCCCATGTGATTTAGGATCTATTATAGTCCTAAGATATTTTCAAATCATAATCATTCATTTTTGTAACATCAATGAGTTGAATATGCATGGAATTAGCATCTAATTCTGCATTGTAGTTCATACGACTAAGTTCCTAATCTCTCGTTTAATTTCTAAATATTTATTATTCATTTATTATAATTATCAATTCCCATATGTGATTAATTAATCTAAGTTAATTTGTACTTCATTTACATGTGTAAATATTTAAATAGGTTAGATTCACTATAGGAAAAGCATTTTTCCTTTACATTTCACTAAACCTATCTACTCTTACACCCCAAGGATCCGACCATAAGGTTATACCTTTATTCCTTTCATTGAGTTTCTAGATTTAATTTTAGAATCTACTTTCCCATTTCTTTGGGCTTGAATTCATTTTGTTTACATATGCTTATTATACTTCGATTGTGATTTCAACTATACATAGTGATATACATCTTTAATCTCATTGTCATACACTTGAATAGTCTACCTTTTTGGCTCCTCTTAGGTCACTTGCCTTGGCTAATATACATGCATGTATTTTATATTTTGATATGTTCATATCCTTTATGACACATCAGCCTTCCATCCTTGATATTATCATGACACTTCATGCTAAGGATAAGGATATATCTTCGATGGAGGATTTGTTCTACCATACCTTAACTCTTTCTTCCTTCGTTGAATTGGTTAGTATTCATTATTTCCTCTTCGATATTTTATGTCAATTAACCATGATATTAAGGATGATCATATGGTTTGTGATAGTGTTGAGCATCTACCTTGCAAGGATCCATCATGTGTTAATGATGCATCTAGCATGATGGTTGTGATAATGTTACATATCCTTTTCCTATACATGAAATTCTTATACCTTTTAATGATATATCTTTTACATGTCTTGTTAGCCCTATATCATGTACTTCAAATTATCTTCTTTTATAGATGATAATGGGTACATGTTGGTATACAGATTTGTCACTCTAGATCTTTAATATATGACTCACCCAACAGATAGTGGCAAATGTTCCAATAGTTGGATAAGTTATTTTGTATATACAGCATTCCTCTACTTTAAAGAGGGGTAGCTCGGAGCATTATTTAATGATACCAAAGTGGTAAAGCACTCTCTCAAACCAGAATATCTCAAATAATTATGCTCTAGTACCCAACGAACCATCTAGATTGCCTAATCCTTTGTAGCTATTTGTTGGGTCTCTTGTAATATCGGCAAGGGTGAGTCAATCAAAGGTATGCCTTCATGCCTTGAGGGTCCTACCCCCTTCATCGACCTTCATTATTGTATCCCATTAGAATACTAGTACCATACATGTGATGGTAACCCCATATAATGGGGTGTGTGTAGATGCTCACAATCCCATCTATAAAAATGATATGGCTCTAATATTAGTCCCTACACCGTCCACAAATCTCTACAATTCATCATATAAGTGGGCCAACATACACCTACCCGACGCAAAGAGCCTCTAATTATCTTCAAGGGATGAAACCATAGGAAATTATTGAACTCTTACCATCTAGCAAGGTAAGAATGTCAGCAATCAATAATAACTACTGGTGTCCATAGAATGCACTACCAAGCATAATCTTGTTATATATGACCATGTCCCATATGTATTTGGTGCGACAAGTAAACCAATAATATAAGTCTCTATCCTCTTGGTGTGTGTTGTATCACCTCTTCATGTGCCTACACATAATGTGGAGATGAATAACCCTCAAAACATCCTTTAGTGTCATTGTGATCTTGTCTATGGGAAGGTGAAAGGTGTTTATGTCTAAATGCCACCTCTCAACCAAAGTTAAAAGCATACACATATCATAATATAGTGCAGAAAATGGACCATATGCCTCGCCCCGACTACCTCTAACAAGGTCCAATTTGCATCTCTGGTCAAACCATCTCATATTATCTATCCATTGATTCTTTAGATGCTCACTAATCTCTACCTTGATCTGCATTCATAAGTAATATAAATATGATAATATTAGGTTATAATCAATCGATAACTTCACTAAAAGTTGACAAAATAATGTTAAAATTTAAAATTTCACTAGCTGAAGTTGATCCCACACCTGGCAGATCAAATTCATGAGTAGCAAAAGTCAACAAAAACAAGCTGATGCTATTTTTAAAAAAATCTTAACATTTTTCACAAATTTAAAAAAATTATGAAAATACAAAAATTTAGGACAAAAAGATAACTTACTGCCTTCGACTAATTGCCCCACTCAATGATCACATATACCCTTGAATCAACTCATGTCAGGATGTGACTACATCTCTACACTATCGTATCAAATCATGAAATGAGCTTTGAGCTCTAGAAGGTAAAACTCTCAAGGGTGCTAGTGAAAGTGAAAGTAAGTTTTACTATTCACCCTACCTCTATATAGTTGGGTACAATTTTATAAATCACACTTTATCAGTCCTATGAACCTCATTTTTCCATACCACTAATTCTTGATGATGACACATTTTATGTGGCGACAAGTTACTTAATCACACTTTCAAGCCATTTCTAGTTGTCATTCATTTTTATGGCACTTATCTTACATTGACATTAACAACATACAACATCCATTAGTGATCACATTGATTCATGCCACATATATTTATTCTGAGATATTCTTTGACTATACATGTGTTGATTTTCACATGATTTATCTTTACAGACTCAATTATAACCTTTACAATGAAAACTGACAAAATAAAGTTTTATATATGCCCCTACATTCTCATATCTTACTCACTTACGCCCACATACTTATCCATTGGCATGATTACTTGACTATCACAAAACATTTATTTATCCTTTGGGTGCCATCTTTACCTTATCATTTGGGTGGCCATACATCATGTACGATCTTCTTCATGCCCATGGCATTCTTTTAGCTTCATATCACTATCTTGCCCATGTGGAGGCAGCTATTTTTACATGTTATCTCATGTCCAAATATTACATAGTTGAGATTCCATCTTTTCTCGTGTGCATCAAGCTCTCCTATTACATTAGGGGCATCATGCCTTCTCCATCCTATTATGTTCTCACATGTTTTATCATGTGCCTAGAGCCAAATTGGGGGCACCATACCTTCTCGTACACAACCGGTTGCTCACATGCTTTGTCATGTGCCTAGAGATAATTAATCATTAAGGACCTCATGCCTTACCTACACCATTGTGTGCCTGTGCATCTTATCATGTGCCTAGAACAACATTGGGGGCATATGCCTTTTTGGTGCTATATATATTTACTAAATTTTTATCGAACCATCAGAACTAGCTCACCTCTCTCATTTATTGATACTAGGGAAAATTTATGCAAGTTCATGATTATTTCCAATCTATATGATTTTCACACATCATGTAATATTTCTTACTTTTCATATACTACTTCCCTCTCCTCCCACATTTAGATGCAAGCAACTGAAGGTGGCATATTCTATGCTAACACTATATTATGTTTAGATTGTAAAGTTATAGATGCCTATACGTGGACTAATCACTATGCCAAATGGATCTTGACCACATGAAATGGTTGTCCCTAAAATGTTGTATCACTTTACTTCCACCGTACTAGGCAAAGTATTATAGATTACCACTTTCTATATAGGCAACATTTTCTAACCTCTCTCTCTCAAATAGTAAATCAACTTGTAGTTGCACTAAAAATTCCTATACAAAGACTCATCACTATGTCCAAATGGATTTTGACCCCATGACACAGTTGTGCTTGAAGTGCAATATCACTCATATTGGGCAAAGTACTATAGATTACCACTTTATGTATAAGAATACGTATAAGAAAATGCTTGAAGTGCAATATCACTCATATTGGGCAAGTACTATAGATTACCACTTTATGTATAAGAAAATCTCTCTCTCTCTCTCTCTCTCTCTCTCTCTCTCTAGCTATCTATTTATCTATCTTTGTGTGCACGAGAAAGTAAAATCACCTTGTAGTTGAGCTTATTTTTTCTTGCATGAAAGAATCAACTCATTACATATTTTTTCTCAATTTTGTAGGTTCCTATAGAACGCACATGCCGAGGAGAAATACATGAAGAGATCCATTATATACATGGACCCACATCCTTTTTATGTTTGAATATTTACTTTTCATACATGGTTGTGAGTGGTCATATACTTTGACATATATGCTTATTTTATGATTCACATGCACCCCAAAGTGAGGGACAAATGCAATGGTGATATTTGTAAGCCCGATTACTTTTTGGGCCCATTTTGATGAAATGTCGAGAAATATAATTACAGAACAGCAAAAAATGCACTATTGTACAAATTTGGGTTCATTCTCTAATTATGTATCCATCCCCATTTACACATACTTCAACACACTACATTTATTGGCACATATTCCTATACATCCATCATTACTATTCATTTATTTGCCTATCATCATTGCACCCATTCCATAGATGCATGCTCTATCTTGATATTTATGCCTCCCTATCTCAAGTCAATCCCATAGCATGCAAGTTTAATTGTGCACCACATACCATTTACCCATAAAATTTAAAATTTAAAATTCAATTTTCCCCAAGTCTCATCTATTTCACTAATTGTTAAGTGTTAAATTTGGTACATGTGTATGAGCAATTTATTGTTATGTCCTATCATTTGAAGGCATTCAATGTGAATTAATCCATATGGAGAAATGGAGAGAATAAGTTTGATTCATAGTAGGAACATTTCACTTTGAAGCACTCAAAGGAATCTTAATCTACATCAAATTCATTTAAGACACCTACATAGTTGAGATTGTTGTCTTTGATATTCTTCCACAAAAATATATACATTATAATAAAGGGGATCAACCTAAACAAATTCTAACCTTGCAATCTAGAAAACTCCCTAAGGCATTTTTCAATACCACCAATCCCTACACATTAATAGATATTAGAGATATGGACAACGTAATTTCTAAAGTCTACAATCAACCAAATCAACACTACACATTTGAGAGTGATTTCACACATCAAGACACTTTACAAAGCATGGGATCAATCCCATACAACACAAATTCGACCTACATAGAATTCAAGATCAATTACAATCTTAAAATATTTTTAGATTATAAAAATTAATTTCTATACCATCAACAAGTGAAATATGTAGAACATCAATAGCTAATTATTCATCATTATTTTTAAAATTGAATGCCTAATATGTCTGATTTAATTTACAAACATGTATTATTATTTCTATAATTACCAATTCTCAATTATAATTAATTAATCTAAATTAATTGTGCTTCATGCGCATGTATTTATTTAATTATCTTAGATTCACTTGAGAAAAAGTGGTTTTCCTTTACACTTGCATACGTAACCTAGAAATAGGGGGAAAAAAGTTCATATAAGAGAGGATCCAAGAGTCGAGCATGTTCCAATAGTTGTGATAGTATTTGTTAATTTAATGCCCAATATTTTTAATAGTATAATACTAGTAGTTGTGACTTTAAAGTTGTTAATGTTGATCATGAGTACTCATAATTGAATGAAATGTATTTCTTAGATCAAAAAAGCAACAAATCATGTTGATGCTACATAGGCACACCATAAAACATGACTTATTTCACGACTATTATAACTTAATGCACAACTATGAGTATGCCCTTTTAGAGGGTCTTTTTGGACACCTCAATAAAAAATATACTGAAATCTTAGTTCTATGCAGGGGCATTGCTAAGGAAGCCACAGTAAACAATTGAGAGTGATTTTGAAATCAACATGTAAGATTTTGAGAGGCGCTCAACTACTAGGTCATCTCCCCTGCATCTTATTATTTAAAATTTCTTAAATATTTTATAGATGACAGTTCATGAATTGTGAAAATTCAATATCTAGTGTAAAAAGTGTGTGCTACAATCACTATAGTTAAAATGTCATAGGTAAATTAAGAGTCCACTTAAATTTTCAACTCTCATTGCTCTCATGATAAATACATCGCCACACATGAAGATTAGATCAGTTGGTTACTAACATACTCAATTGCATAGATTCTACATGCACAAAATCAAGATCACTTCAATTCAAAATATGAAAAGTACAAGGATAGTAATATTGAATTGTTTTTATTGAATGTTATTGCTTCCTAATCTTGCAATCATGGCAAAATCCAAGTGGAATATATTTGTGCATAAAATATAATGGTTATTCCAAGAATACATATAAACCATTAAAATGGCATTTGATCACATGAGCATGCACATTGTATCATTAAAAAATTATATGGGTGTGCAAGAAGTTGAGTCCACTTTTTGGCCAAAAAGTGGAAGTGTTTTCCCTGATTTTTAGAATTTGTCACATTTGACCTTAAAATTTGAAGCACTTAGAGATGGAATCTTAAAAAAGTTACTAATCATAAAATGTAGTACTTGGAGTCTAGTTTCCAAATATATAATTTATTTCAATACCCAGATGGTACAAATTGAGTATTAATAGGCGTTTCTAAAAACCACTGTTTAAAAGTCACTTTTTTTTTACCATACCATGCACGTGTACGGCATCCATATTTTGACCTAAATTATCATATTTTCTAAATCCTTTTGGGAAAAGATTTGTGACTCACTGAAGCACGTTTTCGATATTTTTTTGTAATTTTTTATTGAATTTTTTTTTTGTTAAATTTTTATTAGCCATATTTGTCATTTTGAAAAATCACCATGTACAACACGCATAAGATGACCTAAACTTATCATTTTTTGAATTTTTTTTTAAATTGAAAAGAATTGTCTGAAGTACGTTTTGGTGCAATTCGTTTTACAAAAAAATATTTTAATAAAAAGTTATTAAAATACTAAAACCCCTGATAATTCAAGTTTATGGTTTCATTAGAAATTAATTGAAAAATAAAAAAAATAATCAAATTGTAAAAAAAATTACATATTTGGAATTTGCACTCTCATCTATAATGGGTTTTAATTTCGTAAAAAAGTTCGGAAAAATAAGTCTTCAAACATATGTCCAAAGTCACTATTTTCTTGTGGCATTAACATGACCTTCAAGTTGCAAGTCAAACCAGGTCCAAAGTTTAAGTTCGGGTCCCCAAGCCATTTCCTGAACCAAAAAACAAGCCAAAAACCTGACCAAAAATTCATATTTTAAAAAACGGGATCCCGTTTATTAAAAAAAAAAATTATGGTTCTAAAACGGGATCCTGTTTTGAAAATTGCTAAAAATGGAAAGTTTCCATTTTAAAAGTTTTCAAAATGGGAAACAGGATCCTTTTAAAACGAGATCCCATTTCATAAAAAACTTTTTTGTTCTACGAAACGGGATCCCGTTTTAAAAATTGCTAAAAATGGAAAGTTTCCATTTTCGATCCCATTTTGAAAACTTTCCGAAAATGGAAAATTTTCAAAACTTGAAAGTTTCCAAACAAAACTTTGACATACTAAATAATCTACTAAACAATAAACAAATTATAATGATCATATTGAACATTTACAATGAAAATGTCAAATCAAGAATTTCTATTATATTAAAAATTTCATAATGATGACTACAATGTTCAAAATAACAAAATGATCTGATGCATCTAATCATCCCAAAACTCCTCATCATTAAAATTGCTTGACTCCATAAGCTCAAGGTCCTCCAAACCAATACTAGCTAGCCATTTCCATGTAGTATCATCATCAGCCTATGTTAGCTCCTCTAACTCTAAATGTTCCATCGAGATGTTAAACTCTCATTATACATAAGTGTGTTACGATCAATTAGACAGAAAGCATTGTGTATAACCACAAACTTCTCTTCACTCCTAAAGGTAAGCATGTTCCTTTTAGTGGAGTGGATGAAGCTATAAATTGACTAGTTTCTCTCAACAGTAAAAGAGCTAGAAACCTATAATAACGAGTAAATGGCTAGAGAGTTAGTCAAAGTAATAGGCTCATACATAGTCCACCACAAAATTGGGTCCTCGTGTGCCATAGCCTACCTATCTATCTTGGCCTCCTTAAAATATGCCCTAAGAATGGCAAATTTTGTCTACTCAATGTGAATGATGTTGGCATTTGTAGAATCATACATTTTTTGAATAGCCTTCATGAACATCCTCTGTACATACCACT